>JASEVX010000003.1:75027400-75333813 GCA_031761405.1 Serripes groenlandicus
GGACTTGGTTAAGCAGAAATATGGATCAAAAACTCATTACGATCTTTGATATATTAACAACTGCTGTAGTGTTGATGTTGTGACGAACGTACAGTTAAGCAGTTTCTCTGATGAGATTATTGACTAACACACATTTGATGTGTTGTTTCTGCAAGGTTATTCAACAATATAGAAATAACTAAACGTCTAATAAGAGAAAGATATAAAGAGATAAAGTGAGCGAGTTACAGACGATATTCATATGAGTTAATGATCATGCGTATTACAAATAAGGAAAACTATAGTCCATTATAATAAAAGGACGTATAATACATTAACTACAGACGACCCTTTGCCTCGACAAGTCTTATGACAACTAATGAAACCGAAGCAGAAGAAATGAGAGATCTACTAAAATTGCTCGAAATACAAAAGCATCAATCACGAAGCAAGAACAAGGCGGCTAAATCTGATCTTCAGGGCTTTTTCGGAACACTTTACACTTTTAATCAACGGAAACTTGCTCATCGTTTAACCGATTAAATTCGGGGCCGAACATGTCAAAAGAGATACAAATTGAAAGCACAACTGGAAAGAATAGGTGCACCATTAATACTAATTCGAAATTATTATGTCTATACCTTTCATGTGCTTTACCAACGAAAACACCTGTCACGTTAAAATAATGACTATTGTAGATCTACCTTTTTCTTCCTCAATGTATCTATCTATGTAATTGTAGATTAGAGTTAATAAAGAATCTGGATCTAGTTATATATAGAGTTTAATTAACATTGTTTTCATGATACGGGATTTAAATCCCAAGTAGAAGAGCTTCTTGCGATATAAAAACGAGTGCGCCATAGCGCACGAGTTTTTATATGCAAGAATCTCTTTCACGAGGGATTTAATTCCCAAACGTGACCGCATTATTTTGGGGGCACACTTAGCATGAGGTCCGAACATGACCAAATTTAGTAGGAAGGTGTGAGGATGATCCCGTTCATAAATCAGTCTTCTGTCTTCATTTGCTGTCTTTCATTTTCCTGTCTTGCAATTTGCTGTCTTTCATTTTCCTGTCGTTTATTTTCGTGTCTTTCATTTTCCTGCATTGCATTTTCATGTCTTGCATTTTCCATGTCTTGCATTTTCCTGACTTGCAAATTCCGCATCCCCAAATAAATGTGTCATGTCGATTCAAGCTCTTATTTGTGGATTTAAAAGTGCAATTATGGATTATTTAACTGTTCATCATGGAAATAAAGTGTTAAGTAGTGAAAACGGAGCTTAAAAGTGTTTAAATTAGAGATTAAACAAAGTAGTTCCGAAAATCCGGCTAGTATGCGATATTGCTCAGTAGACAAAAAGCATGTTATAGGTTTTCTCAAGTTGGGAAATCTCTATATTTTATCATTGAGTATATAATGTAATAATTTTTAACATGATCATTTACTAAAACATCTACATATATATCCGATAGGCCTACTGTTGGTGACAAAGATATATTGAAAAAGAGATTTATATTGCTGCAAATCTTAACAACGGTTAATCGAACTCTTCAGATTAAATTGATTATACTCTATACAGAAAGTTTTTCTTTTCTGTACACTTAACTTAGTTACGCTCGTTCTACACATTTGAATAACCTCCCATTACGGAAAGAAGTTGGCCGAGCTGGGGTACGAACTCACGACCGCTTCCTATAATGGCCCTATTCCACTACGACCACGAATCCCACGAATCACCAAAAGTGGCTAAATTTTAGGATTCGGGAGGATTCGTGATATTTTGCAAATTTTCTGGTCTAATTCTTGACGATTCATTTACGATACATATATTTGGTTCGGCTGGAGTCCCGCGAGAATTGACTACGATGTATAAGAATCTATTACGAATACTGCCCGGACGTTAGGAATCAGTTACGACTACGCTAAGAACACACCGAATGCATGTACGAATCAGGTACGAATACATATTCTGTGGGATTACCTACGAATCGATTACGTTTCAGTTACGATGCCCAAGAACGCACTACGAAGTTGTTACGAATAAGCTACGATTTTTTTAATCGTGGAGTTCGGGGCCAAAACTTTGAACAGTTCAAAACTTTTGTCACGAATTCCCGATCGCTCAAGAATTGCAAGAACCGACTACGAATATATACGAATGAGTTAAGAACTTCGCGAAATGATTACGATCCATCTACGAATCCTAAAATTTAGCTATTTTGGTGATTCGTGGGATTCGTGGTCGTAGTGGAATAGGGCCATACCGACATAGCTATCGGCAGAAGCCCGCGACTTCTATTTTTAATAGGTTTTCTGAAATCACATGAGAGGGGGGATTATTATTAGAAAGAAACACATTTAGATGTTTCAATTGTGTTTGTTTAAAAACACTAAG
This sequence comes from Serripes groenlandicus, assembly GCA_031761405.1. NCBI lineage: Eukaryota > Metazoa > Mollusca > Bivalvia > Cardiida > Cardiidae > Serripes > Serripes groenlandicus. Next base: position 75,029,783 of record JASEVX010000003.1, read on the forward strand.
TAATGACACATCTAAAATGAAATAAATATTCCGATGTTTTAGGTATTTTCAGTTTCTTTATTTTGACTCGCATTTATGTTTTTTTGTTTTATTTACGAAGACAAAACAGTCCCTATTAGCTAGACTGGTATATTTTATTTTACACTATATACTACATGTAATCAAAAGTCGATAACTACAAACCTTTACGTCGTAGTCTAATTTGTTTACTTACGCGCACCTGCGTTACTCGCGAATACCAACTGCGTAGATCAATCTCCTTTGCAGAGAGCCGCTCTTTACACTCACTTACAAATAGTAAATCGTAGGTGATTTAAAATGTTTATTTGGTTCGAAACAAATGAAGTAAAGAACAAACCGAGATAAAACTGGTTTTAATGGAAAAATGACTTTGAACGAACACTCTCTGCCTATAAAGAGAGTTTCAAGAACGACACCTCTGTGAATAAGAAAGAATCGGGTCTTTCGTACAAAATTATTTCGTCCTTGATAATTTTAAATGTGTCATTTAATTCCCTAGAGGCATATTGCTTCCGATCTGCATATTGTTATGCATCATTGACACAAGGGCGCTCATCATAATATAATTTTAAAACATGAGTAGTTTGTTGTTTTCATTATAAAAAAGGAAGGAAAGAATTAAAATAAATTAACATGTTGTAGGGCTAAGTTTATGTTCGAAATTAAGTTTAAATTATTTAGTTGATATTATATTTCGAAGGTGGTCTAATTTATAAATATTGGACTACATTTCAACATTTGTTAAAGTATGATATAATTAGGATGCTAAACTAATATCATTTTGAGAAAAAGAGAAAACTCATGTCTTCAGCGATTTAACCCTTATCTCATTGTTTTAAAAGTAGATTGCTGCAAAGGTGTCCACTGTTGACTTTAAAAGAGGAAAGGTAAAATGACGTGCTATTGCATGCAAATCCCAAATTGTCTGTTTTGTGGTTTTATTGAAAAATAATAAAATTCAAATATTCTGACAAACATCTTGAAAAGTGTATGTGGAATTCACAAATCTTATAATTATTCCTAAATGAAAGCACTGTATACATACTTAGACTAATGATTACTCATTTCCATTACTGTTTATGATCAATAATTAGTTGGTTGTGTGTATGGTCAACCTACTTTGGAATGGAGATTGATCATAAACAATAAAAGGCTTCAATTATCATTCATTTCGTTGACAAAACAATGCAATTTATGATACATTTTCACTTGACCCCACCCCTGATGTTCCAATATGCCCCTCAGTTGATAACTGATTATTCAACTACTATAATGTTAGTGTTATGCATAACTGCACTATGGATATCCGGCGACATTGATGCGTTGCATCAACTTTCTCTTGTATGGGTTATAGAAATAAGACGTGAGGTAGCGATGATGCATGGTTTACGCGAAATTCATATATCCGTATTGCATTCATGGGGGGTCGACGTTATACTTTTGACTCTTCGAATTAAGTTGTATTTTGCGGTGAGGAACATAACAAAAAAATAGAAATAATAATAAATAGTAAGTTTTGGGTTTGTTTTGATGTTTATTAATGTGAAAAGTAAGCTCTCCATTTTTTCGGTTGAACCCACTTCTCCTTTTAGTTCATATGTATAGGGACAGGCGCGGAGCTTTTCGTGAATTTAGAGGTAAATTTAAATACCAGCTTTCGCGTCCAACACTGCTTGAAAAGGGGCTCGAAAAGTGGTATTTCTGCATCCACAGATTGCCTATTGTTTTGAAAGTCTAAGCAGCTTTTCAAATTTAGACTAACCCCCTGCTTTTTTGTTGGGTGATTTTGGGGGTAAAGGGTAAACTTGCTCTTTTTGTCCTACTTTATTCACCCTGTTTCAGACCACTTTTCCATAATATTGACTGAGAGTGTAAATTCTAGTCATTGTCTTATCATTCTTGAACTCATTAATACATGATAATACCAGAATGGGTGTTATGAGAAATATTGCGAGAATAAAAGTTAGTTTGTCCCAAAGAAACAGGAAATGTGTATTGCCACGTTAAAAGTTGATATACTTTGCTAAAACTAAACAGTTGTTTTTAGGAGTTGTAAAGTGACATTTAAAAACTTTAAAAATAATCTGAAATTGTAAAGAATATATTTAGTTAGAAACTTTTAAGTGATATTTAATACTTTGCAATATATGTCTGACCGAAAAAGACCAGCTTCTTTGAAAAAAATGAATAATGAACATTATTCCGAATTAACTCCCTTTATTGGAGTGTGTGTGTGTGTGTGTGTGTGTATAATATTATGTATGTTAAATTTATGAACACTTTCTCGTGTGACGTTTAGTTGTACTTGTATTAAGCAATCAACTTAGAACGGCTTCACTAGTTTCTGATATCTAAAGATTCTTTTAATCCTATGTCACATCCGGATTGTTTACTCGAGTGCGATTTTATATATTGATTGTTCGCACCCATTGATTGATTGATTGAATGGGGTTTAACGCCGTTTTTAACAATTTCCCAGTTATATCACGGCGGCCAGTTCACCTACTCATGCATTTCCTGGTTTTCTCACACCAGTACTCCACACAACAATCTTTCCAATCAACTGGCTGCTTTTCCACATAGACTTAGCCCATTGGTGGAAGACGAATAACGCATGTCGCATTGACTTTTGTCAATCCTCGGTGTTCGCACCCAAAAAAGTTAAAATAGGAAATATGTTCCCGGGTAGGGAAGTTTTTCTCCAGTGCTTGGTTTACACTTGGAATACTAGTGCGTATTAGTAGTCCCAGGTTTACACGAGTATATGATACCGTATTTAACGTTCAACAATTGTTCAGTTATATCACGGCGTCTTGATTTCAGTTCCGCCTCTCTGTCTGTTGTAATTGGTTGTGAATTATTTGTTTTGCAGCCCCGAAGTCGACCCTCATTTCTGGCACATTAATGATTATGTTTCTCAATGTGATATTGCGAACATATAGATCCTACCCACCCTCATCGTTAGCCTACTCGTTTGTCGCACCACAAGTCTTGAATTCACACATTTTTAATTAACCAAAATGTCTGGCAATAGAATTCTCTGATTGTAGCTTCAAACATGCTTATTGCGCGCAGTATTTCCATGTTCAGCCATGTACACTTTCGGGGGCATTTTTCTTCGTTTATAACTGAAGGGATCCGCCGTGGTCGAGTGGTTAGCGTCGGCACAACGGTCATGGTGGAGTGCACTTGGCCAAGGCACATTTTCTAGTACTGGTTAGTTTACCCAGGGATCATGAATGAGTGAACTGTCGCCGTGATATAACTGAAATAATGTTGAAAGCGGCGTAAAACCCCAATAAAGCAAAATCGTTTTAACTGACAAGTGAACCTTTCAGTTGTAACTTTTATCGGCAAGTATTAATACCCAGGATATGCACGTGCAAAGTATACAGTTTGGGTGACTTTACTACACGCGTTCAATAATTGCAGCCGGTATATATCACAGCTGGACACTTTCATATTTATTATAAGTCAGGATTTCCAAGTAGAATTTTAATTCAATTTGATTGCCTTCAATCTAATTTGTTAAATATCTACCTCTATGTATAGTTTTTGATATATTTATGTTATCGGCCGACCATATGGGTTCGACTCTCCAAATTTAATACATTTTCGGTGAGGGATCTCAATTCCGATAATATTGGTTTGGCATCGTCCGTCTGAGGCTTTATTTGAAAGTTATTATATTTATAATTCTTTACTAAAACTAAAGTATCATGTTTATGATTTGTTTATTGATAAAAAACCTTTTTTAAATATCTAAATTTCATTTAAAATAGATTTAATTATAAATTTGTGAGTTATATATAATAATTTGAAAAATAGAAGGCCGAACAAGATCAGTTTCCTTGAAAATAAATGAAATAATAGAACTTATCTTTATTACCTCCCTTTATTGAATTATAAACTTCATATTTAATGTATGACGAAAATTGAAAAAAAAAAGAAAAAAAAAAAGATAACTAAAGCGACGAGCTGTGCACATTATTAATTGACAACAATAACTCTTCCGAGTCTTAGTAAAAACAAAACATTTCTTCACGCTCTTCTATATAACTTACAACACAGAACGCCATAGGTAAAACAATTATTCAGTTATATCACGCCGTACCAGTAGTACTGGTCCATTTATCCTGACACCAGCCAGTCAGTCGAAATGATAACCACTCAATCCTGAGTGCCAAGGAGGGCAGCCATTACTACAAATTAACAGTCTTTTGTATGCCATTGTCTGGGATCGAACCCGCGACCTCCCGCACTCAATGCGGTTGCTCTACCACTACACCAACGAGCCGCGTAGAAAGTCGTTAAGGGTCGCTTGTTACACGCTAAACTAAATGGCACTCGTTTTTATTTCATTTCATTTTGTATGGAATTGTCTTATAAACTACCGACCATGTCTGCTTCAGCATCTGGAGGTCGAAAGATCGAAACAAAGTGGCGACAGTTAGTTTTGTCCGTTCTAATAAGGACGGTTGATGAGTCGCCATTAAATTACAGAACGGTACCGAATGTCTGTCTGCTTGGTGCTTGTCAAAGTTTAGCCGAGCCCCGGTATCTCAGTCGGTAGCGACGCGGTCTGTCCATCCAAGTGAGCTCGAACCAAGCTCGTCCAACATTCTTTCCGACGTTTGACAAAAGTCACTGCGACAAGCGTCATTCGTTTTCCACCAATGGACTACCAATCTATGTGTAAAAGCTGCCAGTTGCTTGGAAAGTATGTTTTGTGGAGTACTAATTGGTGTGAGAAAGCCAGGAAACATATGAGTAGGTGAACTAGCCGCCGTGCTATGACTGAAACATTGATGAAAACGGTGTTAAACCCCAACCAGTCAATCAAATGTTAAACCGGATAGGATTGGGTAACTAAACGTGATAAGGTGTCTTATAAGTCAGAAATGGTTGGCCATTTGAATAGGGATGACAGAAAAATAAACTATGCATCGTCATTACATGACGCTATTGACCTTATAGAACAATAAATATGCATAACGTAATGACATGACGCTATTGACCTTACAGAACAATAAATATGCATAACGTCATTACATGACGCTATTGACCTTATAGAACAATAAATATGCATAACGTCATTACATGACACTATTGACCTTACATACCAATAACTATGCATAACGTATTTAAATGACGCTATTGACCTTACAGAACAATAAATATGCATAACGTCATTACATGGTACTATTGACCTTATAGAACAATAAATATGCATAACACTATTGACCTTACAGAACAATAAATATGCATAACACTATTGACCTTATAGAACAATAAATATGCATAACACTATTGACCTTACAGAACAATAAATATGCATAACGTCATTACATGACGCTATTGACCTTACAGAACAATAAATATGCATAACGTCATTACATGACGCTATTGACCTTACAGAACAATAACTATGCATAACGTCATAACATGACACTATTGACCTTATAGAACAATAACTATGCATAACGTCATTACATGACACTATTGACCTTACAGAACAATATATATGCATAACGTCATTAGATGACACTATTGACCTTACAGAACAATAAATATGCATAACGTCATTAGATGACACTATTGACCTTATAGAACAATAACTATGCATAACGTCATTACTTGACACTATTGACCTTACAGAACAATATATATGCATAACGTCATTAGATGACACTATTGACCTTACAGAACAATAAATATGCATAACGTCATTAGATGACACTATTGACCTTATAGAACAATAACTATGCATAACGTCATTACTTGACACTATTGACCTTACATACCAATATATATGCATAACGTCATTAGATGACACTATTGACCTTACAGAACAATAAATATGCATAACGTCATTAGATGACACTATTGACCTTATAGAACAATAACTATGCATAACGTCATTACTTGACACTATTGACCTTACATACCAATATATATGCATAACGTCATTAGATGACACTATTGACCTTATAGAACAATAACTATGCATAACGTCATTACTTGACACTATTGACCTTACATACCAATATATATGCATAACGTCATTAGATGACACTATTGACCTTACAGAACAATAAATATGCATAACGTCATTAGATGACACTATTGACCTTATAGAACAATAACTATGCATAACGTCATTACTTGACACTATTGACCTTACATACCAATATATATGCATAACGTCATTAGATGACACTATTGACCTTATAGAACTCTAGATATGCATACTGTTATTACTAGATGCTATTGACCTTACAAAAAAATAAATTTGTTATTACTTGACACTATTGACCTTGAGACAAATAGATATGCATAATGTTATTACTTGACACTATTGACCTTATCATGGCCTTAAAGGTGCTGAACTCCAGATGGAGCTCAATATTTGAAATGTTGAAACTTCTGCAAAAAAACCATATAAGTACTAAATAGTTTTAAACTATTTTGTCAAAATGCACAAAATTGAGCTTACTTGGTATGTCTACCCATTAATAATGGAGCATAAAATATCAATATTTAGATGTTTATTGTTCCGGAAAATGAAATTATTACTATTATTGTATCCCAGAATTAAGACTCTAATATTTCAAGACAACTATTGAACAGTTTTAAAATTTTGACAATACTATCTATAATAGTTCAGCACTTTCAATGTTAAGATTTATATTATAAAGACATGCATGCATTTTTCATCTTGTTATTTGTTTTATGAAAACATACATGTTAAGATAAATACTATTTAATATCATAATGAAACAATTCTCATTTTGCCATAATGTTTTCAATTCTTTTTAAAAAAAAAGTACTACACGCATTGGAAATTAAAAAAATACAGCAGTACTTATTTTCGTCAAAGCCTTAAATAAACAAATATCAAAATGTTCTCTTTTCTAGAACAAACAGACGGATATATTAAAACGAAACTTTTATGACCCCCATAAATTCCTCTTGCTTATCTGAACTAGTCAAGCATAGCGGACAGCGATAGATGACAAGTACACTAGCTTATGTATACGCCAGTATTGCTCGGAGCTATTATAATAATAGAGTCAATCGATACCCTGATAAGCCACACATATGGCAATGAGTTTCTGCAAGTAAGTAAGTAAGTAAGTAAGGGAGTTTCTGCAAGTAAGTAAGTAAGGGAGTTTCTGCAAGTAAGTAAGTAAGTGAGTGAGTGAGTGAGTGAGTGAGTGAGTGAGTGAGTGAGTGAGTGAGTGAGTGAGTGAGTGAGTGAGTGAGTGAGTGAGTGAGTGAGTGAGTGAGTGAGTGAGTGAGTGAGTGAGTGAGTGAGTTATATAATATATAATTGCTTTATTTTCTGACAATTAAGCAAATGCTCATCTACCGTGAAAAACGTACATGATAATAAACAATCATGATGATGATAATAAAAAACCACGGCAGATCGTGATGATGATAACGACCATCACAATTGTTGATGATGATAACGACGACAAATATTGGGCAAGGCATATTTCCTAGCTTAGTAATGGCTTGTTGACCCAGGGATTTGGAATTAGTGAACTGTCGCCGTGATATAGCTGAAATAATGTAGAAAACGGCGTAAAAGACAAATAAAAAAATCCTTTATAGAGATTTTCAATAACTTTTGCTACATGTTTACAAAGTGGTCTGCTGCAGATGTGTTGTAAATGTATGTGGGAAAATGTTTATATCGCAGCTCTCAAGAATGAGAACGGCAAACAACGAAGACTATGATAACACTGCACGGACGTTAAGGTATTTAACAGGATAATGCAGAGGATTATCGACCCAGATGTCGTGAATTCGAACACCTGCTCGGCCATTGTTTGAGTTATTTATCCTCGACCAACTGGCTTCAGCAGTCGACTGTGAAAACATCAGGGCAAACATACTGGACATATCTGTAAACGAAAGTAGTCTTATTGAATAGATTTGGGAACATTGTGGCAAAAGAAGAAATTGCTCAATGAAATTGTGACTCGAGTCAATTTTCATCCACCAACTGGCTGAAAGTTGTCTGGGAGGAACGTTGTGTTCAGTAATGATACACATGTGAGCGAACCAGGGAAGAGGAACGACGTGTTCAATAATGTTACACATGTGAGAGAAACAGGGAAGAGGAACGCTGTGTTCAGTAATGCTACAAATGTGAGAGAACCAGGGAAGAGGAACGCTTTGTTCAGTAATGATACACATGTGAGAGAACCAGGGAAGAGGAACGCTGTTTTCAGTAATACTACACATGTGAGAGAACAAGGGAAGAGGAACGCTTTGTTCAGTAATGCTACACATGTGAGAGAACCAGGGAAGAGGAACGCTGTGTTCAGTAATGATACACATGTGAGAGAACCAGGGAAGAGGAACGCTTTGTTCAGTAATGATACACATGTGAGAGAACCAGGGAAGAGGAACGCTGTGTTCAGTAATGCTACATATGTGAGAGAAACAGGGAAGAGGAACGCTGTGTTCAGTAATGCTACAAATGTGAGAGAACCAGGGAAGAGGAACGCTGTGTTTAGTAATGATACACATGTGAGAGAACCAGGGAAGAGGAACGCTTTGTTCAGTAATGATACACATGTGAGAGAACCAGGGAAGAGGAACGTTGTGTTCAGTAATGATACACATGTGAGAGAACCAGGGAAGAGGAACGTTGTGTTCAGTAATGCTACACATGTGAGAGAACCAGGGAAGAGGAACGCTTTGTTCAGTAATGATACACATGTGAGAGAACCAGGGAAGAGGAACGCTTTGTTCAGTAATGATACAAATGTGAGAGAACCAGGGAAGAGGAACGTTGTGTTCAGTAATGATACACATGTGAGAGAACCAGGGAAAAGGAACGCTGTGTTCAGTTATAATACATATGTGAGAGAACCAGGGAAAAGGAACGCTGTGTTCAGTAATGCTACATATGTGAGAGAACCAGGGAAAAGGAACGCTGTATTCAGTAATGCTACATATGTGAGAGAACCAGGGAAAAGGAACGCTGTGTTCAGTTAATGCTACAAATGTGATAGAACCAGGGAAGAGGAACGCTGTGTTCAGTAATGCTACACATGTGAGAGAACCAGTGAAGAGGAACGTTGTGTTCAGTAATGATACAAATGTGAGAGAACCAGGGAAGAGGAACGCTTTGTTCAGTAATGATACAAATGTGAGAGAACCAGGGAAGAGGAACGCTGTGTTCAGTAATGCTACACATGTGAGAGAACCAGTGAAGAGAAACGTTGTGTTCAGTAATGCTACACATGTGAGAGAACCAGGGAAGAGGAACGCTTTGTTCAGTAATGATACACATGTGAGAGAACCAGGGAAGAGGAACGCTGTGTTCAGTAATGCTAAACATGTGAGGGAACCAGGGAAGAGGAACGTTGTGTTCAGTAATGATACACATGTGAGAGAACCAGGGAAAAGGAACGCTTTGTTCAGTAATGCTACAAATTTGAGAGAACCAGGGAAGAGGAACGTTGTGTTCAATAATGATACACATGTGAGAGAACCAGGGAAGAGGAACATTGTGTTAAGTAATGTTACACATGTGAGAGAACAAGGGAAGAGGAACGTTGTGTTCATTAATGAGAACCAGGGAAAACGTGGTTCGATGAACCGACAGCCATGCTATAAATACAGAAGAAAACGGCGTTAACCCTTTTCCATATACAAAGAATCTTCAGCCGACGACTTTGAACACATCTCAGTTAAAATATAACCGAAAGTTTAATTAATGAAAAATAGTTGAAAACATTGTGGCAAAAGGCTAAAATGTTTTCAAACGTTGGCTGCTGCAAAGGCGTCAGAAAACATCTATATGTGGGAAAGGGATCAAACGAGCAGTATGTATAGTCTGTCAGCATTATTGCTATTACCTTCAGTAATCGCTCCAGTGAAACCTGTGTAAGCGACCGGTTGTACTAAGCTTGCGACCAGATTTCAGATTCCCAATTATACAAATTACTTCTGTTTAGTAGCCACCTGGGCTTTAGAAGCCTTTCTCATTGAAGAAACTTCTGTAAAGCGGTGTCCATTTGTCCATTTGTCCATTTGGATCATAAGCATGGATGCGAGCCGAATGCAAGTTTCCTTTTCCACGCGTGTACTAACATACAAAATAACAAACAAGTTTCCCTTTCCACGCGTGTACTAAAATACAAAATAACAAACAAGTTTCCCTTTCCACGCGTGTACTAAAATACAAAATAACAAACAAGTTTCCCTTTCCACGCGTGTACTAAAATACAAAATAACAAACAAGTTTCCCTTTCCACGCGTGTACTAAAATACAAAATAACAAACAAGTTTCCCTTTCCACGCGTGTACTAACATACAAAATAACATACAAGTTTCCTTTTCCACGCGTGTACTAAAATGCAAAATAACATACAAGTTTTCTTTTCCACGCGTGTACTAACATACAAAATAACATACAAGTTTCCTTTTCCACGCGTGTACTAAAATGCAAAATAACATACAAGTTTTCTTTTCCACGCGTGTACTAACATACAAAATAACATACACGTTTTCTTTTCCACGCGTGTACTAACATACAAAATAACATACACGTTTTCTTTTCCACGCGTGTACTAACATACAAAATAACATACACGTTTTCTTTTCCACACGTGTACTAAAATACAAAATAACATACACGTTTTCTTTTCCACGCGTGTACTAACATACAAAATAACATACACGTTTTCTTTTCCACGCGTGTACTAACATACAAAATAACATACACGTTTTCTTTTCCACGCGTGTACTAAAATACAAAATAACATACACGTTTTCTTTTCCACGCGTGTACTAACATACAAAATAACATACAAGTTTTCTTTTCCACGCGTGTACTAAAATACAAAATAACATACAAGTTTCCCTTTCCACGCGTGTACTAAAATACAAAATAACAAACAAGTTTCCCTTTCCACGCGTGTACTAAAATACAAAATAACATACACGTTTTCTTTTCCACGTGTGTACTAAAATACAAAATAACATACAAGTTTCCTTTTCCACGCGTGTATTATAATACAAAATAACATACAAGTTTCCTTTTCCACGCGTGTACTAAAATGCAAAATAACATACACGTTTTCTTTTCCACGCGTGTACTAACATACAAAATAACATACACGTTTTCTTTTCCACGCGTGTACTAACATACAAAATAACATATACGTTTTCTTTTCCACGCGTGTACTAAAATACAAAATAACATACACGTTTTCTTTTCCACGCGTGTACTAACATACAAAATAACATACACGTTTTCTTTTCCACGCGTGTACTAACATACAAAATAACATACACGTTTTCTTTTCCACGAGTGTACTAAAATACAAAATAACATACAAAATAACATACAAGTTTCCCTTTCCACGCGTGTACTAAAATACAAAATAACATACACGTTTTCTTTTCCACGCGTGTACTAAAATACAAAATAACATACAAGTTTCCCTTTCCACGCGTGTACTAAAATACAAAATAACATACACGTTTTCTTTTCCACGCGTGTACTAAAATACAAAATAACATACACGTTTTCTTTTCCACGCGTGTACTAACATACAAAATAACATACAAGTTTTCTTTTCCACGCGTGTACTAACATACAAAATAACATACAAGTTTCCTTTTCCACGCGTGTACTAAAATACAAAATAACATACACGTTTTCTTTTCCACGCGTGTACTAAAATACAAAATAACATACAAGTTTCCTTTTCCACGCGTGTATTATAATACAAAATAACATACAAGTTTCCTTTTCCACGCGTGTACTAAAATGCAAAATAACATACACGTTTTCTTTTCCACGCGTGTAATAACATACAAAATAACATACACGTTTTCTTTTCCACGCGTGTACTAACATACAAAATAACATACACGTTTTCTTTTCCACGCGTGTACTAACATACAAAATAACATACAAGTTTCCCTTTCCACGCGTGTACTAACATACAAAATAACATACACGTTTTCTTTTCCACGCGTGTACTAACATACAAAATAACATACACGTTTTCTTTTCCACGCGTGTACTAACATACAAAATAACATACACGTTTTCTTTTCCACGCGTGTACTAAAATACAAAATGTGTACTGGTTGAGTATACAGGAAACAGACATGGAGCGTGATTAATATATATATAATGATATGTACAGAACTTCCATGACCAACTACATGTATGTATAACCAGGGACGTAGATAAGATATATGTCCCTGGTATAACTAATAAGCTTTACACTTCCTCACATGCAAAATATATGTAGCAGACATCTTTAATAACATATAGGTAAACACTATTAAAAATATATATTTCATATAAAATGTTATAATTAGATGAAAAATCATTATGAGCAATTTTGCTTTTGCCTTTAGGTTTTCAAAAGTTGTCCGCAGCAAATAGGTCTGAATATGGGACATAGCTGATTTAGACATGTTTTACAGAGTTACTATTTTTACAAATCATGATCACTCACATCTTACTGTGGAGCAAAACAGCCTCCTTAAGCCTATATTGGTGTTATATTTGAAAAAACATTGGAAAACAATTTGATTAATTTTCAGTTTTGTCACAATGTTTTCGAAGATTGTCTGGACTATCATTTGTCAACTCAAGAGAAAACATAAATTACGACAAAACTTCCTTCGATTTGGAAGAGTCTACAATAAGCGGTTATTTCTATCTTTAGATTCCAAAACTTCACTCAGGCTGATAAAAGAGTAAATAATTTACTTTATATACTTTTTAACCCGATAAATCTTTGTATTATCAAACGTTCAGATAATCACCCAGCAGGTTATATGGTTTGGTAAGCTGTATCTTAAAACTCATTTAAAACGATAACATTCATTTAAACCTGTCTTTTTAGGATTGGTAACATTGAATGAATTCTTTCTTTTCATTTCAATGCTATACGGATAAAAGGCACGACTTTAGCTATGTTACATTCTAAGGCCGGTGACACACGCTCTGTTATATCTCTCAAAACGGCTCTCTTCCAACGGAAAGAAACACAATGGATTCCTGAAACCCTTGTTTTGACAACCGCTTTTATATCTCGTGATTTCTTTTACAACTCTTCCATGTTTATGGACCAGTAAGCGACTAGTGAACAATACAGATTAAGAGTAGACAGCACGAGTTCTTAGACTGTTCTTGATCTATAGTATTCGTGATTGTAGTGTTGAGTCGTGCATAGCATGATGCACATACTTAACCCTTTCCCTCATACGACAATTATGCAGCAGACGACTTTGAACGTATTTTGTCAAATAATAGTAAATCTCTATAATTGAATGGATAACCTATGAGAAAAAGTGGAAAACATTGTGGCAAAAGGAGAAATTGCACGTGTTGTGCAATTTCTTCTTTTGTCACTATGTTTTCAAAACGCCGTCTACTGCAGAGGCGTCAGAAAGCGTCTATACGAGGGAAAGGGTTAATGTTGTTTGAAGTATGCGTGTGTGGAGTCTAGTGATTCGGGGTCTTAATGCATCTATGTACAGTGATTTTAATTAATTCTTTTTTGTTGTTAAATGTCTGACCTCCGATCCATGCTATACATACATATATTAATTTACATAGAAAGGAGTGCTAATAATATACTGTCCGTCCATATTAATCGACTTTTGAATGAGTTTATACTTACTATTGATTATCTGTGCTAAGCGACTCAATGATAAATGGTAAATCAAACGAAAGGGTAAATTACAAACATATGACATGAGATGAAAACTATTGGCCGAGTTTTTGAGCATCAATTGTCCTCTCCTCTCACTCTGCCACCCGGTGTATAGGCATCTTTGCAAATAAAACTATCTTACATCAGATGCCATGTCTGTGCAAACTGATCTAAGTCTGCAACATCAGCTTGCAAAATAAAATGTTATCGCACAGTTGATCATATTTCTAAAAGTATAAGTAATTTTTAACAATTGATGGACAAATAAAGGTTTAACAGTCAGCAGTTGATAATGAATAACTTGCGCATGAAAATAGAATAAACAGTGTTACTTTAACACTAGACAGGTAAATAGAATAAACAGTGTTACTTTAACACTAGACAGGTAAATAGAATAAACAGTGTTACTTTAAAACTAACTAGACAGGTATATAGAATTAACAGGGTTACTTTAAAACTAACTAGACAGGTAAATAGAATAAACAGTGTTACTTTAACACTAACTAGACAGGTAAATAGAATAAACAGGGGTACTGTAAAACTAATTAGACAGGTAAATAGAATAAACAGTGTCACTTTAAAACTAACTAGACAGGTAAATAGAATAAAAAGTGTTACTTTAAAACTAACTAGACAGGTAAATAGAATAAACAGTGTTACTTTAAAACTCACTAGACAGGTAATTAGAATAAACTGTGTTACTTTAAAATTAACTAGACAGGTAAATAGAATAAACAGTGTTACTTTAAAACTAACTAGACGGGTAAATAGAATAAACAGTGTTACTTTAAAACTAACTCGACAGGTAAATAGAATAATCAGTGTTACTTTAACACTAGACAGGTAAAAAGAATAAATAGTGTTACTTTAACACTAACTGGACAGGTAAATAGAATAAACAGTGTTACTTTAAAACTAACTAGACAGGTAAATAGAATAAACAGTGTTACTTTAAAACTAACTAGACAGGTAAATAGAATAAACACTGTTACTTTAAAACTAACTAGACAGGTAAATAGAATAAACTGTGTTACTTTAAAACTAACTAGACAGGTAAATAGAATAAACAGTGTTACTTTAAAACTAACTAGACAGGTAAATAGAATAAACAGTGTTACTTTAAAACTAACTCGACAGGTAAATAGAATAAACAGTGTTACTTTAAAACTAACTAGACAGGTAAATAGAATAAACAGTGTTACTTTAAAACTAACTAGACAGGTAAATAGAATAAACACTGTTACTTTAAAACTAACTAGACAGGTAAATAGAATAAACTGTGTTACTTTAAAACTAACTAGACAGGTAAATAGAATAAACAGTGTTACTTTAAAACTAACTCGACAGGTAAATAGAATAAACAGTGTTACTTTAAAACTAACTAGACAGGTAAATAGAATAAACAGTGTTACTTTAAAACTAACTAGACAGGTAAATAGAATAAACACTGTTACTTTAAAACTAACTAGACAGGTAAATAGAATAAACTGTGTTACTTTAAAACTAACTAGACAGGTAAATAGAATAAACAGTGTTACTTTAAAACTAACTAGACAGGTAAATAGAATAAACAGTGTTACTTTAAAACTAACTCGACAGGTAAATAGAATAAACAGTGTTACTTTAAAACTAACTAGAAAGGTAAAAAGAATAAACCGTGTTACTTTAAAACTAACTAGACAGGTACATAGAATAAACAATGTTACTTTAAAACTACATAGGTAAATTACGTATTCCAAGTAATATAATAGTGAGTTTTGTATATAAGTGCATCGGCTGATAAAAGAGTGAAAGTATAGCCCATTTGAGCCGACCCGCGAGAAAACCAACATTGTGACCTCTGCGTAATGTATTGACCCAGATCAGCCTAGGCTAATCCGGGCCGACACATTCCGTCTCAGGGTGATAGAGGTATAGAGTACTGATTTATGAAACAGAAAATCCACAGGAGGCGAAACGTGTCTATCCGGGTAAGCCTGTGCGGCATGATTATGCTGATCCGGGTCGATACTTTACGCAGAGTCCACAATTTTGGTTTTCTGGCGGGACGGCTAATTTGTTTTTATGCCAATATGTCTTTAAATGATGTCAAAGCGGGGTATAGTTCTGACCCGAAATCGATAGATTCGGCATAATTACATTTTGAGTACGTATATTTATGAACAACATACATTTAGCTGAAGAGTACCGATTGCCTGATGTCAAGACATCAGTGGGCAAGCACATTTTGGTCAGCCAATCTTGACACATATGTTTTTGTTGATTGGGAATGACAGATGCCTTCTCACCCACCCATTCGATCCATCGTTCTTACATGCGTTGATGCCGCGTCTGGCAAATAGTTGTCGTATTGCCCCTACAACGTCACGTGCTATCATTTAAAGTTACAACTAGCGAGGCTACTATGCTAGTTTTATTTTTACAAAAAAAAATTAATGTCTATATAACATATAGTCGAATAGTGAAGATCCAATTGAAACTGGGCGTCTGCCCAAGCCCACCTGGGTCTTTACTGTACGTAGATGCATCATTACCCTTTACCTGCTCCTACTATTACATTTTAGGGTGACCGTCAATGGCGGATGGTGTAGCATCAAAAGGCTACAGAGACAATCTATTTGCGGACCAACAGGTTAGCGAAGTAGTTGGCTTCATTATTTCTGTATTGATTTCAATCATCAAATTATAATGGTCCAATGTAGAGTTCAAACTATAATGGTCCAATGTAGAGTTCAAACTATAATGGTCCAATGTAGAGTTCAAACTATAATGGTCCAATGTAGAGTTCAAACTATAATGGTCCAATGTAGCGTTCAAACTATAATGGTTCAATGTAGAGTTCACGAAAATCAGTTTGTATATTAACCGATTTTGCGATATGCAGTCAAACTTGTCTTATGAAGCCAACAAACTATAATGGTCCAAGGGGAGAGTCAGAATCTGGCTGCTGAAGACAGGTTAAGTTGCTTAATACAATTCAACTTAAGAAGAAAATGTTGTTATTGTTAATCTTCGAGTGACTGCTTAATACAAGTTGGCTGCTTAGCAGAGGTGACCGCTAACACGAGTTTGACGGTATAAGAGTTGGTGACGAATCGAGGCTCAATTGTTGGTTCCAATCAGACGTACCTATTTACTATAAATATCAGACTACGAAAAACCCTCATCGGACCCCGCAGCTAATTTATAACCGGATTTAATACGGGCTTTTACCATACGATTTAGCACCATACGATTTATCACTAACAATATATCAATCTTGGCGCATGAAAACAGGCCTTCTGAAATAAACATTTGCGACTAATGTAGCTTCAGATATACGTGTATTCATACGCACATATTAATCAGGATGTGCACCGTTCGCCATAGAGTCTATGGGCAATTAAAGCATCTTTAATTATAGGGTCAAAACACGTATCAGTCTCTACGTGGGATGCTGAAGAAGAGGAACTACACTGATTGCAACAAACCGAATCCATTATTTTTCTGGCGTTGAGTTCTATATTAAGTATACCGTATTTGAACATTACACCTTATAAACTGTTGACATCTTTATATTTCTGATGTCTTATCAAGTATTTCTCACCGCCCCAATGAAGTCGCGACTGTCGTGTTGGGTCTTGTTTCATCTCCCGGCTAAACCATTTCCGGCATACAACACAAACCGGCAACATCTGGCCACAAATCTCAATAAATGTAAGTTTAATCATAGTTGAAAACAATGTGAAAAAATGAGGAATTGCTCGCAATCTTTTCTAATTCGTCTGCTGCATAGGCGCGAGGAAGCGTTTGTGAGATCTAACCCGTGTAACATCCCGCAATAAGTTTAGTTTAATAATCTTCTATTTGGGCTAAACAACCCATTTGGATACTATAATTCAGAAATGATACATTTTAGAAAAACAAATTGATTAACCCTTTCCCTCATATAGACGCTTTCTGACGCTTCTGCAAACGGCTTTTTGAAAACATAGTGACAAAAGAAGAAATTGCTAAAAATCAGCAATTTCTCCTTTTGCCACAATGTTTTCAAATTCTAGTCATAGGTTATCCATTCAATTGAAGAGATTTTCTATTTGTTGACAAAATATATTCAAAGTCGTCTGTTGCAGAATTGTCGTATGAGGGAAAGGCTTAAACAAAACATATCGAACAAAATGACGACGAACATGACATGGACAATTCATAAACAAAAGTTGTTCATCTATCTATGCACATTCAATCCCCCGCCATAGAAACAATATGATGTAAGTTATGAAGTATGCATAATTAGAAAATGATAATTAAAGAACATATATAGTATACACATAAGTATATACACAAACACACACAAAAAACATACATCTATTATTATTCATTTCATAAGTGATGCAACCACTGTTAATCACATGATTGTGTACAGCAAAATACATCGAGTACAGCAGTGAGAATTAATTGGTTTTGACGAAAATGTTAGATATTCATAAAGAACTGTGACTTTTAAATAGCAATTCTCTGTAAGCATTTAAACTTTTTCGGCACGCATAGTCACGGATATTGCTTAAACTTATTCCACATGTTGAAATCAGTGAACTATTGAGAAAAATGGTGTTAGAAATTCCAAATATTGCCCTGTTGCCATGGAAACAGTGTGCAAAGTTGAGTTTTTGATGAAAAACGCAATATTTACCACTTATTTTAAAAAAAATGCAGCCATCTTCAATTAAGTGAATTACATAAATAGATAGATGAACATTTGCTTAATCAAACGCAAGAAAAAAGCTACGGGGAACATATGATCGTTTTTGCATAAATAAGATTTTAAAATACCTCATCACCAAAAAATACAAATTACCTCCCTTAGTTATTATAAAAATTAAAAAAACATGAATTACCTCCCTTGGAATTTTAGATTTTTGTTTTATTGGGGTTTTGAGCCATTTTAACATTATTTCAGTAATATCACAGCATCAATTCACTTGTTTGTGATCCCTGGGTAAACAAACCAGTACTATGTGAGGAAATGTACCTTGCCCAAAGGTACTCCATCATAATTGGTGCGGGGCACTTTTGGATCGAACCTGTGACTCTATAGGTTCATATTCACTGCTGAACATTCGAACCTATATTGGAGATACATGAACAGAACATTATCAGATGTATAACCAATGACTTTCCTAATACCATTTTACTTCATCTATTTTGTAGGTTTATGACAAAGTTTAAGACATGTCAAATATGTTCAAAGTCTTCTGCTGCAGAATTGTCGTATGAGGGGGGTTAAACCCTTCAATTTTTTTGCATACGTTTGCTGTACCTGTACCTGTTTTTATTGGCAAAAAACGAATGCTTTTTTTCCAATACGTATTTCATAAATTAGTTGTCTATCGGGGTCTATGATAGACACTTTTTGAAAGTGTATTAGTGTTTTTTCTTAAAAATATATTATACATTAATACAAATAATGATGAACATTACTTTCACGTATAAAATGCGTCACCCAACTTGACATGTAAAATAATATACTTCTTTATTTGAATCATAACAACTAATGATAACTTTGTTTGAAGATTACAATTTTCCATGTTTTATATCACTAACTTCTTCTTCTATTTTGATTTTTAGCTCGTCTGATTTTTTGGGGAAAAAAAGACGAGCTATTATCGTCACTTGATCGTCGTAGTCGTCTTCGTCGTCGACGGCGGCGTTGGTTAAGTTTTGCATTTAGGTCACTTACATGAAAACAATCAAAACTTAAGTTTTGCGTTTAGGTCACTTACATGTTAATTATCAAACCTAACATTTTGAAACTTGGAAAACTTGTTCATCTAATACTCTTCTTCACATTGTATGCTGAAGATGCTAAGTGTAGCCTTTTTTGGGGGTGAAAAACATCAATTTTGATGTATTTTTGTTGATTTTGAGAATTGGAAATAGTTGGTTAAGTTTAACGTTTAGGTCACTTACATGGAAACTATCAAACCAAATACTTTGAAACTTGTTCGTCTAATACCCTTCTTCACATTGTATACTAAAGATGCAAAGAGTGTTGTCTGTTATTTGGAGTAAAAAACATAAATTTAGATGAAATTTGGTTGATTTTGAGAATTGGCGGTGTTGGTTAATTTTTGCGTTTAAGTCACTTACATGGAAACTATCAAACCTTGATGCTGAAGCCTGTTTTTTTGGGGGTAAAAAATATAAATTTTGATGTATTTTGGTTGATTTTGAGAATTGGACATAGTTGGTTAAATTTTGCATATAGGTCACTTGAATAGAAACTATCATACCTATTACTTTAAAATTAGGAAAACTTGTGCATCTAATAACCTTCTTCACATTGAATGATAAAGAGGCTGAGCGGGCCTGTTTTTTAGGGTAAAACACATAAATTTTGATGTATTTTGGTTATTTATGAGAATTCAACATAGTTTCTTCACTTTTTGTTACATTGATTTCAAATTTTCCCCAAGTAATAAAAACATAATGTATTTCAAACGTATTATGCATATCTTCAATCAGATTGTGTTTTTGGGGTCAAGGTCACTGTTACTAAAAATATGAAAACAGTTATATATTCAATATCTTTAGTTACAGTTGACCATCTCATTTGCCTGTCCAATTCATACATAATACTCAGCTTGGGATCTTGACTGATTGTGACAGCCGTCCAACGTGAAAATCTTATATTAGAATATTAGTAAAATAGTATATTTCATAGCAATGGAAATACATTTAAAAGCCAAATTCCCTGAAAACTTTTAAAATTATTTGTTAGAAGAGGTGATGATATAAAGGGATCCATTTTTTTTAACCCACATGCTGGCAATATTTAGATAAACATTAAACAATTTTCTGTTGTTGTTTTTTTTAAATTTTAAAATGATACATTTTGTATCCATGGTAACTAATTTTAGAGGCACTGTTCCCCATAGCTTTTTTTCATTTCTTGTGAGAAGAGATGTTCACCTTCATGCATCCATTCTTCATTTGTATTCATATGAACGCATTTAATTTGAATAACCATTCAATCAATGGCAAAACAGTGTTCTTTTTTCCCTTAAAAAACACCATTTGCAAAAGAAGGGTTTGGGACCACATTTAACAATTTGATAATCAATTGTTTTCTACTTAATTTCCTTCATCAAATGATGACTTTTGGTAGAAAATATGATCCAATTTTTTTAACCCACATGCTGGCAATATTTAGATAAACATTAAACATTTTTTTTTTTTTTTTTTTAAATTTTAAAATGATACATTTTGTATCCATGGTAACTAATTTTAGAGGCACTGTTCCTCATAGCTTTTTTTCATTTCTTGTGAGAAGAGATGTTGACCTTCATGCATCCATTGTTCATTTGATTTCATATGAACGCATTCAATTTTTATAACCATTCAAAAATGGCAAAAAGGTGTTCTTTTTCCCCGTAAAAAACACCATTTGCAAAGAAGGGTTTGGGACCACATTTAACAATTTGATAATCAATTGTTTTCTACTTAATTTCCTTCATCAAATAATGACTTTTGGTAGAAAATATGAACTTTTGCATATATATCTTCATTTATGATAAAAACTGATTGGAAAATTTAGTGAATTTCCCATCGAAATCAGTCCTATAAAAAGCGAGAGTCAGTTGCTATGGCAACCAAAGTCTAAAGCAAAGTTTTTTTTGCCATTTTCCATTTCTTTCATCAAGTTGAGAAAATGTGTGAAGTTTGAACAAAATCCGTGACCATGCGTGCCACACTCCCTTTATGGGAGTGCAAATGCTTACAGAGAATGGCTATTTAAAAAGTCTTTGATCCCTTTCAATAAATTGATAAAAAAAATCATTTTATTACACTGATGACAACCCAATACTACTGACTTCATAGAAGTACATGAATTCAAATTTACTTTCTTTCTTTTAGTACTTGTTAGCTCTACAAATATACTTTTTACCAAATAGTTCTAAAATAGCTTGAACTAGATATTGGATTGCATAGTTTTTACTTTAATAAAGAATTGGAATATAGTTCGCTGTTTTGAAAATGTTATGGAAAATATCGCGAGTTACTTCCTTTAGAGTTTAGCAACATACGTCGGTTTTACCCTTTCCCTATAATACAAATCCGATGCATAGGCATTAAACACATTTAAATACACTACAAATGGAAAATCATTATAAATGAAATTAAAATTAAATATTAAATTTAGTTCAATTCATTGTGACAACAACAAAAGAATGATCATCACAAGCAAACTCTTCTTTTTATACAATGATTTCCATAGAAGTCTGCTGTGGTTGTGTCAAAGTGCGTCGGTATGTGGGACAGGGAGACATTATATGGCACCTGTTATCACAGTCAAAGATACTGTGAACAAATAATGGCGTCTGAGGAGTGTATATATAAGTGTTATCTCTTGATTTGTTGAAGAAAGGCTGTACACATCAGAGTGGAGTTAAAGATGGCTGAAATATTTAGTTTCGCGGCGTTCGGGGTTGCCATTTTTGCTCTGATTAGTGAAATTATATCCATTTCTCTCGAATATTGGGTTTATATAAAGATAAACGGCATAGAACGCTACTCCGGCTTATGGAAATCGTGTGCTGAAAGCTCAGAGACCAAAGTATGCTCATCTGACGGAGGTACTATAGTCAATACGTTGTTTTTAACATTGCTTTTCAGTGGATTATTAGGGAATAACAGTGGATGATTTTCTGATAAACTTACTGTTTCAAACAGCGATTTTTATCAAGTGATAATTTTCACTGTGTACACTGTCTTGTAAGTAAATGCAAAGACCTAATAATGTGTTATTAGGTCTTTGGTAAATGCTCTGACTGAAGAGAACTGTTACTTGCTTTGGGTCGTAATCGAAGTATTTCTTCTATTCCCGAACACCCACTCTTTTAATCTGTTCTTACATACAAACTTCAGGGAAATCTCTGTAATTGAAAATGTTATTATTGAAAAGAGTTGGAAACATTTTAGCAAAAGAAGAAATTGTTCATAATGTCTACTTTTGCCAAAATGTTTTCGAATATCATCTGTTGCTGAAGCGTCAAAATGCGTTTCTTAAAATGATTGAGGCAAAAGTAAAATAATTTATAAAGGAATGTATACGCTTAAAAGGAAACTCTTTAAAAGGGGAGGGATAATTGGTTTTTCGAACGAAAGAATGTCATAGATTTAAGATGCTTTAATTCTTTAACCCCTTTACCTTGAATAGACGAATTTCACTTGTATGTAACGGTTGTCGTTTGTAATCATTGTGGGAATTTATGTGTTCCAAAATTACTTTAAATGTTTCCTTTTTTGGTAGAGCGGTGCTTGTATTTAATTTATTTAATTGAACTTTCGTTTAATAACATCAATATCAGATGTCCTTAAAATAGGCCATTTTTATTTAAAAAAAATGAATTGTACGAAAAGAAATTTTAAATCTAATGAAACCTAGTTTTAAACATGGTTTCTGTTTCCGCAATACAAACATATATCTTGATCATAAAATTATAATCACTTTTAATTATTTCTTATTGAAATACAGTATTTGGGGAAAAGGACATTGCACAGTGAACTAGCTTTGTGGCACATCAAGCAAGAATTTCTTTATTAAATGGTCCATGCAATGCAAATTAACCTTTTCCTGCAACGTTTTGTTGTTACATCTCTGTATGCGCCAGTTCACGATTAAACCTGTTTTAGAAAGATGTTTATAGTTTCTAAAATTTCAATATTTCATCTCCATAATTATACGAATATCCACAAATTCAATACAATTAGTCTCTCAATTATGACGTAAATTACAGCCATTAGAAACCCCCAGAAAACGCGGCAGTCATTGTAAAAAAAAAATTGAATTATATTTTTAATATTAATTGCAATTTTTCATATTTCTATGTTCAATGTGTATTATTTAGGGGAATTAAAGTAATTAAACTCTGAAACAAAAAAAATCACTGTCGAGTGGTTATAATGTCTCCAGTCAGACATTTGGTACTGGACAAGTCACATCCTGTGACATGGATCGCTCATACGGCCCTACGGTTCAATGCAAATATAGTGCTCTTTCCCTCGATAATCATTTTGGTTCTATAACAGCTGGGGCATCATTTCAATTTGGCTTGGTGGCGTCCCCAAGTTTCATCGCGTTAAAGGTTTAGCTTAGTCCACTGGCGTCCGAGTTTTCATTTGATCCAATTTGAAAATGACCGTAATGTTATCGTAAGAGAAAATGCCACACAGGACCGGGTTACTATAAATAGCCTCTCTATATGGTTCTATACTATAATTAGTCGCCGGGCAGAAGCCCGCGACTTCTATTTTTAATAGGTTTTCTGAAATCACATGGGAGGGGGGATTATTATTAGAAAAAAACACATTTAGATGTCTTGAACATATTACAATAGTGTTTGTTTAAAAACACTAAGTAATGACACATCTAAAATGAAATGAATATTCCGATGTTTTAGGTATTTTCAGTTTCTTTATTTTGACTCGCATTTATGTTTTTTTGTTTTATTTACGAAGACAAAACAGTCCCTATTAGCTAGACTGGTATACTTTATTTTACACTACTACATGTAATCAAAAGTCGATAACTACAAACCTTTACGTCGCAGTCTAATTTGTTTACTTACGCGCACCTGCGTGACTCGCGAATACCAACTGCGTAGATCAATCTCCTTTGCAGAGAGCCGCTCTTTACACTCACTTACAAATAGTAAATTATAGGTGATTTAAAATGTTTATTTGGTTCGAAACAAATGAAGAAAAGAACAAACCGAGATAAAACTGGTTTTAATGGAAAAATGACTTTGAACGAACACTCTCTGCCTGTAAAGAGAGTTTCATGAACGACACCTCTGCAAATAAGAAAGAATCGGGTCTTTCGTACAAAATTATTTCGTCCTTGACAATTTTAAATGTGTCATTTAATTCCCTAAAGGCATATTGCTTCCGATCTGCATATTGATATGCATCATTGACACAAGGGCGCTCATCATAATATAATTTTAAAACATGAGTAGTTTGTTGTTTTCATTATAAAAAAGGAACGAAAGAATTAAAATAAATTAACATGTTGTAGGGCTAAGTTTATGTTCGAAATTAAGTTTAAATTATACAACAATTTCAATGAGATTTAACTGTTTAGTTGATATTATATTTCGAAGGTGGTATAATTTATAAATATTGGACTACATTTCAACATTTGTTAAAGTATGATATAATTAGGATGCTAAGCTAATATCATTTTGAGAAAAAGAGAAAACTCATGTCTTCAGCAATTTAACCCTTATCTCATTGTTTTAAAAGTAGATTGCTGCAAAGGTGTCCACTGTTGACTTTAAAAGAGGAAAGGTAAAATGACGTGCTATTGCATGCAAATCCTAAATTGTCTGTTTTGTGGTTTTATTGAAAAATAATAAAATTCAAATATTCTGACAAACATCTTGAAAAGTGTATGTGGAATTCACAAATCTTATAATTATTCCTTTTATGAAAGCACTGTATACATACTAAGACTAATGATTGGCAAGATCACTCATTTCCATTACTGTTTATGATCAATATTAGTTGGTTGTGTGTATGGTCAACCTACTTTGGAATGGAGATTTATGGAACGCCGTAGCTGTCTTATGTTGAGATATCTTATGTTATTTTGTCAAAGTGTCATGCTATCTTGTGCATAGAACATGTCATTATGTCAATAGAACATGTTATTATGTCACACGCTCATGTCATTATGTCAAAGTGCCATGTCATCTTGTCAATATGACGTGTTATTATGTCAAACTCTCATGTTATTATGTCAAAGTGTCATGTTATCTTGTCTAAATGACGTGTTATCTTGTCAAGATGACGTGTTATCTTGTCAAGATGACGTGTTATCATGTCAAATGATCATGTTATTATGTCAAAGTGTCATGGTATCATGTCAATATGACGTGTTATTATGTCAAACGATCATGTTATTATGTCAACGTGTCATGGTATCTTGTCAGTGTGACGTGTTGTCAAAGGGTCATGTTATCTTGTCAATATGACGTGTTATTATGTCAAAACGTCATGCTATCTTGTCAATATGACGTGTTATTATGTCAAAACGTCATGCTATCTTGTCAATAGGACATGTTATTATGTCAACCATTAATGTTATTATGTCAAAGTGTCATGCTATCATGTCAATATAACATGTTGTTATGTCAAACGCTCATGTTATTATGTCAAATTGTCATGCTATCTTGTCAAAAGAACATGTTATTATGTCAAGCGCACATGTTATCTTGTCAATAGAACATGTTATTATGTCAAGCGCACATGTTATCATGTCAAAGTGTCATGCTATCTTGTCAATCTGACATGTTATTATGTCAAACGGTCATGTTATTTTGTCAAAGTGCCATGCTATCTTGTCAATATGACGTGTTATTATGTCAAACGATCATGTTGTTCTCTGACTGTACCATCTTGTTAAACAAGTATGGTATTATGTTCACACGACGTTATGTTGTTGACGAACTTTTATTGGCGCGAAACCACAATTCAAAATGGCGGAAAGCGACACAATATGTAGCGGGCAAATTTCCGCAATTCTTTCGCGTGCCGGATTGCCGGCACTTACAGACACTTTTCTGAAGGAAAAGATTGAACCAAACATCATTTGCTCGATGACTGATGAGGATTTGACCCGTTTGGGAATAAGTACAATTGGAGAACGGATACGCCTACGAGAAAGCGCGAAACTAGAGGTTCGTAGATATTTTTATGCCCCCGGAATCACTGATTCGGTGGGCATTTAGTTTTTGGCCTGTCTGTCTGTCTGTCTGTCGAAAAAAACTTTAACCTTCACCACTACTTTTGAACCATAACAGGTACGGCTTCCATATTTCACATGTGTATTCCTTGTGACATGACGTTTCTGTCAGTACCAAGATTTTTCACCTTGCGACCTTGACCTTTGACCTACATTTTGAAAACTTCTTTGTCTGTGGCAAAGAAAACTTTAACCTTCACCACTGCTTTTGAACCGTTACAGGTACGGCTTCCATATTTTCATGAATCACCGATTCGGTGGGCATCTAGTTTTTGGCCTGTCTGTCTGTCTGTCGAAAAAAACTTTAACCTTGACCACTTCTTTTGAACCATAACAGGTACGGCTACCATATTTCCCAAAAAGTTCAAAGAAACGTCCAGAAATTAAAGACTGGACAATTTTGAACGTCCGGAATTTCCAACTTATGCCCGAAAACTTTGAGAAAATCCCTATACACACACTGTACTTAGACAACCCCTCGATAAATGTGTAACATGTATATTTAACGCGAGTCAGCTGTGTTGTGTAATAAATCTGGACTACTCACGTATTTCAAATTTACAGAGACCAATATAACTGAACCATAATAAAACGGAATTATACCTATATATATATTAAACTGACAGTCTGTCGATTACAGTAAGTGATAAACCATTTTCTTTAACTCATCCAAATTGAAAACATAAGTCTCTCGCTTTCCGGGCTATTGCTGTACCGACAGAGCTAACCAGGCCGCTTACACATATTCATCTGGAGTAGGTTACCAACTACACATAGTTACATACACCCCCAGAACAACAGTATTCATCCTTGAATTTCTAATCTGATACACCTATAGATCATTTGTGGTACGATCCCAAAGCACCTACAGTCTAGTCATGGCCCCCTGTTGGGTGCCAAATGTAACCAGACATTGAAAAATATGCAGCCAGTCCGGGACGAGGGACCGCCCGCTTACAGGGCGATTTGCTTTACCCCCTGAGCTATAAAATTTAAAACATGTACTGACAGAGTGAAAACAGTGTAGTCACTACGAGCATTTTGAATTCTTCCTACACTGTTTTTAAAGGCCTTCTGTATCGGGTTCGGGAAAATGTGGTATTATGGAGCATAGGGTTAATTCACTTCTTATCAGTAATGGGTGAATTATGTTTACATTTACTTCAACAGAGTGAAAAACAATGCAGGAAGAGTTAATATTGCTTGTGACAAGCAATCTGAACTCTCCCTACTGTTTTTGAAGCCTTCTGTATTGGGTGCGGGAAAATGCTGTACTATGGAGCAAAGGGTTTTTGTTTGAATGGGGTTTAATGCTGTTTCAACAAAGTTTCAGTTATATACAGCAGTCAGTTACCCTATTACCATGCTTCCTGGGATTTTAACCAACTGTACTCCACACAAATACTCTGCAAGTGGCTGACATGACATGTCCCTTTATGGCATGTATGCCAATCAACATATTTGTGTCGTCATTGCACACTGTCCTCTCTTTCAAGTTCTCAAAGAGCCATTTTTAAAACCAAGTTGTGTAATGGCTCGATGGGGACTATTAACTTAATTAAGGGTGATTATGGATTATAATAATAATGAGTTAGGAATTCTCATAGTTACAGGTATGAGCTATATTATTTAATGACATTCAATTAAATCTTTCCTCCATAAGAATTTTATTGGACTCAAAATTTAAAGCATTAATTCAACACTTATCAATAATGGGTGAATTATGATTACATTACTGAAAAAGTGGAAAACAATGCAGGAAGAGTAAAGATTGCTTATTACGAGCAGCCTTAAATCTTCCTACACAGTGTTTTCAAAGGCCTTCTATATTTGATGCGGGCAAATGTGGTATTGATATGGAGCAATAGCGGTTTTCCAGCATTCATCCGAGAACAAAATTACATTTTTAGCTCGACTATTCGAAGAATATGAGGAGCTATACTACTCACCCTGGCGTCGGCGTCCACGTCACACTTTGGTTAAGGTTTTGCATGCAAGTACTTAAATACTACATGTATTGCATTGAAACTTTCTACAACCCTACTAAACTATCACACATATAGATTATCAAGTTAGATAACTGTATCCTGCATTTTATGCAAGTTATGGCCCTTTTTTACTTAGAAATTCTGGTTAAAGTTTTGCGTGCAACTAAATTAAGAGTCCATATCTCAGTATTTACTTGATGCATTGCATTGAAACTTTATACAACCCTACCCAAGCATCACACCTATGTAGATTATCAAGTTAGATAACTCTATCCTGTATTTTATGCAAGTTATGGCCCTTTTTTTACTTAGAAATTCTGGTTAAAGTTTTGTGTGCAACTAAATTAAGAGTTCATATCTCTGTATTTACCTGATGCATTGCATTGAAACTTTCTACAACCCTACCCAACTATCACACCTGTGTAGATTATCAAGTTAGATAACTCTATCCTGCATTTTATGCAAATTATGGCCCTTTTTTTTACTTAGAAATTCTGGTTAAAGTTTTGCGTGCAACTAAATTAAAGAGTCCATATCTCAGTATTTACTAGATGCATTGCATTGAAACTTTATACAATCCTACCCAACTATCACACCTATGTAGATTATCAAGTATGATAAACTGATCCTTGCATTTTATGCAATTTATGGCCCTTTTTTTACTTAGAAATTCTGATTAAAGTTTTGCATACACTACATTAAGAGACCATCTCTTAGTAACTACTTAAAGCATTGCATTGAAACCTTACACAGTCCTTCCCAACCATCACACCTATGTAAACAATCAAGTATGATAACTCTATTCAGTATATTTTGCAGTTTATGGCCCTACTTTAACTAGAAATTTGGTTAAAGCTTTGCATGCAACTACATTAAAAGTCGATATCCTAGTATTTACTTCATGCATTGCTTTGAAACTTTATGCAACCCTTTCCAACTATCACACCTATGTTGATTTTCAAGTTAAATAACTCTATCCTGCATATTATTCAAGTTATGGCCCTTTTTGGACTTATAAATTCTGGTTAAAGTTTTGCATGCAACTACATTAACCCTTTTCCTCATATGGCAATTTTACAGCAGACAACTTTGAACGTATTTTGTCAAAAAATAGAAAATCTCCATAATTGAATGGATAACCTATGACCAAAAGTGGAAAACATTGTGGTAAAAGGAGAAATTGCATGTTTTGTGCAATTTCTTCTTTTGTCACTATGTTTTCAAAAGGCCGTCTGCTGCAGAGGCGTCAGAAAGCGTCTATATGAGGGAAAGGGTTAAGAGAACATATCTTAGTAACTACTTCCTGCATTGCATTGGAACTTTATACGATAACTCTATCCAGCATTTTATGCAAGTTATGGCCCTTTTTGGACTTAGAAATTCTGGATTAAGTTTTGCAACTACATTTAGAGTGTAATCTCATTAACAACTTGAAGCATTGTATTGAAACTTTATACAACCTTTCCCAATTTCACAACTATAAACACAACCAATTAAGATAACTCTATCCTGCAGATGATGCAAATTGTTGCCGTTTTTTTACTTAGAAATTATGGTTAAAGGTTTGCGTGCAACTACATTAAGAGTCCATATCTTATTAACTACTTAATGCATTCCATTGAATGTTATACATCCCTTCCTAACTATCACTCCTATTAAAATAATTAAGTTAAATAACTCTATCCTGCATATAATGCAAATTATCACCCTTTAAGGAATTGTGCTTAATGTTTTGCATGTAACTACATTAGAGTCCATTATCTCAGTAACTTAAATAAGCAGTGGAATAGTCGAGCTCGCTGTTCTCCGACAGCTCTTGTTACAATGATCGTCATTAAGGCATATAATGGAAATTCAATCATAAATAAATGAAACGACACAATTTTAAGAGAATATAAATCATATAGCAAAGAACTCATAGCTTGGAAAGCAGCAGATTTTCCTAAGCTTTAAAATCCATTGGCTGTACAGTTTGGTGCTAAAAATATCGAACGTATTGCATTGAAAATTGAGGGATATGCATTGTGAATTTTATGGACTGTGTCTGGTGTCAAAATCGAATTAAGATTGATTGGATCGGATTAATGCAGCTCTAATGGTTTATATAGTTATATTTCAATGTATGTTGATAGAAACTTTTCTCACTGAACAAGTCAGTTTAAACTAATTATTTTTTCATATCAATTCTAGATTTCCAACACCAACAACCCTAGTTCAAGAATGTTTCCTGGATTTCGAAATTTGTGTAGACAAAAGGCAAACCAAAGGGTCGGAAAGAAACATAAGGCTGGTAGCTGGACAGCACAGTTTTTTTGTATAAGTTCTATTGAGCAACAAAGGACACCATCTTGTGCAGAAAAAGAAGTTCTCCATAAAACAGGACTTGGCCTGAAGAAAGTTAAAGTGTTGAGCACTTTTAATGAAGAAGAGGTAATAGACTTGTTAAAAAGTGACGAAGTGTTTCCAAAATTAAAACAAAGTGGGGGCTTTGAACTATTAAGGACAATGCAAAATGGGCGAAATCTTGTTGCAATTCCTCCCCCATGGACTTCAAATGATTTGAAAATCAATGTTGGACCTCAGGCCAGAATATATGTTAGACCGATTCAACATTCGTTATCTGTTGAACCTATAGTTGCGGCTATAAAAGAGCCAAGTGTGCAGATTGCATGCGAGAAATGTCACGTTGCGTTTGCTATTCAAGAATTAAGAGATCATGTGAGACATTGCAGTCAACCATTGGAACTGCCAGATATTAGCTCCTATGTCACTGTGGTTAATGATCAACAAATACCAGTAGATTATGAAGATGAAGATGAAGGCCAAAACCAGTATTTCAACTATGTTTTGACTGACTATTCTGAAACTTTTGTTGAAACCCAGAACTCTCATGAAGCCTCCTTTCAAAATTCTCTTGATGTTCAGAACCAGGATTCGCATGTTGAAAATCATGAAATCAACTTGCATGGCACACATATGCAGGATAGCAGTGGGCTTTCCCATGAAGCTCTGAACTCAAACGAAACATGTGTCTTTGGAGAAGTCCATGATCAATTAAATGATACAGTAAATGCTTGTATTATCTTTTGTAAAAACAACAACATAAGCAATCCAGTGGAAATACTCAGGAAAATACAACAAGAGATTGTTGTAGGAAGGCCGTTGGAGGTGGAAGATGCGGCTTCTTCAATTGAGGGTGAAACAACTTTCATAAGCGTGGACAGGGATAATCTCTTAGTAACGGGCATGGAGGAGATCGGTGTCCTATCCACAGAAGAACTCAGGAAGACACTTGAAGTTCAGTTTTATAACGAGGTATTAAATATTGCCTAAGCTTTAGTAGTTTTTAGTCACACATTAAGAAAGCTTAAACATTTAGTGAATATTGCTTTTTTCTACAAATCGGTGAAATACTGAAATTGTCGGTGAGATATTTCCCGTTGTCATCTAACAATTAGTATAAATTAAGATTTGATTGTTGGAGTGTGATTTCAAAATATATCGTCATCAAACATCACTGAGAAAATTCAATATTTTGACTCGCACTTCATGTTAGTGATTATCTCACTTATCGATGTGATATATTTTGATATCAGTAATCACACTTCAACAATCAAATACCCTCTATTTAAATGCAGTCATTGTAAATAGTTAATATTTTAGTGCAAAAGCAAACCCAATTTATTTTACGCTAATCTGTAAAATACTGAAAATTATCAGTGAGATATTTCCTGATATCACTCATTGTTATGACGTGTTGTCATCTGTGAGATACTCCCAACATCACTCACTGTGCCAGAACTACCAAATAGTTTAAATGTTCAAAAAGAAAATTTGATTGCTGGAGTGTGATATTGAAAGACATCATCATA
The DNA here is from genome assembly GCA_031761405.1 of Serripes groenlandicus. Taxonomy (NCBI): domain Eukaryota; kingdom Metazoa; phylum Mollusca; class Bivalvia; order Cardiida; family Cardiidae; genus Serripes; species Serripes groenlandicus. The sequence continues at coordinate 75,062,157 of JASEVX010000003.1, forward strand.
ATAAGTGAGAAAATTCCATATATATTTTCTTATCAATGACTATTTATTTCGATATCACACTCCGAAGTCTTCTCCTCTGAAACCACTGACCGGATTTTAATATAGTTTAATTTGATTTGTTCCTTTGATGTTTTTAGCTATACTCGCCTTGATTTGTTCCTTTGATGTTTTTAGCTATACTGGCCAAAGGCCAGAAGAGCTTATGCCATGGCATTGTGTCCATCGTGCGTGCGTCCGTAAACAATTGCTTGTGAACGCGATAAAGTCTTAAGTTTTGATTGTATCTCAACCAAACTTAGATAGTAGTTAAATATTGATGAGAGCTCGGTTCCTTTCGAAAACCAGCCAGATCCGCCCATAGAAGACTTGATTATGGCCCTTGAAATTGTCAAAATTGCTATAATAGAGCTTGTGAACACAATAGAGGCTCCATTTACTATCTCATCTTCACCAAACTTAGATAGTAGTTAAATATTGATGAGAGCTTGGTTTCTTTCGAAAACCAGCCAGATTTGCCCTTTCATGACTGGATTATGGCCCTTGAAATTGTCAAAATTTCTATAATACAGCTTGTGAACACAATAGACCTTCCGTTTCTTATCTGCCCTTCACCAAACTTGGATAGTAGTTAAATATTGATGAGAGCTTGGTTCCTTTCGAAAACCAGCCATTTTGAGGTCATGCTCCAGTGATGTTGAGCAACACATCTTTTGGCAAACATTATACATTTAAAAAAAATCAAAGCTTCTTCACTTGAATCTCAATTCTTATTACAAAAGTTCAATTTTATAACTCTTATTCCACCATACACGACTGTTATTGTTTTTGCAAACAATGAAAAAGCAGACAAGCCATCTCGCCTGAATTATCATTGCTTGCCGCTCTGATACTGGAATAAAGAAATTATCTCTGGAACATGTTGTATTAAAATGCCTCCGGTTATGAAATTGAAAACCTTTAAATAGAGAGAACAGAATATCCCATTTTGAGAATTTGGCAGAATAAGGGTTAATAAAAAAGTATTGGGATTTTTTCTTTCAGCAAGCATGTGATTTTGGTGGACCACGAAAAGAATTCTTTCGATTGATCCAGCTTGAATTGAAAGAGAAATACTTTGATAATGGTTTACGAGATTTGTTGGCTGCAGATTATAAGACAGTTGGAATCATTCTTGGTATGTTGTTTCATCTATCGGTCAGCCTGACATACAGATATTTATACATGTTTAAGAAATAATAAATTCATATGAGTAATCTATTATGAATTGTCAAGTAAATCAGATCATGAGGCCATTAAGAAAAGTGATCTATTTACCAACATTTCAACTCCTAACTGTTGTCTAAATTACGATAGATCACTTTTATGAATTTATTATTCCTATTCTGATATGTCTGTAGTTTAAAAACCACAACAAAGAAACGGACAACAAATTATCCCCATAGCATGTTCAAGTTCACAGTGCGTGTTGAGATCATTTTGGCTTTTGCATTTACCTCCTAGGTTTTATGAAAATGGTGTATCGCTGCAGGAAAACATTTTCAATAATTAATCATATGTCATTAGCTCGACTATTCGAAGAATATGAGAGCTTTACTACTCGAACCGGCGTCGGCGTCTCCGTCTCCGTCGGCGTCCGGTTTAAGATTTAGGGCAAGTTGGCATTTTCATTCATAAGTAATTGTGCTAGGGCTTATAGTTACATCTTTTATCTTTCTTCACATTGAATGCTAAAGATGCTGAGTGTGACCTTCCTTTTGGGGAAAAAAACATGATTTTCGGTGGTTAAAGTTTTAGGGCAAGTTGGATTTTTTTTTTTTTTTTCTCAATAAGTACTTGTGCTAGGGCTTTCATATTTGGAATATAATTACATCTAATACCTTTCTTCATATCGTATGCTGAAGATTCTGAGTGAGACCTTCTTTTTGGGGTAAAAGACATGATTTTGGGTGGTTAAAGTTTTAGGGCAAGTTGGCATTTTCATTTAATTTTTAATTTTTCTCAATAAGAATTTGTGCTAGGGCTTTAATATTTAGAATATAGTTACATCTTATACCTTTCTTCACATTGAATGCTGAAGATGCTGAGTGTGACCTTCTTTTTGGAGTAAAAAACATGATTTTCTGTGGTTAAAGTTTTAGGGCAAGTAGGATTTTATTTAATTTTTTTAACTTTTTCTGAATAAGTACTTGTGCTAGGGCTTTCATATTTGGAATATAATTACATCAAATACGTTTCTTCATATTGTATGCTGAAGATTCTGAGTGTGATCTTCTTTTTGAAGTAAAAGACATGCTTTTGGGTGGTTAAAGTTTTAGGGCAAGTTGGCATTTTCATTTAATTTTTTAATTTTTCTCAATAAGTACTTGTGTTAGGTCTTTCATATTTGGAATATAATGACATATAATACCTTTCTTCACATTGTATGTTGAAGATGCTGAGTGTGACTTTTAGGGGGTAAAAAACATGACTTTTGTTTGATTTTGAGAATTTTAGATAAATTCATAATTTTTGGTTACATTCCTTTCTAATTGTGATCATTCATTTATCAAATATAACTCTTCAACATATCAAACGGGTTTTGCATGGTGTCAGACATTTGGAAAACCTTTTTTTTAAGATTTTGCTAATTTTGTCAGTTTTAACATTGGCGTTTAGCTCAACGTTAAAGTTACATCATTCAAATCACTTCATACTTCACACATTTATTAAGGACCATCGTAAAATTAGGTTAGATAACCTCATTGTATCTTAAATATGGAGTAATGGCCCTTGATTGACTTAGGAAATTTTATTTTTAAATTATATATATTTAAATGTATGTATCTATTCAGTTGCTTTTACATATAGTGTATATAATATGATTTAATAGTACTTAAGTGCAATTTAATGAAATAGTGCTTTATGTGAATAAGCGGCATATAGTCGAGCGCGCTGTCCTCCGACAGCTCTTGTTTTTATTAGCTTGTCTATTCGAAGAATAAGGGGAGCTATTGTAGACACGTCGCCGTTGCTGTTGGTTAAAGTTTTTGTGAAAGCTAGCATTTACCCTTATAACTTACATACGCCTAGGCCAATGATCTTCAAACTTGGTCTGGACATACTTCATAGCAAGTTGGTGATGCCTACACAGTTGGAAGTTAGTAGGTCAAAGCTGAAGGTCACTGTAACTTTCTATATAGAAACATGGTTAAAGTTTTTGTGCAAGCTAGCATTTACCCTTATAACTAACATACACCTAGGCCTATGGTCATTAAACTTTGTATGGATATTCTTCATAGCAAGTTGGGGATGCCTATAAACTTTGGAGTCAGTAGGTCAAAGGTCAAGGTCACTGTGACCTTCTATATGGAAACTGTTCAGGGTTAAAGTTTTCGTGCAAGCTAGCATTTACCCGTATAACTAACATTCACTTAGGCCTGTGCTCTTCAAGTTGGAGTTACTAGGTCAAAGGTCAAGGTCACTGTGACCTTTCTGTAAAAAAACAGTTAATGGTTAAAGTTTTTGTGAAAGCTAGCATTTACCCTTATAACTTACATACGCCTAGGCCTATGATCTTCAAACTTGGAATGGACATACATGACATAGCAAGTTGGTGATGCCTAGAGAGTTTGGAGTCAATAGGTCAAAGGTCAAGTTCACTGTGACCTTCAATACAGAAACATTCCTTGCCTTAAAACTACTGATTGCTTAGGCCTATGACCCTGAAACTTAGTTTGGGTAATGGTCATGATCAGCACTTGACTCAAACAGATCATGGGATCATAAGGTCAAAGGTCAAGGTCACTTTGCACCTTGCAATTACTTTTAACTAGTTGCATATGGTGCAACTTCTTGCACTATGGTTAAAGGTTTGCGTGCAACTACATTAAGAGCTCATATCTTAGTAACTACTTGATGCATTCTATTTAAACGTTATAAACCCTTCCTAACCATCACACCTATGAAAATAATCAAGTTAAATAACTCTATCCTGCATATAATGCAAATTATCACCCTTTAAGACATTGTGGTTAATGTTAAGCATGCAACTACATTAGAGTCCATTATCTCAGTAATCAAATAAGCGGTGAAATAGTCGAGCATGCTGTCCTCCGACAGCTCTTTGTTTCTCTAACACTTACACTTCAAACAGTAATGAGTAGGAGTTGTAGTAGTTTAAACAGTTCAGTGCAATAGCCAAATGTGGGTAATTATACATATGGGGATAGAAGAATAGATCATCTTTAAGATTGTTCTTTGTCACCAAAGCTTGCAAATCTTGTTAGAATATTATTTATTTTTGCAATTCTGTTTGCCCTTTTCAACAATTTTTCTGTAATTATAGAAGTTTGATTATTGGCCAGTACTCGGGCGATCAATTTAGGGCCATCTTTGGCCTCTTGTTTTAATGAGGTCTTTGTTCCATCAAAAACAATCATTAACTAGAATTGCGCAATCGATGGCAAGCCATTGCATATCCACGCACATACTTGTTGACCCCTAACGAGAATTTTCTACTCATCATCCTGTTCAATATGATATGCTACATGACCATGTTCTGAAAATTTCTGTTTTTGTCCCCTGTCCACTCCACCAGGGGAACAATTAAAATGTGAAAAAGTATCGTGCACTCCTCAGACCATTCAGCTATCATTTCCCAAAGTTTGAAGTTTCTAATAGTTTGGGAGGAGTTCCTTGCTAAGAAGGACAGATGCTACTTTTTACCCCTTTTTGACCACACAATGACCACCCAATGACCCCCAATTTGACCGCAAAGGTAAAATTGTATTGAAGAATGGTCTGGGAGGAGTTCCTTGCTAAAGACGTACAGATGCGCGGGGATAATCAGAATTGAAAGTCATTGTTAACAGCATGCACACACACACATGTAGTAAAGGATGAGTTTGGTTTGTACCAAAATGCTATTAGAAAATATTGGCCCAAAAAATAGAAAATTATGTATTAACAAGCAACTGTCATTTATTACAGCCTTGACCATTCTTCAGAATGGTAAATTACCGACATTTCTTTCCCCTGAAGTGGTGGAGGAGATTGTCAAAACTGAAGAACCACAGTCCTTAGCAGTGAAGAAGCTGAGGGAAGGGTTTAATGTTCTTGGAATGTATGATGTAAGTTTCAGATATATTTTTAGCTCACTTGAGCTTTGCTCAAGGTGAGTTATTGTGATCACCTTTTGTCCGGCGTCCGTCGTGCGTCGTGCGTCAACTTCTTCTCCTCAGTAACCAGTGGGTCAATTTGGATGAAACTTCACAGAAAGCATCCTCTCAATGACCTCACCAGAATTCCTTCAAATTTTTGGGATCCATGCAAAACTCTGGTTTCCATGGCAACGAAACCGAAACCCCACACTTCAAAATTCTTCTTCTCCCAAATTCGTTGGCAGATTTTTAAATAATTTTGTAGAAATGTTCCTTGGATGACCCTCTATCAGATTTCTTCAAGCCGTGTTGATTGGTCGAAAAACATGGCCGCCAGGGGGGGGGGGGGGGGGGGGGGGGGGGGGGGGGCGGGGCTATTTTGCCTTATATGGCTATAGTGAAAACTTAAAAAATCTTCTCCTCCGAAAGTGTAAGGCCGATTTTCAAATAATTTTGTAGAAATGTTCCTTGGGTGACCCTCTATCAGATTCATTCAAGCCATGTTGATTGGTCGAAAAACATGGCCGCCAGGGGGGGGCGGGGCTATTTTGCCTTATATGACTATAGTGCAAACTTAAAAAAATCTTCTCCTCCAAAAGTGTCAGGCCGATTTTTAAATAATTTTGTAGAAATGTTCCTTGGGTGATCCTTTATCAGATTCCTTCAAGCCATGTTGATTGGTCAAAAAAACATGGCCGCCAGGGGACGGGGCTATTTTGCCTTTTATGGCTATAGTGAAAACTTAAAAAATCTTCTCCTCCATAAGTGTCAGGCTGATTTTCAAAAAAAATTGTAGAAATGTTCCTTGGGTGACCCTCTATCAGATTCCTTCAAGCAATGTTGATTGGTCGAAAAACATGGCCGCCAGGGGGCGGGGGCTATTTTGCCTTATATGGCCAAAGTGAAAACTTAAAAAATCTTCAACATCTTCTCCTCTGTAACCAGTGGGTCAATTGGGATGAAACTTCACAGAAAGCATCCTCTTAATGACCTCACCAGAATTCATTCAAATTTTAGGGATCCATGCAGAATTCTGGTTTCCATGGCAACGAAACGAAAAAAAAATCAAAATTCTTCTTCTCCCAAAGTGGTTGGCAGATTTTCAAATAATTTTGTAGAAATGTTCCTTGGATGACCCTCTACCAGATTCCTTCAAGCCATGTTGATTGGTCAAAAAACATGGCCGCCAGGGGGGCGGGGCTATTTTGCCTTATATGGCTATAGTGCAAACTTAAAAATTCTTCTTCTCCAAAAGTGTCGGCCCGATTTTCAAATAATTTTGTAGAAATGTTTCTTGGATGACCCACTTTCAGATTCCTTCAAGCCATGTTGATTGGTCAAAAAACATGGCCGCCAGTGGGCAGGGCTATTTTGCATTATATGGCTATAGTGAAAACTTAAAAAATCTTCTCCTCCAAAAGTATCCGGCCAATTTTCAAATAATTTTGTAGAAATTTTCTTAGGGTGACCCTCTATTAGATTCCTTCAAGCCAAGTTGATTGGTTGGAAACTATGGCTGCCAGGGGGCGAGGCTTATATAGCTTAAGTGAAAAAAAAAAAAAAAATCAGGTGAGCGATTCAAGGGCCATCATGGCCCTCTTGTTTAGCTTACCTGAGAACGAAGTGGTCAAGGTGAGCTACATGTATTGCGATCACCTTTTGTCTGTTGTCCGTCCGTCGTGCGTCATCAACAATTCCCTTGGTAACACTCTACAGGCAACATTTTGCATCCAATCTTCATGAAAGTTTATCAGAACATACATCTTCATCAAATCTTAGACAAGTTTGAAACTGGGTCATGTGGGGTCAAAAACTAGGTCACTAGGTCAAATTGAACTTGGGTCGATAAGTCAAATTGAAAGAAAATCTTGTTAAGACTTTGGAAGTCGCATTTTTAACTTGAGCATGTTGAAACTTTGTCAGAATGTTTGTCTTAATGATATCTAGGCTAAGTTTGAATATTGGTCTAGTCGGATCAAAAAATAGGTCACTAAGGCAAGTTTGAGAAAAATCTTGTTAACACTGTAGATATTGTAATTTTTACTTCAGCAACTTGAAACTTTGTAAGAATATTTGTCTTGATAATAGCTAAGCCAAGCATGAATATGGGTCATGTCAGGTCTAGATCTAGGTCACTAGGCCAACTTAAAGAAAAATCTTGTTAACATTTCTTGAGCCGTATCTTTTAATTGAGCATGTTGAAACTTTGTCAGAATGTTTGTCTTGATTATATCTAGGCCAAGGTTAAATATGAGTCATTTCTGGTCAAAAACAAGGTCACTTGGCCAAATTGAAGGACAATCTTGTTAACACTCTGGAAGCTGCATTTTTAACTTGAGCATGTTGAAACTTTTTAAGAATGTTTGTCTTGATGATATCTAGGCCAAACACAAATATGGGTCATGTCAGGTCAAAAACTGAGTCACTGGGCCAAATTTGAGAAAAAATCTATTTAACACTCGAGAGACTTCTGCAGCTTGAAACTTTGTCAGAATGTTTGTCTTGATGATATGGAGCGATACTTGCCCTCTTGTATAAGCTTACCTGACTGCAAAATGAGTAATTGTGGTTGGTATGACAAATAACATTGCATAACTCAGGTGAGCGATCAAGAGCCATCATGGCCCTCTTGTCCAAATACTGTATGAGAAGGTACATTTTTAGCTCACCGTCGCCAACAATTTCTTAAATCAACAACTCCTCCTAAACCACATAGCTAATTTCACTTAAATGTTCCTTACATGATCCCCTTTAAAACATTGTCCAAATAATTGTATTTCATACACAATTGTGGTTGCCATGGCAACGAAAAGGAAAACATTAAAATTCTTCTTGACAGAAACTACTGGCCTTATTTAAAAACAATTTCACATAATTGATCCTTGGGTGAAGCCATTGTGAGGCTGGGGATGGTTTTCCATATATGGTTATTGTAAAAAAATCTTCTCATACGAAAACTGCTCACCAGATTTCAATATGATTTGGCAGAAATGTTCCTTGGGTGACCTTCTACCAAGATTGTTCAAGCCGTTATGATTCGTCAAAAAGCATGGCCGCCAGGGGCGCCCGGCTGCACTTGATTTTCCATATTTGACAAAGTAAAAGTTGCCTATATTGTTTAACACTTTATTCCAGTATTTTTAGCACGAGTGTTTGAGAATAGTCTGAGATATTGCAGTCACCCTTTCGTCGGTGTACACAATTTGTCTAGCTTGTCCAGAACATAACTTTCTAAGTATTAAAGATATTCAAGTGAAATTTCATATATGAATATAGGCCAGTTTGAGGAAGTGCAGTGTACAAGAACCATAACTCTAGCATCAATAATGTTTGGATTATCCAACTTCTTTTATGTTAAAAATTGCTTGTCTGGGCCATAACCTTTTAAGTATTAAAGATATTCAAATGGCCAATGACAGGAAGTGCAGTGTGCAAGCAGAGTAACTCTAGCTTCAATAATCTTTTAGTTAATGCCCTTTTTGGCCGAATTGCAACATAAATGCGGTCTATGGATTGACGATTTCTGTCCATATATCAGTCCATCCATCTGGCGTCAACATTTTGTTAATCTTTGTGTTTAGGTCCATATCTCTACTTGTCACAGGTCAATGAGATTCAACATGTGACTTAACCTTGATGAGTCCTGCATGGTTATCTACTCTGTTAGAAAATCTTTATAAACTTTACTGCAATATGATATGTCACACAGTCATGATTTGTGTCAGGAACAGTCAACTTTAACCCTGTACTTCATAGATACTAATTATTTTGCACCAATGAAACATTGTTAGGTTAACTGACCGCAATATATAACTGCAAAATTGTACAAAAGGCATTAAACTCCATTCAATCAATTGACCTTTTTGTATTTCCTTTAAATAAATTTTATTTTTCAGTTGTTCATGGGTCTTCCAGTGCTGAAATTCCTCCTTCAGTCATCAGCGATTGTCATCACTATGAAGAGAGTGGTAACCATGTTAAAACCAAATTTCTCAGCAGAAGGAAGTAACGCCATTCAGTATGAAAAAGATGTTTACGGTCTTTTCATTAAGTACATGAGAGAAGTAACAGGTATCTTTTTAAGTCATAGAATACATTTGAAATATGTTTTACCAATGAAGGACACTTTCTATAAAAAGTCAAACCTGACTTAAGCAGCAATCGAAGGAAAGGCAAAATGTTGGCTGCTTAAGGCAGGTGGCTGAAATTGTCATTTTAGTAAATTATCAAGTGGCTGCTTAAACCAAGTTGTTGCTTAAACAAGGTGACTGTTATAGCTGGTTGGACAGTAAAAATTAAGTATGATGTTATCTCAATTACATTTCCCAGAGGACTGGGCTTGTTTTCCTTATATGTATATATATTGAAAACTAATTAAGAATCTTCTTGTCCAAAATTACTGGCCTGATTTAAAAAATAATTTGGCACAAATGTTCCTCTGGTGATCCTCTATCAAGATTGTTCAAATAATTCCAATCCGTTAAAAAACATGGCCGCCAGGGGGTGGGGCTTGTTTTCCTTTTATGTACAAATAGTAAATGTTTTAAAATACTTGTACAAAAGCACTGGCCTAATTTGAAAATAATTTGGCACAAATGCTCCTTGGATGACCCTTTACCAAGATTGTTCAAATTATTTTTATCAGTTGATAAACATGGCCATTGGGTGTGGCTCATTTTGCTTAAATGTATGAAGATTCAATTTTAAAAACTTTTAAAGTTCTATTAAATCAGGTGAGCGATATAGGACCATCATGGTCCTCTTGTTAAGTAATTTTCAGAAATTTAGCAGTTTGATAATGGGCCATTGATCAGGTGATAGATTTATGGCCATCTTGTCCCTCTTATTTGTGTCAAGGTCCTATGCATATTACACACTCAACTCTTGTTTATTTTTGCAAAACTAATTTTAAACACTTGCTCTGATCTAAACTTCAGCTGGAAGAAGAGGCAACATAACACTGTCCAGTATACTGCAGTTTGTTACAAGCACAGACGAAGAACCAGTTCTTGGGTTTAAGATACAGCCATCTATACAGTTTTGTGAAGTCATTGATGGATTTTTGCCAACTGCTAGTACTTGTGTGAATTCTTTGACAATACCTTGACCTACTCAAAATATCAGATTGCCCGAACGTGAACAAGTATTCAATCTGTATGACTATGCCTTTTCGAATACATTTTATGGGTTACATTAACAAGGATGATAGTAACTAACTTATGTACGGATACAAAGAAACCTGCAAAAGAAGAAGAGTGAAAGGATATTGTCACTGTGATCATAATAACCCTCTTGTAACTTAACTGTTTTCATTATAGAATACTTATACATACTTCTGGAGAGCAGAGATAGTATTTAGTTGTAAAGCTACATTTCTGAATTATGATGTCTCATTTATTTTGCATTTTCCTGCCTCTGCAGCAGATATTGAAAAGATTAAGTAAAAAAGAGCTATTGCTTATAAACAACAGTTTGCTTGTATGTCCCTATCTTGGGGGAGGGGCACATATACTTGCTCTTGTCTGTATGTATGTATGTATGTACGAGGGTTGTTTTAAAAAATTCCAGAAAAGTGCCATATCACTTTTAATAATTAATATTAAATATTAAATGCATCTCTTTATGTTTATGTATTACAAACATCGCACATTTTATAATCGAAGAAGCAATGTCATTTTAATGTGAGTGGGGCAGCTACAAATAACACATAAATGTTTTACTTAAAAAGCCACACACCAGTTGTTGTTGGAAAACTACCTCATAATTGAATCTTCTCAAAATACTATCATGCATTCGTAACACAATTTTCCCATTTATGTACCCATGATTTATAACAAGTTCTGAAATGTATAGTGGGTATTTTCTGTATGTATTTGTCCACTATCATAAAAGCGAAGATGCTTGGATCAAAGTTTGATGACGTTGACAACCTGCCCATGGTAGTGCACAAATGCATACGGAAAATTCTTACTAAGCATTTTAGAACTTGTTATAAACCATGGGTACATAAATGGGAAAATGTGTTATTTGTAGCTGCCCCGCTCACATTGACATGACATTGCTACTTTGATTATAGAATGTGCAATATTTGTAATACATAAACATAAAGAGATGCATTTAATAAAATATACTTGAAAGTCATTACTGTCAACATTTCCTTAAAAATATTGATTATTAGATATTTAAAAGTGATATGGCACTTTTCTGGTAACTTTTAAAACACCACTTGTATGTATGTTTGAAATATTGCATGTTTTTCACACAGAGAACAATTACTAAACTATAAAAGTTGTTGTAGTTTTGAAGTGTTACATGTTTTTCACACAGACACAATTACCAAACCGTAAAAAGTGTTGTAGTTTTGAAGTATTACATTTTTTTCACACATAGAGCAATTACCCAACTATAAAAGTTGTTGTAGTTTTGAAGTATTACATTTTGTTCACACACAGCAATTACCAAACTATAAAAGTTGTTGTAGTTTTAAAGTATTACATGTTTTGCACACAGAGAGCAATTACCAAACTATGAAAGTTGTTGTAGTTTTGAAGTATTACATATTTTGCACTCAGAGCAATTACCAACCTATAAAAGTTGTTGTAGTTTTTAAGTGTTACATGTTTTTCACACATCGAGCAATTACCAAACTATAAAAGTTGTTGTAGGTTTGAAGTGTTAATACTATAAAATTTGTTGTAGTTTTGAAGTATTACATTTTTTTCACACATAGAGCAATTACCAAACTACAAAAGTTGTTGTAGTTTTGAAGTGTTATATGTTTTGCACACAGAGAGCAATATCCAAACTATAAAAGTTGTTGTAGTTTTGAAGTGTTACATGTTTTGCACACAGACAGCAATAACCAAAATTTAAAAGTTGTTGTAGTTTTGAAGTGTTACATTTTTTGCACACAGAGAGCAATTACCAAACTATAAAAGTTGTTGTAGTTTTGAAGTGTTACATGTTTTGCACACAGAGAGCAATATCCAAACTATAAAAGTTGTTGTAGTTTTGAAGTGTTACATGTTTTGCACACAGAGAGCAATTACCAAACTACAAAAGTTGTTGTAGTTTTGAAGAGTTACATGTTTTGCACACAGAGAGCAATTACCAAACTACAAAAGTTGTTGTAGTTTTGAAGTGTTACATGTTTTGCACACATAGAGAAATTACCAAACTACAAAAGTTGTTGTAGTTTTAGAAGAGTTACATATTTTTCACACAGAGAGCAATTACCAAACTATAAAAGTTGTTGTAGTTTTGAAGTGTTACATGTTTTGCACACAGAGAGCAATTACCAAACTACAAAAGTTGTTGTAGTTTTGAAGTGTTACATGTTTTGCACACAGAGAGCAATTTCCAAACTACAAAAGCTGTTGTATTTTTGAAGTGTTACATGTTTTGCACACAGAGAGCAATTACTATAAAAGTTGTTGTAGTTTTAGAAGAGTTACATATTTTTCACACCTAGAGCAATTATCAAACTATAAAAGTTGTTGTGGTTTTGAAGTATTACATTTTGTTCACACATAGAGAAATTACCAAACTATAAAAGCTGTTGTAGTTTTAAAGTGTTACATGTTCTGCACACATAGAGAAATATCCAAACTATAAAAGTTGTTGTAGTTTTGAAGTGTTATATGTTTTGCACACAGAGAGCAATTACCAAACTATAAAAGTTGTTGTAGTTTTGAAGTGTTACATGTTTTGCACACATAGAGAAATATCCAAACTATAAAAGTTGTTGTAGTTTTGAAGTGTTACATGCTCACAGAGAGCAATTACCAAACTATAAAAGTTGTTGTAGTTTTGAAGTGTTACATGCTCACAGAGAGCAATTACCAAACTATAAAAGTTGTTGTAGTTTTGAAGTGTTACATGCTCACAGAGAGCAATTACCAAACTATAAAAGCTGTTGTAGTTTTGAAGTGTTACATGTTCTGCACACATAGAGAAATATCCAAACTATAAAAGTTGTTGTAGTTTTGAAGTGTTACATGTTCTGCACACATAGAGAAATATCCAAACTATAAAAGTTGTTGTAGTTTTGAAGTGTTACATGTTTTGCACACAGAGAGCAATTACCAAATTACAAAAGTTGTTGTAGTTTTGAAGTGTTACATGTTCTGCACACATAGAGAAATATCCAAACTATAAAAGTTGTTGTAGTTTTGAAGTGTTATATGTTTTGCACACAGAGAGCAATTACCAAACTACAAAAGTTGTTGTAGTTTTGAAGTGTTACATGCTCACAGAGAGCAATTACCAGACTATAAAAGCTGTTGTAGTTTTGAAGTGTTACATGTTCTGCACACATTGAGAAATATCCAAACTATAAAAGTTGTTGTAGTTTTGAAGTGTTACATGCTCACAGAGAGCAATTACCAAACTATAAAAGTTGTTGTAGTTTTGAAGTGTTACATGTTTTTCACACATAGAGAAATATCCAAACTATAAAAGTTGTTGTAGTTTTGAAGTGTTACATGTTTTGCACACATAGAGAAATATCCAAACTATAAAAGTTGTTGTAGTTTTGAAGTGTTACATGTTTTGCACACAGAGAGCAATTACCAAACTATAAAAGTTGTTGTAGTTTTGAAGTATTACATTTTGTTCACATATAGAGAAATTACCAAACTATAAAACTTGTTGTAGTTTTGAAGTGTTACATGTTCTGCACACAGAGAGCAATTACCAAACTATAAAAGTTGTTGTAGTTTTGAAATATTACATGTTTTGCACACAGAGAGCAATTACCAAACTATAAAAGTTGTTGTAGTTTTGAAATATTACATGTTTTGCACACAGAGAGCAATTACCAAACTATAAAACTTGTTGTAGTTTTGAAGTATTACATTTTGTTCACATATAGATAAATAACCAAACTATAAAACTTGTTGTAGTTTTGAAGTGTTACATGTTTTGCACACAGAGAGCAATTACCAAACTATAAAAGTTGTTGTAGTTTTGAAATATTACATGTTTTGCACACAGAGAGCAATTACCAAACTATAAAAGTTGTTGTAGTTTTGAAGTGTTACATGTTTTGCACACAGAGAGCAATTACTATAAAAGTTGTTGTAGTTTTAGAAGAGTTACATATTTTTCACACAAAGAGCAATTATCAAACTATAAAAGTTGTTGTAGTTTTGAAGTATTACATTTTGTTTACACATAGAGAAATTACCAAGCTATAAAAGTTGTTGTAGTTTTAGAAGAGTTACATATTTTTCACACAGAGAGCAATTATCAAACTATAAAAGTTGTTGTAGTTTTGAAGTATTACATTTTGTTCACACATAGAGCAATTACCAAACTATAAAAGTTGTTGTAGTTTTGAAGTGTTATATGTTTTACACACAGAGAGCAATTATGAAACTATAAAAGTTGTTGTAGTTTTGAAGTGTTACATGTTCTGCACACATAGAGCAATTACCAAACTATAAATTGTTGTAGTTTTGAAGTGTTACATTGTGTTCACACATAGAGAAATATCCAGACTATAAAAGTTGTTGTAGTTTTGAAGTGTTATATGTTTTTCACACAGAGAGCAATTACCAAACTGTAAAAGTTGTTGTAGTTTTGAAGTGTTACATGCTCACAGAGAGCAATTACCAAACTATAAAAGTTGTTGTAGTTTTGAAGTGTTACATGCTCACAGAGAGCAATTACCAAACTATAAAAGCTGTTGTAGTTTTGAAGTGTTACATGTTCTGCACACAGAGAGCAATTACCAAACTATAAATTGTTGTAGTTTTGAAGTGTTACATGTTTTGCACACAGAGAGCAATTACTATAAAAGTTGTTGTAGTTTAAGGGTGACAAGAGAAATGTAAAAGAAGTGGTCATTTTAAGCACCGGTATCACAACATGGAGTAAGTTGTCTGAGATAAAAGTGTGAAAAGCTTGTATTCCAAACTTGTGTGTGCATAGGCTTATTATTTTGGACTGATTGACAGTTATGTTTACAAGATCATGTATTATGAAATATTTCTTTCCCATTTTTGAAATGGCTTTAAGCTCACCATAGCATGAAGTGGTCAAGGTGGGTTATTGTGATCGTCTTGCGTCCGGCGTCCTGGGGACGGGGCTATTTTACCTCATATGGCTATAGTGAAAACTATAAAAACCTTCTCCGACGAAAATGTCAGGCCGATTTCCAAATAATTTTGTAGAAATGTTCCTAGGATGACCCTCCATCAGATTTCACCAAGCCATGTTGATTGGTCTTAAAATATGGGTGCCAGGGGGGTGGGGCTATTAGCCTTATATTAGCTTTAGTGAAAGCTTTAAAAATCTTCTCCCAAACTATTTTGCTGAATTTCAAATAATTTTGCAGAAATGTTCCTTGGGTGACACTCTACTAGATTCCTTTGATTTAATTATGCCTAATGGCAGTAGAGCGATACTGGTACTCTTGGGCCTCTTGTATTAACTGACCTCACCACAACATGAGTTACTTTGGTTGACTGTGTGGTAGGCATGATAAATCACATTGCATAAGTCAGGTGAGCGATCCAGGGTTATCATGGCCGTCATCCGTTTGTCAACATCTTCTCCTCAGTAACCAGTGGGTCAATTGGGATGAAACTCCATGCAGAATTCTGGTTTCTATGGCAACCAAATAAACTTTAAAATTCTTCTTCTCCCAAACCAGTTTGCTGATTTTCAAATACTTTCGTAGAAATTTTTCTTGGATGACCTTCTATCAGATTCCCTCAAGCCATGTTGATATTGGTAAAAGAACCATGGCTACCAGGGGATGGGGCTGTTTTGCCTAATATGGCTATAGTGAAAACTTTAAAATCTTCTCCTCCCTAAGTGTCTAGCCGATTTTCAAATAATTTTGTAGAAATGTTCCTAGGGTGACACTGTATCAGATTTCTTTAAGCCATGTTGATTGTTTGAAAAACATGGCCGCCAGCGGGCGGGGCTACTTTGCCTTATATGGCTATAGTGAAAACTTAAAAAATCTTCACGATGAAATTTGTGGCAGATTTTCAAATAATTTTGTAGAAGTGTTCCTTGGGTGACCCTCTATCATATTTTTCAAGCCATGTTGATTGGTCGAAAATCATGGCCGCCAGGGGGCAGGCCTGTTTTGCCTTATATGGATACAGTGAAAACTTAAAGAAATCTTCTCCAACAGTGTCGGCCGATTTTCAAGTACTTTTGTAGAAATGTTCTTAGGGTAACCAACTATCAGATTCCTTCAAGGCATGTTGATTGGTCGAAAACTATGGCCACCAGGGGGCGGGCTATTTTGCATTAAATGCATAAAAGTAAAAATCTTCTCCTCCGAAAGTGCCGGGCCGATTCCTTCAAACCATGTTGATTGGTTAAAAAACATGGCTGCCAAGGTCAGGGCTGTTTTGCCCTCCCTATATGGCTAAAGTGAAAACTTAAAAATCTTCTCTGACAAAAGTTTCGGCTGATTTTGATAAAATGTTGTAGAAATGTTTCTTGGGTGACTCTCTATCAGATTCCTCCAAGCCATGTTGATTGGTTTTAAAATATGGCTGCTAGGGGGGGTGGGGTTGTTAGTATTATATTGGTTTTAGTGAACACTTTAAAAATCTCTGATTTTCAAATAATTTTGCGGAAATATTCATTGGGTGAGAATCTACAAGATTCCTTCAAGCCATGTTCATTGGGGCTGGGGCTGTTTGATTATTAGTCCCCTACCAGTCGAAGACCAGTTTGGGGACTATAGGTTTGGTCTATTTCGTCTGTCCGTCTGTCTGTGTGTCAGTCCCACCAAATCTTGTCCGGTCCACATATTAACCATGCATCATAGGATTTCCAAGAAACTTAGCACAAAAGTTCACCATGATGAGGTGGGGTGTCATGCTCAAAACCCAGGCCTGTACCTCAAATGTCAAGGTCACACTTAGAGGTCAAAGGTCAAAATGAGTAATATTTGATAGGACTACCTTGTCCTGCCAACATTTCAACCATGCAGGCGTGTCGCACTTTGTGACTTAGAGGTCAAAGGTCAAAATGAGTACTGTTTAATAGGACTACCTTGTCCGGCTCACATCTCAACCATGCATCATTGGTTTCCCTAGTTACTAGGCACACATGTTCACCTCAAATGTTAAGGTATCACTTAGAGGTCAAAGGTCAAAATGATTACTGTTTGATAGGACTATTACTTGTCCGACCCGCATCTAAACCATGCATTATAGGATTTCCATGAAACTTGGCACAAACGTTCACTATGATGAGGCAGCATGTCGCTCTCAAGACCAAGGCCTGTACCTCAAATGTCAAGGTCACAATTAATAGGTCAAAATGAGTACTGTTTGATAAGACTACCTTATCCGGCCCTCATCTCAACCATGCATGATGCATCATAGGATTCCCAAGTAATTAGGCACACATCTTCACCACCATAAGGTGGCGTGTCACGCACAAGACCCAGGACTGAACCTCAAATGTCAAGGTTGCACTTGGAGGTCAAAGTTCAAAATGAGAACTGTTTGATAGGACTGTACCTTGTCCGGCCCGCATCTCAACCATGCATCATGGGCTTCCCAAGTTACTAGGCAATCTTGTTCACTATAATAAGGTGGCGTGTCGCGCACAATACCCAGGCCTGTACCTCAAATGTCAAGGTCACACTTGGAGGTCAAAAGACACAATGTGCTGTCCTTGTCTGGTAGGGGACTTTTGTATTGCTTGCAATACGACATTAACTTGTTTAATTTTTGCCTAATGGCAGTGTAGCGATACTGGCCCTCTTGGGCCTCTTGTATTGGCAACCGTTTGGTTCTTATGTCAAATCACATAAATCAGGTGAGCGATCCAAGGCCATCATGGCCCTCTTGTTCATTATATCTTTGCTTTATGGTAAAAGCGAGTTACTGTTTCTAATGTTTCTAATGTTTCTAATGTTTGGTTTTTAGATCACTTGAGCAGAAGGCTCAATGTGATCTATTGGGATCTCTATCCCTCTGTTGTCCATTGTTCACTTTTTGCTTCAAATAACATCTCTGAAACCCCCTTGATGAAGTTCATGAAATTGGCATGGATGTTTCTTGCATATTCCCCTTTGAAAAATTGTTTGAAGAATTCCATTCAATGCACAACTTGAAATGATGTCACAGAATTGTTCCTTGGGTGACCCTCTACCATAATCAGGTCATCATGATTGAGATTCTTACAAAACTATGGCTGCCAGTGGTTTTCCCTATAGACTATATTCTATATTAAAAACTTTAAAAATATTCTTGTCTGAAACTACTGGCCCAATTTTGAAATACTTTAAGTTTAGAAGAATAATTAGGCAATACTCAGTGATTGATTTCAAATGGAAAATCCATTTTGAAAATTAAAGGATTTTAAAAGTATAATAGTTTGATAATGGACGATTAAGGACCAATTTGACCCTCTTGTAGGGCATCTCAGGTTCTCTTTAGTCACTTTATATTATAATTCTGTCAGGCAGACACAATTCCATTTTAATTATGTATTGTTTGCCCAAGTTGGGTTTGTTAATTCTTAATTTACATTGATTGATTTATTATAGGCCTTTTTTAGCTCACCTATGCACGAAGTGTAAGGTGAGCTATTGTGATCACATTTTGTCCGGCGTCCATCCGCCGTGTGTCGTCAACATTTCATCTTGTTAACACTCTACAGGCTACATTTTGCATCCAATCTTCATGAAAGTGTATCAGAACATTCATCTTCATAAAATCTTGGACAAGTTCGAAACCGGGCCATATGAGGTCAAAAACGAGGTCACTAGGTCAAATTGAAGCGAAATCTTGTTAACACTCTCGAGGCCACATTTTCAACTTGAGCATGTTGAAACTTTATCAGAATGTTTGTCTTGATGATATGTAGGTCAAGTTCGAACATGTGTCATGTTGGGTCAAACAGTAGGTCACTAGGTCAAATTGAAGGAAAATCTTGTTAACACTCCAGATGCCACAATTTTTGCTTCAGCAGTTTGAAATTTTGTCAGAATGTTTTTCTTAAAAATATCTAGGTCAAGTTCGAATATGGGTCATATTGGGTCAGAAACTAGGTCACTAGGCTAAATTGAAGGGTAATCTTGTTAACACTGAAGAGGCCACATTTTCAACTTGAGCATGTTGAAATCTTGTTAACTCTGTAGAAGCCGCATGTTTTGCTTCAGCAGCTTGAAATTTGGTCAGAATGTTGAGCTAAATGATATCTAAGTCAAGTTTGAAGTCACTAGGCCAAATTGAAGGAAAATCGTGTAAACACTTTGGATGAACTTTGGTCAGAATGTTTGTCTGAATTATATCTACGTCAAGTTCGAATATGGGTCATATTGGGTCAGAAACAATGTCAATAAAGGAAAATATTGTTCAAACTCCGGAGGCCGCATTTTTACTTTGAGCAAGTTGAAAATTTGTCAGAATGTTGTCTTGATGATATCTAGTCCATGTTGGAATATGGGTCATATCAGGTAAAACAAATATAGATCACTAGGCCAAATGAAGGAAAATCTTGTTAACACTGTGGAGGTTGCATTCAGAATAATTGTCTTGATATGTTTTGCATTGCAGTACATTGTATAATTAAGGTGAGCGATCCAGGGCCATCATGGCCCTCTTGTTTGAAAAAACGGGACGTATTATAGTTTTACCTGCGGCGTCCAGTATGTTGTCGGCCCAATAACTTTAGAAGCCTTTGTCCAATCGTAACCAAATTTGGTCATAATGTGTATTATTGTTTGATAACTAGCCATATCGCTCTAGTCACGCTAGAGTCATCGCCCTTTAATTATAAAAATTACCTCAAATTGGTCTTGTCCGATCAATAACTTTCAAAGCCTTTATCCAATCATCACCAAATTTAGTCAGAATGTGTATGGGCATAATATCTCGGACATGTGCTATAATCAGCCATATCGCTCTGGTCATTTTATTGGATCATCACCAAATTTAGACAATATGTTGATGGGCAGAATATCTTGGTCAGGTTCGATAACTAACCACGTTATCTTAGTCACTCCACACTTATGTCCCTCGAAATGGCCAAAACTGTATTAACAGTGGCCTCTTTCTAAAGTTGCCTGACGTACAACCATTTATCACTAAACTTGGTCTCCAAAAAACAGGACAGGCGTATTTTATGACAGTTGGCGCTCTTGTTATTTATTTATTATACATGCACTACATGTATAGGCAATTTTAATAAAGTGTATTGATATATCTTTGTATTTGTGAAGTTTTATCCAAACCAATAAGGGCCAGTTTTCCTACTACTTATTTGTTACTGAAAGTCGAATGCATTACTCTTAACATGTGTTCATCTTTGGTCCTATATAGAAACTTCCATGTTCATGCAAGTTCTAAATGCACACCATGTTCCGCCATGATATATTAATTAGATAAATATACTGAACCAAAAAAGAAACGTTCCGTAGTTACTTTAAACACGGACCTATATGTATATAGGTCCTTGGTTTAAACTTATTCATTTTACATGGATTGGAAAGCAAGTTTTTACAACTTGTTAGCTCACCTGAGCATGGTCATCAATCATTGTCTGGCATGCAGCGTCCCTAGGCAATCCCCTTCAAAAACATTTAAAAGAATTACATTCCATCCAGAACTGGTTGCCATGGCAACGGAAAGGAAATTCTTTAAGTGACATCTATACCATTGGGCTAATTTCAACTAAACTTTTAAGGAATGTTTCCTAGGTGGTACCCTAGCTAAAAGAATGTTCCCTAGTAATACCCTATTAAAACAGCTAAAATAATTCCACGGCAGCGGAAAGAAAACAAAGAAAATTCTTTAAACGACATCTCCTATACCATTGGGTCAATTTCGACCAAGCTTTGCAGGAATGTTCCCTAGGTAGTCCCCTTTAAAAATTACTAAAGAATTCCATTCTATCTAGAAGTCTGGTTGCTATGGCAACGGAAAGAGAAAAGTATTTAATAATGTTCCCTGTTCAATCGGGCCAATACAATTTTAAAGGAATGTTGCCTAAGTGGTCACCTTTAGAAACGGCTAAACAATATTCATCCCCTGCAGAGCTCTGGTTGCCATGGCAACGGAAAGAAAAAAGTTCGAAAAATCTTTAATCATCATCTTATCCTATGCCACTGGGCTAATTTCAACTATATTTTACAGGAATGTTTTCTAGGTTACTCATGTTATCAGATGAGCGATATAGGCCCATTTTGCCCTCTTGTATTAATTCCTTTCGACAACTCCCTGGGTAGAACCAGTAATAAAATCGTGATAAATGTTCACCCCCGGGGATTAAAGCCCACGACTTTTGGATCCGGAGTCCGAAACTTTGGATCCGAAGGTCGTGGTTTCCATTGTTATGCTGGGTTTTCCCATAGGAGAAATTCAGTTCAGTAACACTTTTTTGAAAGTCATTCTAGCAAAATAATTTTGTTTTCAGAAGGCACAACACATTTTCAAAGGCGCCATATAGCTGGTTCTACACAGGAAGACGCCGAGAGGAATTAATATAAGTTGTAAAAACTTGCTTTCCAATCGACCTAAAATAAATATGTTTAAACCACGGACCTATATACACATGGATTGGAAACTTCCAATCATTATCGGTGACCATCTAAGTAACAACATTTTACCCACTGTTATAGACTGGAACGCCTTACCACCAGACATAGTAGAGGCGGGCACCCTGGACGCCTTCAAGGTCCGAGAGCAAACCATCTGATCCAAACTGAAGATGTTTTTAATTGTGTTTTTAAATTAGACAGTAAATAGCTCTGCCCAGTGGTATAGGAAATGTGTTTTAAAGAAATGGTTGCCGACGGACGATGGACACTTAATGACCAAAATAGCTCACGTTGAGTACCGCACAAGTTCACCTATCCATGTTGGCTTGGGGGTTGCTATTTCTTAGGTTGCGGAAATGTGCCTCGCTCAATGACTCTCCTGCAATACCTGGAGCAGCATTCTAACCGAATGACGGAGTAAATGACAACATTGCTTTTCCATTTTTATGGCCAATATCGTGGTTATGTAAACCCCATAGCACGGTATTTGCTCACATACTGATTTATTTGTTCAGTATCCATAATATGCATGCTTATAAAGTCAATAGTACAACTTAAGTAAAGTTCATGTTTTATTTGTACTTTGGAACATAATCTCATAGGTTTAACGGGTAACTATTCCGTAACAATACTTAAAGCTTTTAAATACATGTTAATACCGAAGTTTGGACAAATCCAGTTCCTAGGGCACTCTATGGATAATCTATGTAAACGATCATCACTCATTTCTGGATGATCTGGTTGATAAATGGGTCTTTCGTTAGTTGGTGGATTGAATTCTCTATCATATTGGTGATGGACAAAGTCCACTGTGTCTAATCCACCGTTTAGAACTCCAGATGTCCACAGGCGCAACGGGGATGTGCCAACTGTTCGAAGTCTATGCGATGCCCATGCCCCTCTCCAGATGTCAAGTTTATTATTTATTTTATGCTTGTAAACATAATGTAAAGAAAATATATGTAAGGGGTTCAATATGTCCAAAATATGTTCGTCTTCCATAAAGGAAAATATACCATAATAGTGTATAAGAACACCGTCATATACGTCACGCCAGAGTCGTTCGATTCTCTGATTGTGCGTGCTTTTTCCAGTGAGTATGCCATTAGAGCCTCTTTTTTCAAACATAAATTCTGCAATTTTAGCATTTTCCATGCCCATATCAGTTCTAACACGATGCGGCGTACCAAATGTTTCCGTTGCTCGTTCGAATATCTCAAATAGTGAATCTGCTCGATTATTGTCTAAACAATGTAACACAGTCACCAGTCTACTAAACCCATCAATGGCACCTGTTATGACAAATCCCCACCTTATAAGTTTATGATTTGTGTCTACATGCCACATTTCGTTAGGACATTGTACATGATAAATGCGACGGTGAAGCCGACCCAGTGTTCTCTCGGCTATCCCCGCTTCATCATGCAAGTGAAGAATGTCCCTCAGTCGGTATCTTGGAATCTACACAAATAGAAAGAGGCACTTAAAAATTGGCATTAAGATCACATGACTTTGTATTAATATTCCGAAACTCATTTTTATGTTCAACCTATTCATATAGTGTGACATTTAAAGGTTGAAACTTACACTTACAGAGACACGTGTGTAGGTCCAACCAACACGGTGCTACGTTTGTGCCATACACCGAAGAAAGGAAAAAATAGCATATACTGATACCATTCTTATCACATGCATATACTGATACCATCTTTTCACATACATATACTGATATCATTGTTATCAGTTGCATATGCTGATATCAGTCTTATCACTTGCATATGCTGATACCATTCTTATCACTTGTATATACTGATATCAGTCCTATCATTTATATATACTGATATCAGTCGTATCACTAGTATATACTGATATCAGTCGTATCACTAGTATATACTGATATCAGTCGTATCACTAGTATATACTAATATACTGGTTCGAGTCCCGTGATGAGCGGGTCCTGACTTTGGGATTTTTCCACACAATCGGCGCGAGTATTGGTTACGTATCCAGGAAGCAGACATCGAGCGTGATTAATATAAGCTTAAAGCTTGTTTCGCAATCGATTTAAAATAAATAAGTCTTATCACTTGCGAATTATTATATCATTCTTAGCACTTGCATACACTGATATCATTCTTATCAATGCATACATGTACACTGATATCATTCTTATCACTTGATTACACTGATATCATTCTTATCATTCTTATCACTTGAGTACACTGATATCAGTTTTATCACTTGCATACACTGATATCGGTCTAATCACTTGCATACACTGATATCAGTCTTAT
Organism: Serripes groenlandicus; assembly: GCA_031761405.1. Classification (NCBI taxonomy): domain Eukaryota; kingdom Metazoa; phylum Mollusca; class Bivalvia; order Cardiida; family Cardiidae; genus Serripes; species Serripes groenlandicus. The sequence continues at coordinate 75,086,114 of JASEVX010000003.1, forward strand.
CACTTGCATATTATTATATCATTCTTAGCACTTGCATACACTGATATCATTCTTATCACTGCATACACTGATATCATTCTTATCACTGACACTTGCATGCAGTGATATAATTTATATCACTATGCCACTTGCATACACTGATATCAGTCTTATCACTTGCGTATTAATATATCATTCTTAACACTTGCATACACTGATATCATTCTTATCAATGCATACACTGATATCATTCTTATCACTTGATTACACTGATATCATTCTTATCACTTGATTACACTGATATCAGTTTTATCACTTAATACACTGATATCAGTCTTATCACTTGCATACACTGATATCAGTCTTATCACTGCATACACTGATATCATTCTTATTACTTGCATACACTGATATCAGTATTATCACTGCATACACTGATATCATTCTTATCACTGCATACACTGATATCATTCTTATCAATGTATATAATAATATCAGTCTGATCACTTGTATATTATTATATCATTCTTAGCACTTGCATACACTGATATCATTTTTATTATTATGGCACTTTCCTACAGTGGTATCATTTTTATCACTATGTCACTTGCATACACTGATATCATTCGTATCACTTGCATGCACTGATATCATTCTTATCACTGCATACACTGATATCATTATTACCACTGCATACACTGATATCAGTCTTATCACTTGCATATTATTATATCATTCTTATCACTATGTCACTTGCATACACTGATATCATTCTTAGCATGTGCATCACTGATGTCATTTTAATCACTGCATACATTGATATCATTATAATCACTTGCATACACTTATATCAGTCTTATCACTGAATACCCTGATATCATTCTTACCACTTGCATACACTGATATTATTCTTATCACTGCATACACTTCTATCATTCTTATCACTGCATACACTGATATCATTCTTATCACTGCATACACTTATATCATTCTTATCACTGCATACACTTCTATCATTCTTATCACTGCATAAACTTATATAATTATTATCACTGCATACACTTATATCATTCTTATCAATGCATACACTGATATCATTCTTATCACTTGCATACACTGATATCATTTGTATCATTTGTATACAATGATATCATTCTTATGACTTGCATACACTGATATCAGTCGTATCACTGCATACACTGATATCATTCTTATCAATGCATACCCTGATATCAGTCTTATCACTTAAAACACTGATATCAGTCTTATCACTGCATACACTTATATCATTCTTATCACTACATACACTGATATCATTCTTATCACTGCATACACTTTTATAATTATTATCACTGCATACACTTATATCATTCTTATCACTGCATACACATATATCATTTGTATCACTTGCATACACTGATATCATTCTTATCAATGCATATATGTATATCATTCTTATCAATTGCTTATACTGATTCTTATCACTTTCATACACTGATATCAGTCTTATCACTGCATACACTGATATCAGTCTTATCATTGCATACACAGATATCATTTGTATCACTTGCATACACTGATATCATTCTTATCAATGCATATATTTATATCATTATTTTCACTTGCTTATACTGATATTATCAATGCATATACTGATAGCATTGTTATCACTTGCATACACTGATATCATTCTTATTAATGCATACCCTGATATCATTCTTAGCACTTGCATACACTGATATCATTCTTATCAATGCATATACTGATATCATTATTATCACTTGCATACACTGATATCAGTCTTATCACTGCATACACTGATATCATTCTTATCACTGCGTACACTGATATCATTCGTATCACTGCATACACTGATATCATTATTATCACTTTCCTACACTGATATCAGTAGTATCACTGCATACACTGATGTCATTCTTATCACTTGCATATATATATTGATATCATTCTTATCAATGTATATACACTGATATCATTCTTATCAATTAAATACGTGTATATTTTTTCACGTTTTAGAATGCTTTTTAGGTTTAGTAAATGAGACTAAGCCAGAAGAACACTGTGAACACATTTACAGTATATATATAAAAGAAAGAAAACACATTAGTGAAAAACAAATCACCGGAACGGATAAATGAGCCTACTGTCAACATATGCAATATTTCTACTATTAGATTTTTTAAATAATCACATTAACTTTTGCTCTATAAACATTTTCGTATGCTCTTCCAAATTGTAAGCATGAATTCAACATTTATCAGTAATCAGTAAAAGGCGTTTCTATATTGGTGCAGGAAAGTACTCGTACGTGTCTACGGAGCAAAGCGTTAAGAACGTGCCCTTTGTCGCGTAATAACATCTTTCTCATTTTCAAAAGGAATCGAGCTATCAGTGATACAAACAAGCTTTTGTATTTATACGCAAAGTCTGACGTCATGCAGCTCAATATGCTTTACGGACGTAAAAGCTTATACTTACAGTGATCTTTTTCTGGTGAAGAATCTCAATCAACATCCGTTCTCCACATTTTGGGAATTCTTGTAATGTCTGTTTAACTGTAATAGTTAGTTCCTCATCGGTAATATCAGCGAATTGGACTTTCCTCAATCCAAACATGCGCATACGTCTGTAGACCGTGCTCTCAGAAACACCGAGTAATTGAGCCATTTCATCTATTCTAAATCCTATACTAATAAGAGTTTCTAGACTTTCTTTTGGTATCTGATACGACGGTGCTCCACCAAAACTACTTTTTTGAGAGATGGGTTTTGTCGACCCATATAAAAGACATGCTGTTCTTAATTTCATAATTTCATTTCTATCATTAAGTCCTACACAACGCATATCATACAAAGACATTTTGCACACAATATCCGGAGTAATCTTTTCCTTTTTGAATGCATCAATTAGGCGTTCCAACCCCATCTTTTTCAAAACAGATTCCATCTTGGATTGTGGTCACGCATCATTAAAAGTTCGTCAACAACATAACGTCTAGTGAAGATAATCACATACTCATTTAACATGATGGTACAGTCAGAGAACAACATTAACGTTTGACATAAAAACACGTCTTATTGACAAGATACCATGACGCTTTGACATAATAACACGCCACATTGACATAATACCATTAATGTTTGACAAGATAGTATGACGTTTTAACATAATAACAAGTCACATTGACAAGATAGCTTGAAACTTTGACATAATAACATGATCGTTTAACATAATACCACGTCACATTGACAAGATATCATGGCTTTTTGACATAATAACATGACCGTTTCACATAATACCATGTAGTCTTGACAAGATACCATGCCCGTTTGACATAATAACACACCATCTTGACAAGATACCATGACGCTTTGACATAATAACACTTCATCTTGACAAGATACCATGACGTTTTGACATAATAACACGTCATATTTACAAGATAGCATGGAACTTTGACATAATAAGATGAGCGTTTGACATAACAACAAGTAATATTGACAAGATAGCATGGCAATTTGACATAATAACATGAGTGTTTGACATAATAACATGTCATATTGACAAGATACCATGCACGTTTGACATAATAACACGTCATATTGACAAGATAGTATGACACTTTGACATAATAACATGAGGGTTTGACATAATAACACGTCATATTGACAAGATATCATGACACTTTGACATAATAACATGAGGGTTTGACATATTAACACCTCATATTGACAAGATATCATGACACTTTGACATAATAACATGAGGGTTTGACATAATAACACGTCATATTGACAAGATAGCATGACACTTTGACATAATAACATGAGGGTTTGACATAATAACACGTCATATTGACAAGATATCATGACACTTTGACATAATAACATGAGGGTTTGACATAATAACACGTCAAATTGACAAGATAGCATGACACTTTAACATAATAACATGAGGGTTTGACATAATGACACGTCATATTGACAAGATAGCATGACACTTTGACATAATAACATGAGTGTTTGACATAATAACACGTGATATTGACAAGATAGTATGGCACTTTGACAAAATAACAGAAGCGTTTGACATAATAATACGTCATATTGACAAGATATCATGATACTTTGACATAATAACATGAGGGTTTGACATAATGACACGTCATATTGACAAGATAGCATGACACTTTGACATAATAACATGAGGGTTTGACATAATAACACGTCATATTGACAAGATAGTATGGCAATTTGACATAATAACAGAAGCGTTTGACATAATAATACGTTATATTGACACCACCAGTGTTTGACATAATAACACGTCTAATTGACAAGATAACATGACATTGTGACATAATGACATGATCGTTTGACATAATCACACGTCATATTGACAAGATAACATAGCATTTTAACATAATAGGATGAGCGTTTGACATAATAACACGTCACATTGACAAGATACCATGACAGTTTGACATAATAACACGTCATATTGACAAAATCACATGAGCGATTGACATAATAACACCTCATGTTGACAAGATACCATGACACTTTGACATAATAACATGAACGTTTGACATAATAACATGTTATATTGACAAGATAGCATGGCACTTTAACAAAATAACATGAGATGTCTCAACATAAGACAGCTACGGCGTTCCATAGAGATTGATCATAAACAATGAAAGGCTTCAATTATCATTCACTTCGTTGACAAAACAATGCAAGTTATGATACATTTTCACTTGACCCCACCCCTGATGTTCCAATATGCCCCTCAGTTGATAACTGTTTATTCAACTACTATAATGTTAGTGTTATGCATAACTGCACTATGGATATCCGGCGACATTGATGCGTTGCATCAACTTTCTCTTGTACTAATTATTATTATACTATATGAACCACATAGAGAGGCTAATTATAATAACGCGGACCTGGGAGAGATTCCCCATTTGTTCTCATACTTAAACATTACGGTTATTATCACTATAGCATATGGACAATATAGAAATATTAATTTGTAATGGCTTAACTAGGAATTGTGTGTTTTATCCCCGTTTAACTCGGACGCCTGTGCTTGGTCGACGGTTGTTAGCACTTTCACGTGGTCCCCATCGTTGTAGGAATGAAGTCAGTCACGTTGGAAGTCACGTTGATTAAATTGATTGAGATGTAACCAAGACGTTTTACGGGGTGTTTCAACTACTCTTCAATACTAGTCTGTACTATTATAAGTAACAGCAAGTAATTAAAGAAAATCATCTCTCACCATAAACAAAAGAAACCTATCAACCTATTTAATTAAGACTTATCCTGCAACACATAAAACAGAGAACAGTATAGACTGTGATCGGTGTGCATATTAAAAAAGTCTGATATTTCTCTACATGCTTATCATACTATACAGTCTTTTCCAAAACTATAACCTGTCTGTCTGTCTTTCTGTCTGTCTCTCTTTTCCCCTCATCCCATCATGTCTCGTTACAATTGTAATTTAGTCTGGTCTATCGGTTTAGGGTCTTAACAAATCTGCTTATAAAACACTATGTCTATGTTGACCATAATGTTTGAACTCTTATTCAATACTCGTTTTTTCCTTTCTAGAGAGTTTGTATAATATATTCACCAATATGTTTTTAAAAATCGACTTCTGCATAGTAGTCGTGTGTGGGAGAGTGCTTATTAACAGTGTTTTAATCTTTCTAGCTACCGATGAACTACGAGCGGTCCAAGCCATGGTTTTGTTGGGTCTGTTTTGTAATATCACGGCTGTTGTATGCGCAGCTCTAAAACTGTTCGTTATGAAGGAACAAAAGCTGCTTTCATACGCTGTCACGGGTCTGCTGGTTGCTACTGGTTTGTATTATTCATGTATTTAAATATGTTTTATTTTATTTATTTTAAATTTAAGTTTCTAAAGACTAGTAGACATATATTGTCTTCATTGAGTGTATAACCGTACATATTTAACCCAGAATTATTTTCATACTTATATATATATACACTCAATGAAGACAATATAAGTTATAATTATGTTTTTTTGTTTGTTTTACTTGCTATAAAACTTGTAGTTTTTATGCAATAAGATATTTTGTATTGTATTGTATTGTATTGTATTGTGTTGTGTTGTGTTGTTTTGTATTGTATTAACTCTTATCCTGCTGAATTTCTAAAACCGCAATCATCACCAAATAATTTTGACAAGTTCTTGCATGTGATTGATATGTGTCTTGCTTTGATGTTTTAAGTCTTCTGCTGCAGATTCGGTGTACGTGTACGTGTACGTGTACGTGGGAAACGATTGCGGGGTTAGCATAAGGTTATTTCTTCATGTGCTGATCACGTGGTCGTCTGCCTTGAAAACATCAGAGAAAAAGGTTCAGATTTAGAAATTCGGAGTGGCAGTTTCGGGATAGTGTCAAACAGATTGTGATAATTGAAGAAAATTCCATGTCAATGGTCGTCGTATCCGGATTTATATCGGAATTTGAGATAATTTGATTTGGGGTTTAATGCCGTTTTCAACAATAATTCAGTCATATCACATGCTCAGTCTTACAAAACAGCATGCTGCTTTTCGACATAGATTGTCATAGGTAGTTAGCTTTGTATCAGTGATTGTATTATTACGTTCGGGTTGGGACCTTACCGTTTTCAACAGTATTTCAGTTATATGAAGGCGACTGAGCAGTTATCACTGATCACTATGTGACTCCAGCAAGGTCAACGTTTTTAAATTCAATGTAGAAATCTATACGACCAGAGGGTTGTTCGCATAACTGTTACGTTAGCACACATTAGGGAATTTAGTTATTGCTTTTAACTAACAAAACCTATATATGAACGCAATTCATATGAGGACATCTTAACGCCTACATATTGAACTGGTTAAGCGCTTTACAAAGGACTATTTTAGATAAGGCGTTGATTTTCCCTTTTTATGGTAGGAGATTATATCCTCTATAAAATGTCACTGGACATTAGTAAAGGATATTAGAAAGTGCAAATTTACAACTTGAGTTTACATTTTACAATTTATAATATAAAGATTTGACCGGTGCTCTGCGAAAACCAACCGTAAGGTTTTGCGAAAAGTTAAGCGCAGTCCGATCTGGCTCTACACTTTTCGGAAGTTAGCCTTAGAAGGCTTTAGTAAACTTCTGTAAAGCAGCATCCAACTGATCCAATTGCACAGGTATGTTTGGACAGGTGTTATAATTACACTAAGGTGAAACGCTAAATATGAATTGCCGCAATAGATGATTTATGTATCTATGTTTGTTTGGGTGTGTACTTTGCGTGTGGTGTGTGTGTGTGTGTGTTTGTATTCAGGAGAGGAGTTTTCAATAGTTTGCCACCGATTATGTTGAATATTTTATTGTACGAGTGCGCGTAAATTAACACTTATCTCATATAAATTTCTAAATCTAAGGTCAATCTCGATTTACCGAGTTCTTTTATGCCTTTTTTCATGCAACACTGTTTTCGTATGGACTAGACGTTGTTTGATCATGTCCCAATTTCAAAACTACTTTAAAGTCACTTCGAAAAGTTGACTCCAGTGATATCAACAACTTTGGGGGGAAATCAAAGACTTGTTTAAACAGGGTCCTTTCGTTGACATTATTTGTAAAATGATAGATATATTAGTATCAGCAAATCCTTAAATATAAGTGCCAGTCCTACACTCTGTTGAACCAATACACTGTTTAAACACTCCGTGATCATGTTTGTATATTTTATGACGAAATAAATTAAATATGCAAGTGAAATTCTTGCATTTCATTGGCCAATTACGATGTCAAGTTTAACCCGATAAGCGCTTATCAACTGGACCTTAGTTCTGGCGTCCAAGGCCAATGAAGTGATTGAAACTTTCCAGCATATACCAAATTTCTTCAGCAGACGGCTTTTAAAATATTGAGGCAAAATATTTATAAATGAAATTATTGAATAGAGCTGAAAATATTGCGTCCAAGAGACGATTTGCCCATTGTGATAATGCTTTTTTTTTTGTCACAATGTATTTATTGAAAAGTCGTCATCCGTAGAAAATAATGCATTTGCAAAGGGTTAGAAGTTAGATGTTTACTGTTTTATATGGAGATGTTGATATTTCAACATCCATAAATCAGGGAATTCATATCCATACGACTAGTAAAAACACACGTGGGAAGCTCGGTGCAAATTGAAAAAACAGAATAAACAATATTGATGTTCGTTTAACCCTTTCCAAAATACAGACGGTTTCGGGAGTGTTTGTTCAGCTTATGTTAAGTTCGGTTTTAAATATTCAATAATCTGGCCGATTATTATTCAGATAATTTAATGATTTGTTTTTGTTGTTGTTGTAAATTTACCATTTGAAATGCCTTTCTATTCCATTTTAAGCCTTTTTATTAATAAGCATACACCTGTTGAAAATATTACATTGAAAACATGGGAATAGTTGCCCCAAAAGGGGCATTCATAACTTGTATATTCTGAATGCTAGTCTGGTACCCAGCGTACTATACAAAGTTAGTTCGCCTGGCATGAACCAACAGCGCCATCTAGTTTGGTCACCTCCTCTTATATATCGACACATTCCGTCTCAGGTGGATAAAGGTAAACAGTAATGATTCCTTTAAGGCGCCCTTCCATTGCAGGCTGAAATTGATAAGAAGAAATTAACCTTACCTGGTCAGTTGTGTCGGTTAGAGAGGGACAGTACAACAAAACGTCTTTTTATTCTGTGTTTATGTTCGTTCAATACTGGTCTTAGTAGTACTATATCTCTTATAGTGTCTCTATTTTATGTACACATGATTTGTATCATGTCTTGCAAGACTTTTCGACAATTGGCGTGTTTCCAAGTAAAAATGTGTGGAAAAGGATGGTTAATAGCAAATTAACCAATCAGTGTATTAATTCATGGAACGAGAGAACTTCTTCGTACGATTTCGTACTATATAGACACATTTAGGCGCAGTTCTCTGGTAATCGTATATGGTCTTATGCAAAACATAATCCTAGTATGATGATAGATAGATATATATTTGATTGACTTAAACTATACATAGTTTTTCATCATACAACATACGTATTAATAAATAAATTGCATGCACATGACACAGAGAGAGAGATAGAGAGAGAGAGAGAGGAGAGAGAGAGAGAGAGAGAGAGAGAGAGAGAGAGAGAGAGAGAGAGAGAGAGAGAGAGAGAGAGAGAGAGAGAGAGAGAGAGAGAGAGAGAGAGAGAGAGAGAGAGGGAGAGAGAGAGAGAGAGAGAGAGAGAGAGAGAGAGAGAGAGAGAGAGAGAGAGAGAGAGAGAGAGAGAGAGAGAGAGAGAGAGAGAGAGACATATAATGCGCAGGAAAGACAGCTATATTTAAGTATATAGTGCAAGTGCACAGCAGGCACACGTCTGTGACAATCCAATGCGCAGGAAGAACAATATACATGAAGTTCCCAACTTCAAGAACTTAACCGAAACGAAATGAATAGCGCTCGATTAGGACGGATGAAAATAATGCATCGTGACATATACTCATGCAACTATATAAACATAAACATTATTATGATATGATTATATATACAAACAAACGCAAACACATATTCCAATGCGCTTCCAATGTGTCACAAGCTGTTGCACGACGACGATAACTTAGGCTCAATTAGTTTTGTTATTTAATTATGTGGATTAATGTCAATTGAACTCTAATCACCATGTAGACGAATTGCCTTATAAGTATGACATTCGGAAGCATTGTCTAAAAATTGGAAATTACTTAAGTTGGGTAATTTATCTTATTATCTCTAATTTTAGCAACGCTAGAAGTATTAAATCATAACTGCTTAATCTTGCGCCAACAGTTCAAGATCTCTGCAATAGTTTCATTGCATGGGGAAAGGGTAACATATTGTGTATGTGCTTCATGTTCATGTATATATTGTTTGTCTATGTTTGCATATGTGTGTGAATGTGTACTCATTATGGAGGCGTATACACGTCTGAATGCATGTGTGCATATTCCTATTCCTATTCACAGGTATGATAACTGAAGTATGGGTCTTACATAAGGGAATGTCTCTTGTTTTTCGTTTCGATTAAGAGTTATGTCGGGAGATAACTCTGCTTATTCCCCCACCACTACTCGGTGGCGCAGCCTCCACCACAACAGGTTGTGTGTGTGACACCTGCATGTATATATATATATGTTTTTTGTTTTTTTTGTAGTTTTTTTCTATCAGTCTTAATTGTATCTCCATTCTGTTCTATTCAATTTAATTTAAATTGTAATCTTGTAATCTTCAATACTGGAGGAAATAAAGATTAAATATATTATGTTTGCATAGACATTTTCAAAGTCTTCCGCTTTAGATTTGGTCTATGTGACAAAAGTTAAACACTTTAGATATCATTTCATGTAAAAGGTTTTGCCTTCAATGAGTATGGCGATTACATAACCTGAAGGCGTTTACAGAGCATCTCACTTTTTATAAGTGCCACGAATAAATGATCGGTACAGAATGTTCAAGTGACATTCGTGATTTGCAGGGAGCCCATTGCTGTCGGCACCTTTAATGCGCTAAACTTGTCTAACTACTGTACGAACAATTGCTAAATAAACGTGTCAATACATCATAGGAACATGGCGTGTATCGTTAAATAGTGTTATCATATATTTATTTGCTTATATAAATCATGTTTAACATTCATGAGTCCAATTGATGATCTCTGAAAAGGGTTTACTCTCTTTGATGTTTTATTAGCTTGCTTACTTGCTATATTTCAGGACTATTTATGATGATTGGGTTCGCCGTCTACGTTGGTGAGCTTTACGACCCCATATTCAAGCCCACAGGCTATGATCTCCATGCTGGGTTTGCCTTCTGTGTCATATCCTGGCTGGCCGCCTGGGTTGCTGCTGCACTGTTTGGTCTCGTGGCGATGAAAGAAAAGTAGACATGTAGACATTAAAACGTTATTTGATTTCAACCGACAGCAGCCAATATTTCGATGATTTGTAAAATGTGCAAAATAATTTCATAATACGTGCGAAGAACCAATAGGAAGTAGAATGTCTTCCAATGCTGCTGACTGATATGGCGAAAGAAAGGAACACATACAGTTTATTACAGAATAGATATTTCATTTTATTAGAGCTGCATCCATTGTTTCTGTTAAATACAAGTTTGTACTTTGTTCAAAATATATTTTTTATAAAGAATGGGTTGTTTGTAACGTTTCTTCTTCAATTATTGTAGACCCACGAACTCTTTGCTAGCCTTGTCTTCATTTCATTAGTTTGGAAACTTTCTCCGCAAACTTTAAAACAGTATTGAGTGGCACTCTGCGAAAACCAACCGTATTACATTTGGTAGCAGTGTATAACCAGATCAGGATTGAGTGGCACTCTGCGAAAACCAACCGTATTACATTTGGTAGCAGTGTTTTACCAGATCAGGATTGAGTGGCACTCTGCGAAAACCAACCGTATTACATTTGGTATCAGTGTATAACCAGATCAGGATTGAGTGGGACTCTGCGAAAACAAACCGTATTACATTTGGAAGCAGTGTATAACCAGATCAGGATTGAGTGGGACTCTGCGAAAACCAACCGTATTACATTTGGTAGCAGTGTTTAACCAGATCAGGATTAAGTGGCTTTCTGCAATAACCAACCGTATTACATTTGGTATCAGTGTATAACCAGATCAGCGAGCGAATCCGCGCAATATCATCTGATCTGTCTTGCATATTTTGCAAAATGTCACATGCTGCAATTATATATTAAAATAAAAATAAAATATATGTATAATCTATTAACAATATATAAACTTTAAACTTAAAAAATGTCAACACTGTTAGTTCTCTATGTTTTGAAAAAGGGTGACAAAAGCTACCTAAACACCGGCTACCTCTACAATGAAGAGTAGTGACTTAGGGATCCATTATTAAATGTGGGATATTTTTCGTTTATAAGCGATTAGAATTTAATTTAAAGCACCACCTGGTATCAAAATATGACACATGAGATGTTACATGCATGCAAGATGCAAGAAAGAAGACAAATGCGCATGTAATGTTTATAAATAAGAATGTCATCTAGACCCATAGAGTTTTGGCGGATATTCCCCTTCATATATCACGGCGGTCAGTTCACCAACCCATATATTTCAAGGCATTTTTCGCATTATTATTCGAAACATCAGTATACCCAGGCAACATTAGCAAAATACTGACCATTAAATCAATTGCGATCAGTTTGAGAGCAAGATCATCCTGCGCATCCAATATATCTGATCTGGTGCAGAACCTTTCGCCATTTAGTCATGGAAGGTTCCAAGAAACCTTTGTTAAAGAATATCCAGTTTGGATCCTTTATCCTAAATGTGCATGCAATTCTTTTTTCACACGTGTTATAACTACGTTAAGGTTGGTTTTCGCAGATCACCGTTCAACATTGTCAGGAACATGTTGTTTTTCAGAATGCATACATATGGTCCCTGCTCACAGAAAATGAACCGCAAGGTTGTTGTGACGTGTGTAGATGCATATCAGTCTCTGTATGCAGCTGTGCGAATACAAATAATAAGATCTTATACAATTGTATGTCGGAAGCACTTATGACAAATTGTACAAATACTGAAATAACATTGCGTAAAGTACATAAGCACTTTAATTTAAATAAAATATAACTATTAAGAACTATTTTGAAAGCGGAAAACTGCTGATCAGAATCATAAATGGCAACAATAAACAATCTGAAGTAACCGCTTATCAAGACGATTATTATGATTTTTAAGGCATTAAATGAAAATGTACATGTAAATAACGACGAACCTGCAAATAATGAAAAACAAAGCAACAGGATATGATGAAATAATAAATATATAATTAACATACATATACCAAGTTATAGTTTATATATAAATGTGGAATTGGCAGGAATTGCTTGTAAAATGTGTTGTACGGAGTACTGGTGTGAGAAAGTCTGGGAACACGTGGGTATGTGAAAATACCGTAGTGAAATGAAACAGAAAATGATAAAGATTGTGTTTAGACTCAATTAATCAAATGAAGACAAAATTGCACTCACGTACGGCAGCTCTAAAGGGACGATTTTTTTTATCTCGTGCGCACGAGATACTAAGTCGTGCGAACGAGATAAGTATCTCGTGCGTACGAGATAAAAAAAAATATGTAATTTATAAAAATGTGTGTGTCCCTTTAGAGCTGCCGTACTCACGAGCAAACTCAATAATTGTGTGTCCGAATGATGTTTTTCATCGTGTTACATATAGCTGGGCATTGTAAGATAGCAATACAAGTACTATGTTAGCATGGATATATACAAATCAACTCTTGATTTTGTCTTTTTTGTCCGGTTTCTTTTCTCTATTGTTACAACAGGAAACAGAGTGTCGTTGTTTCCCTGTGATATTCAAAGTACCACTAACGTACTTCTAATATCTACCGGGACATTATCAATTGAAATTATTGGTTTTAAGTACGTTTCAATTAGGAGGAGAATAGGAATAGAGTTTGTGTACTGTGTACATTTGAAATGGAGAAGGCGAAATGACACTGAGAAGTAGAATAAGTAGTTGTAGTAGTGTTACTAGTAGTTGTGGTAGTGTTAATGGTAGTTGTAGCAGAAGTAGAGCAAGTAGGAGTATGAGTAGAAGTAGTAGTAGATGAATTAAGAATAGTAGTAGTAGTGCTAGTAGTACTATATATTTCGCTATGAATAAACACAAAAACACATCGGGTTCTATGTCGGTAACAATGTATTATGAAATTGATAAAGATGTATTGCTTTGCTTGAAAAAAAAATGGCTATATTATTTATTGATAACTTGATTTAAAAATATCGAAATCATAAAACTCGAGTTTTACTACCGTATAATCCCTTCATATCAGTAGACAACAAGAGAAAGTTGATGCAACGCATCAATGTCGCCGGAAATGCATGCTGCAGTTATGCATAACACTAACGAAGCGAATGATAATTGAAGCCCTTCATTGTTTATGATCAATCTCCATTCCAAAGTAGGTTGACCATACACACAGCCAACTAATTATTGATCATACACAGTAATTGAAATGAGTAATCTTGACAATCATTATTAGTCTTAGTATGTATACAGTGCTTTCATTAAGGAATAATTATAAGATTTGTGAATTCCAAATACACTTTTCAAGATGTTTGTCAGAATATTTGAATTTTATCATTTATCAATAAAACCACAAAACAGACAATTTAAGATTTGCATGCAATAGCACGTCATTTTATGTTTCCCCTATTAAAGTCAACATTGAACACCTTTGCAGCAATCCACTTTTAAAACAATGAGTTAAGGGTTAAATCGCTGAAGACATGAGTTTTCTCTTTTTCTCAAAATGATATTAGCTTGGCATCCTAATTATATCATACTTTAACAAATGATGAAATGTAGTCCAATATTTATAAATAAGACCACTTTCGAAATATAATATCAGCTAAACAGTTAAATCTCATTGAAATTGTTGTATAATTTAAACTTAATTTCGAACATAAACTGAGCCCTACAACATGTTAATTTATTGTAATTCTTTCCTTCCTTTTTTTTTATAATGAAAATAACAAACTACTCAAGTTTTATAATTATATTATGATGAGCGCCCTTGTGTCAATGAGGCAATATGCCTTTAGGGAATTTAATGACACATTTAAAATTGTCAAGGACGAAATAATTGTGTACGAAAGACCCGATTCGTGACCTACATTCTTCTTCCCAGAGGTGTCGTTCTTGAAACTAGTGTTCGTTCAAAGTCATTTTTCTATTAAAACCAGTTTTATCTCAGTTTGTTCTTTTCTTCATTTGTTTCGAAATAAACATTTTAAATCTCCTATAATTTACTATTTGTAAGTGAGTGTAAAGAGCGGCTCTCTGTAAAGGAGATTGATCTACGCAGTTGGTATTCGCGAGTCACGCGATCAACAGTTTTAGCTTAGAAACAGTTCATATTTTAGATATACATGGATGAACATTATAAAATGAATTCCTCACAAATCAAGACATCTCTTTGAACATGAAAATAACATTCAGTAAGTTAAGATTGCTATTTTAAAGGAGAATTCGACGTGATTTTTACTTGATATTGACACATAACAGTCTGCTTGCTGCAAGTCTCATAGGGACGGTTTTATCTTCGTAAATAAAACCCAAAAAAAGAGATGCGAGTCAAAATAAAGAAACTACTAATACTTAAAACATCGGAATATTTATTTCATTTTAGATGTGTAATAACTTAGTGTTTTTAAACAAACGCAATTGTAATATGTTCAAGACATTTAAATTTGTTTTTTTCTAATAATAACTCCTCCTCCCATGTGATTTCCGAAAACCTATTAAAAATAGAAGTCGCGGGCTTCTGCCCGGCGACTAATAAAGTATCCTGGGTATCTCTATACAGCCCTCTGGCATCACTTTCGACGTAAACATACCGAGTGTTACGTAAATGTCCGGTAATTTCCGTTAATTAGCAAAATGATAACGAGAGCAGATAACAGTCAAATTAGTCAATAATTAGTACGGTTTAAACAGTGGTATATTGTCTCCTATGGAACGCATTTACTGTCTTTGTATGTTGTTTTGTATTAAGCGCAGTACATTTTCATATATACGAGGTACATATTTCAGTTGACATGGTACTTTGTTCATGATATGTATTGGTTTTTTGGAAGGTGATTATTATGTAATAATCTTCTTCCTATGGGATTGCACACTGACCTTAATGGAATATGCCCTATAACACACATCCTCTCTATAAACTATATGATCTCTTCATACATACGCTAGTCAATATAGTTCGCAAAACTCAATGTAAATTCATACTTAAAGTGTTTTCATGTACAATCAGTTTGATGTAGAAACTGGTTTGGACAATTAAATTTTCAAATAATTCATGTTTTTGTGGCTTTGAAAATTAAAATTGATTTCTGTGGTAAACATTGTTACCTGTATATTCTTACGCGCCACGCTTTTGTGAACAACACCGATACACCGGATCAGATATACATTACATGAACTAAGTCAATTCGAGGACATACCGTGTCGTAAGGTAGTTTCCCCAAAATATGCCAATCTATCCTTAATTACGACTTTCAGTTATATTCTTTGTATTTCCTCTAGTATATTAATTTATAGGTTTTTACATCAGTTATATATATATTATATGTATATATATATTTACTAATTGAAACGTTGTGAGAAAAAAGGAAAAAATCCCTCTCAGATATTTTCAAAATTTTCTGCTGTATTTGGAGTCCTGGGATAAATTTCTTATGTTTTGTCACAATGTTGTCAATAGTTGTGTGCTAGGGAGAAGTGTTAGTTATCTGGTAATTCACGAATGGTGTGTTCTCCCGAACGACTACTCGACTAAATATGTATAAGGGGATTAGGGGGGCATTCTAAATGGTAAATTATAGAATGTGTTGTCTTGCTTTCTCACACAAGTAATTCACACAACATTCTTTCCAAGCAACTGGCTTCTTTTCCAAATAGACTGTTAGCCCATTGGTTAAAGATGAATGACGCTTGTCACAATGACAGAAAGAATGATGGCCGAGCTTTGATTCGAACTTACAACTGCTGGATTGACAGCCCGCGTCGCTACCGATTGATTTCCCGGGGGAAAGTTGAAAGATGTGGAAATCACTTTTCCTGAATTGGTATGGTAAAATCGAACTCATGCATACTGGATAAGCACCCTAACATGTTGCCTGTTTAGATATTGTAGCTCTTGAAACAAAATGTTGTGGGAAAAGAAGCCTTTGGTTTTAATAGGCATTGGGTGTTTTTTTTTAACAATTCGTTTCAATCAATCAGATTTTATCCAAATATCTAATTGTTTTAAATTGTAAAATATTTGGAAGTGTTTGAATCCACGCTTGACGCGTAATACACATCAAATAAAATTATTTCTATAAAAATCTGATCATCGTGAGATGTCATGATATTATTTAGATTTTACAACACTTTCTTAATGTTCTTGTTATAAGAGAATTGATTTAAATTGAGGGCACACCT
Source organism: Serripes groenlandicus (assembly GCA_031761405.1). Taxonomy (NCBI): domain Eukaryota; kingdom Metazoa; phylum Mollusca; class Bivalvia; order Cardiida; family Cardiidae; genus Serripes; species Serripes groenlandicus. The sequence continues at coordinate 75,103,196 of JASEVX010000003.1, forward strand.
ATACTTAATTAAGCTTTCATGCAAGGAGAAAACATTACGTTCAACGTTGTATCCTCATTCAGACACAGTTTATCGAACATTGTTGCAAATGTAAAATTAATTCATGTTTTCATATTTTCATTCATAGCACTTGTATACGTTCATTCATAGCATTTGTTCACTTGTGAAAAGCAAATTTGAAAGACAGTGGCTATCATAGATTTTTTTTATGACGAGCAAGTTCTCCTATTGTTACAATGTTTTAACTATATATTTATGTTCTCACTTTTGTAATGTTTAATATGAAATGTACTTGCTCTTCAAATTTGGAAGAAATAAAGAATATCTATCTATATATCTTTGTCCTTATACAGACGCATAGAAAGATAGCATTAGCTATTGACGGATATGACTGAATGTTATTCTTTCCTGTACATTTCTGTCTAAATATGAAAAAATGCTTTCTATATTTTTTTACAAATATTTCTCTCTATATTTTTTACCAAAAATATATTTTTGTTTCAATGCAATTTCTAAATGAATTGTATGTATGCAATACTCCTCACTTCTTGACAGTGTTTGCTAACTATTGTGAATATAATATAATGTCCAGCTGTCAACAATTTTGAAGTTTTTATTCTTTCTTTATTATTGTATTCTACTGATGAAGGCGTTCTTCCGAAATTATATAGTATAACCGTATAAACTAAACAACAAGTGTTTGTGTCTTTTATTATATTTGTTTGATTTATTCTTTTTATACAATTTTACCTATTCCGAAACTGCAGCAAAATAAAGAAGTTTTAAAGACTTAAATTCTTTCATTCATTTATTTTCCAACATATTTGCTCTCGTTTGTTCCTATCCATATATCCTAGCCATGATCTGTTCATACCTTGCATACAATTCATTATCCCATCTGCACCTGGCTGACATCACTCTAAAATCACCTTCCAGCAGTACTTTCAGTACTTTGATTTTATTTACCCTCGCCGTGCAGAATTACCTATTTGGCGAGCAGACAAAGTTAGATACAAGGGAGTCCGGGTGCGATACCCTAACTCTTTCCGAAAAGACCCCTTGGTTCTTTAACGTGCCCGGTCTATAGCACCGATACACGCGAGGTTATTTTTCCAGGAAGTGACCAGTACTTAACCTCTAGTTGAGTAGGAGACGCTTAAAAGCATCCCTTAAATTTCCAAATCCGGACCGGGATTTGAACCCCGGACATCAGGATTGACAGTCCAGTGTATTAACCACTGGACTATCCCGCCACTCTTTTATGATATGCAGTGCATTTTCTATAATACATGGTGGTTATTAAACAATATGCAGTGCACAAATTGTGTAAATGCATTTGAATAACCATTATATGTTGTGCAAACAACGTAATATGCAATACAAAAAACATTATATGCAGTCAGTTTGTCGATACGTGTGGTGCTATTTTGATCATATACAGTAGTTGTACCTTTATATGCGGTGCATTTTCATTGTGGGTGATCATGCTTTCCGGCATTCTCCGCTAATTTACGGAAATTACCGAGTACGAAAGATATAGATTAACATTAACTTCGTCTAGTCCATTTAAAACAACCTATAATAGAGGTGTACACATTTTCAGAATATACAAGGTGCAGAATGCCGTCGATGCAGACGCACTTTGAGGCTGGAAGCAGACAATTCTTGAAATCATTGTGGTAAAAGGATAAATTGCTCATCATGAGAACCTTTTTCAATTTGCAACAATGTTCAACGGAATTATTTTCGGAAAATTCCGAGTATGACAGATAGGTCGCTGAACAATCTATAAATAGAAATGTCACATGTTCTGAATACTCGAGGAGCAGATAGACTGAAATCTGCACTGAGATGCTGAAATTAATCAAAGCGCCAATAGCACTGTAGTGGCGATCGTATTGAAAATCCTGCAAAGTAACAAGCAGTATATCGGTGTAGGGCTTGCTATTTTCAATAACAGTGCACTCTGCTGCGGATAAATTTGAGAATGTATCAACCCTGCATCTTTTGACAGTAGAATTATATTAGCTTGCCAGAATGTTGTCTCGGTGATTTTTTAGTTACGTTCTGAAACTGGTCATGATGTGTCAACATTAGGCCATTCCAAATTTAAGAAAAATCTAGTTGGTACTCGATAGACTACCGTTTTAGCTCATTAGAATGGCTTTTTGTAATCTAAATTGTTCGGGTAATCACATGCTCATCACCAGGTCGCTAGGCCATATTAAGATGAAATATTTTGTACACTTTAGAAATGACAAAATTATCAAGAAAGGACAGAAAACAGTATCCATTAGTTTGGTGTTTGTTTCAATGATGTCCGATATTAAACAGGTCTGTTAAATTTATTCCCTTCACATTGCATGATTGAGGGTTGTCAGAGACATATAAACACAGTGTACATGTATTTATATATCTCTGAGGTTGTTAAACTGCTTCGAAAAATTTGAGTGCAATAACAAACACAAAACATGCACAAAAAGCACAATTTTACTATTTGCCAAACATGTGACCCAAGTTTCATGAAAATCCTTCTAGACGTCTTGGAGATATGGAGCGGACACGATTTGGGTCAGACAGACGGACAGACAGACGGACAGACAGACGGACAGACAGACGGACAGACAGTCAGTCAGACAGACAGTCGAGACATGGGTTCTGCAAATCGCCTTGATGAGGTGAACATGTGACCCAAGTTTCATGAAAATCCTTCAAGCCGTCTTAGAGATATGGAGCGGACACGATTTGGGACAGACAGACGGACAGACAGACAGACAGACAGACAGACAGACGAGACATGGGTTCTGCACATCGCCTTGATGAGGTGAACATTTGACCCAAGTTTCATGAAAATCCTTCAAGCCGTCTTGGAGATATGGAGCGGACACGATTTGGGACGGACAGACGAACAGACAGACAGACAGACAGACAGACAGACAGACAGTCAAGACATGGGTTCTGCCAAGTTTCATGTAAATCCTTCAAGCCGTCTTAGAGATATGGAGCGGACACGATTTGGGACAGACAGACGGACAGACAGATGGACAGACAGACAGTCGAGACATGGGTTCTGCACATCGCCTTGATGAGGTGAACATGTGACCCAAGTTTCATGAAAATCCTTCAAGCCGTCTTGGAGATATGGAGCGGACACGATTTGGGACAGACAGACGGACGGACAGACAGACAGACAGACAGACGGACGGACGGACGGACGGACGGTCGGACGGACGGACGGACGGACGGACGGACGGACGGACGGACGGACGGACGGACAGACAGACAGACAGACAGACAGACAGACAGACAGACAGACAGACAGACAGACAGACAGACAGACAGACAGACAGACAGACAGACAGACAGACAGACAGACAGACAGACAGACAGACAGACAGACAGACAGACAGACAGCCAGCCAGCCAGCCAGCCAGCCAGACAGACAGACAGACAGACAGACAGACAGACAGACAGACAGACAGACAGACAGACAGACAGACAGACAGACAGACAGACAGACAGACAGACAGACAGACAGACAGACAGACAGACAGACAGACAGACAGACAGACAGACAGACAGACAGACAGACAGACAGACAGACAGACAGACAGACAGACAGACAGACAGACAGACAGACAGACAGACAGACAGACAGACAGACAGACAGACAGACAGACAGACATACAGACAGACAGACAGACAGACAGACAGACAGACAGACAGACAGACAGACAGACAGACAGACAACAGACAGACAGACAGACAGACGAAACATAGGTTCTGCACATTGCCTTGATGAGGTGAAGATTTGACCCAAGTTTCATGAAAATCCTTCAAGCTGTCTTCGAGATATGGAGCGGACACGATTTGGGACGGACAGACAGGCATACAGTTGAGACATGGGTTCTGCACATCGCCTTGATGAGGTGAACATTTGACCCAAGTTTCATGAAAATCCTTCAAACCGTCTTGGAGATATGGAGCGGACACGATTTGGGACGGACAGACGGACAAACAGACAGACAGACAGACAGTCGAGACATGGGTTCTGCACATCGCCTTGATGAGGTGAACATGTGACCCAAGTTTCATGAAAATCCTTCAAGCCGTCTTGGAGATATGGAGCGGACACAATTTGGGACAGACAGACGAAACATGGGTTCTGCACATCGCCTTGATGAGGTGAACATGTGACCCAAGTTTCATGAAAATCCTTCAAGCCGTCTTGGAGATATAGAGCGGACACGAAATAAAGCCTCAAACCTTTGAATTTCAAGCGTGACCTTGACCTTGAACCGGTATTGTCGAGACATGGGTTCTGCACATCGCCTTGATGAGGTGAACATGTGACCCAAGTTTCATGAAAATCCTTCAAGCCGCCTTGGAGATATGGACCGGACACGATTTCGGACAGACAGACAGACCCCAAGGACAAAAACAATATATCTCCCCTGTATACATAATTAGGCTACACTTTCAGCATTGATTGCTAATTGACTCTAGAACGTGCAGACGTGTATACATAATGTGTGTACACACTGACATCGTGTGTCCTTTAAACCTTTGTAAACCAGTCTTATCATCTAGACGCTTTCATATATTTAAACAACTACAAAATAAAGCGTTTATAGTATTGAGATTTAAGAACACCAGTCTCGCGAGCTATTTATAGAACCTTTTCGAATTTCCAGATTTGAAAATGCAAGGCAGATAGAACGCGCAATGATATTTATTATCTTCCCAATCATGACGAAGATAATATTTACATATTTTAACTCTATGTAGATAATGTCTCGATGTAAATATTTTTCGTTGTTGTTGTTTCTGTTAGCATTGTGGCGATTGTCAAACCAATCGGAACAAAAATGTTCTTCTGCGGTAAATGTGTAACCCTTTCCCACATAAAATAAATCTTCAGCGGACAAATTTGACATCATTGAAACAAAGTTATAGAAAAAAAAAAGGAAATGAAAGTACCATTTTAGAATAGATTATAAAACAATTATGACATAAGCAGAAATTGCTTATTATGACCAATATCTTCATTTGCCACACTGTTTTCATATTATATTCAACATCTGCAGACACGCGAAAAAGCATCTGCTTATGGGAAAAGGATTTGATTCCTCTTAGAATTGATTGATTATTTGGGATTTTAAGCCGTTTTCAACAATTGTCCAGTTATATCACGGCGACCAGTTTCCTAATAGACTGTTAGCCCATTGGTGAAAGACGAATGACGCTTGTCGCAATGACTGTTGTCAAACCTCGGAAAGAAAGTTGGCTGAGCTTGGGTTCGAATTCACAACCCCTGAATTAACAGCCATAATACCGGGCACCTCTTAGAAATATAGTTTATATAAGCCCTTCCATGTGAAAAAGGTACACATCCGCTTTTGGGAATATTGTAGATCCAGAACAGTCAGTTCATTCGCAGCCTGATCAAAATATACAGTCTCAATCTTACATGTACTTACATATGCTTGTTAGAAGCTTCAGTCAACTTGTGAATTATGTTGCTAAAATGAAGTTGTATCTATTATTAAAGATAATCTCAAATATATAATATAAAGCTCTTTTCAGTTATTTGCTGAGGAATTAAAAGTTGTTCTACTATAATGTTATAACATTAGCACTTTTTTAAATTCATTCTTAAATCCTCTTCCACATAAAACAACTATGCATCAGATGACGTTAATGCAAAACTATAGAACATCTTTATATATTCATTGAAGAGATTTGAAATCATTGAGGCAAATAGAGAAACATCTCCAGATAAACAATTTGTCCTTTTGCCACAATAATTTCAATAGTTATCTGCTTCAGTCCTCAAAAAGCGTCTGCATAGACGACATTCTGTGTACACTTCTATTTATAATCGACTGTCATACTTGCTAATTTCCGGAAATGATTCCGGAGAATGCCGGAAAGTATGATCAACGTAATGAAAATGCACCGCATATAATGGTAAAACTACTGCGTATAATCAAAATACAGCCGCATTATGGAACGCCTTTACTGTCTTAGTATGTTGTATTGTATTATATGCAGTACATTTTCACGTATATGAGGTACATATTTCATTTGACGTGGTACATTATTCATGATATGCAGTGCCTTTTCTATTATGTGTGGTGATTATTGAATAATATGCAGTGCAAAATAGTGTTTAAACAGTAGAATAACCATTATACGTTGTACACACAACGTCATGTGCAATACAAACTATATACTATGCAGTACAAATGACATTATATGTGGTGTATTTGTTTGTGTATGCAGTAGTTGTACATGTATACGTTGTATGTTAGTCAATATATGCGATGTATGTTTTAATATATGAAGTGCCTACACGTATCTTTATACCTGGTGAATTATTATGTATGTGTTCATAAAAGATCATAGTACGCAATGCATTTGGCAATATGTTCGGTCCATACTAATGTATACATGGTGTAAACAGCTTTATATGCGGTGCATTTTTCATTAGGATGATCATACTATCCGGCATTCTCCGTAATTATTTATCCGAAAAATACCGAGTCAGACAGATAGAATTTAACATTTACACCGTTTACTCAATTTTAAAAAAAGCGCTTGAATAATTTATAAATAGATGTCTACAAATGTTCTGAATACACGAGGGGCAGATAATATCGTCGTCTGCACTGAAATCCGCTCTAGACGAGATTGGTCCGTTCATTCGGCATGATTTGCAGTCTGATCAAAATCTAAAATCTAAAGTCTGAATATTACTAGTCCAATAATATATGACCTCTCACAAGCTCGAATGCTTATGTTATAGGAGTAGATTATTACATGTACTTACATATGCTTATTAGAAGCCTCAGTCAACTTGTGACGATTATGATAAGCAGAGCAAATATGCAGGCTGATTTGAACCTACACTGTTCAGAAAAAAAACAAAGTTATGCATTTTCCCAAAGACAAAATCAAATATATCATGTAAATCACTCTTTAAGTTATTTCTCTTATTTCCAGAAGCTGCTGGGGAATTTAAAGTTGTTTTTATGAGGAAACATTACCATAAAGTGGTAACCTAACCGCATTTTTAAATCTTTTCCGTAATACAACAAGTATGCATCAGATGACGTTAAGGCAAAACTATAGAAAATCTTAATAAATGAAAGTATAATTATTGGAGAGGGGTTGGTTGAACGCATTGTGACAAATGGATAAATTTCTCAAGATGAGCAATTTATCCTTTGACCATAATGATTTCAAGAGTTGTCTGCTTCAGGAATTAGAGATCGTCTGCATAGACGACATTCTGCATCTCGTCTTTTTAGGAAATGTGTACACTTTTCATAAAGATTGTTCTACAATGCCTTTTTAAAATGGATTAGACGGTGTTAATGTTCAAACATATCTGTCATGCTCGGTAATTTCCGGAAATAATTCCGGAGAAAGCCGGAGAATGCCGGAGAATGCCGGAAAGTATGATCATCCCCAATGTAAATGCACTGCGTATAAAGTTTAAACCACCGCATATAATCAAAGTACCACCCCACGTATTGAAGAATAGACTGCATATAATGTTGTTTGTATTGCATATGACGTTGTTTGCACACTATATAATGGTTATTCTACTGTATCTTCATACTTATGCACTTCATATTATTAAATAACCACTATATATTATACAAAAGGCACTGCATATCATGCAAAATGTACCACGTCAAATGAAATATGTACCTCGTATACATGAAAATGTACTGCGTATAATACAATACAACATAGTAAGACAGTAAAGGCGTTCCATACCGCATGGTTCGTAAGACTGACCGAATAAAATGTAATTTGAACTGCATTCAATGTTGTTTGTATTGCATATGATGCTGTTTGCATACCATATAATGGTTATTCTACTGTATCTACACACTTTTACACTGGATATTATTAAATAACCACCATATATATATAAAAGAAAAGCCACCGCATATCATGCAAATGTTACCATGTCAATTGAAATATGTACCTCGTATACATGAAAATGTACAGCGTATAATACAATACAACATACTAAGACAGTAAAGGCGTTTCATAGTCTCCCCTGTTAATCGCATGAAGAGCATTGTGCTATATGCACATGATTGTGTAGAGCACAATACATCAAGTGCAGCATTCAGATATAATTGGTTTTGACTAAAATGTAAGATTTTCATAAAGTACTGTGACTTAAGTCTTTGTAATCTTTTAATGAATTGATATCAAAATGATTTCATTAAAATGATGACAAGCCCAAAACTAATGATTCATAGGATTACGTGTATTCACATTTACTTTCTTTTTTTAGCACTTTCTAGCTCTACAAAAATATTAATAGTTCTAAAATAGCTTGAAAAAGATATTGGATTACATAGTGTTTACTTTAATAAAGAAATGGAATATAGTTCGCTGTTTGAAAATATTTGATGGAAAATATCGCGAGTTACTTCCTTTACAGCTTAGTAACACTAATCGGTTTAACCCTTAATACAAATCCGATGCATACGGCATTCAACACATTTAAATACGCTACAAATGGAAAATCATTATAAATGAAATTAAAATGAAATATTAAATAAAGTTCAATTCATTGTGACAAAAACAAAAGAATGAGCATTACGAGCAAAATCTCCTTTTTACACAATGATTTCCATAGACGTCTGCTGTAGTTGTGTCAAAGTGCGTCGGTATGTGGGAAAGGGAGACATTATATGGTACCTATCACAATCAAAGATATTTTGGACACTATAAGTGTTATCATACAAACATACATACATACATACATACATACATTTTATTAGCATCGGCAAAGTACATTGCATTTAGCCATTTACAATTGAAATATGGCAAAGACAGAAAAGTGAATACAAAGTAAATAAATATGAGTAACAAATAAACAAAAGAGAACAAAACTAAGCAAGGAATGAAACAATCATTTAAAGGAGGCATTTTCCTTGGGTATACAAACTTCACGATGGAGAAAGAGTAATATTAGGATAAGTTAGGTAAAGTTGAAACCGAGAAGCAGCAGCAATGTTATAACAATTCAGTTAAAGTAGTTGATGCAATCAGAGTGTTCAATACTTGATTTCTTATAGTCATGGATTCATTTTTATTCAAAACTGCAATGTCTTAGAAGATGAGTACCATTTCATCTTGGAATGTCCTGTTTACCTTGAAATAAGATCACAACTCTTAAGTAAATATTACTGGAAAAGACCAAATATGCACAAATTTACAGAATTACTCATGTCAGATAACAAAAAAATCGTCAATAATCTTGCAAAATTTACATACCACAGCTTCATTAAAAGAAAAAATACCTATTACGATAGGTAATATAAGTACTAATAATACTATATCTATACTTTTATCTCTGTTTGGAATTTTTATAGCACATTTAGACTTCATTAATAACCATCTCGTTCTCTTGCTGGTTTATTATAATAATCAACATACTTTGTAGTTCGTACTTATATGTGTATGTAATAACCTAACATATTGTAACAGTATTGTATATACACGCATACACATGCTGTATACTATATATCGAAGGGAGAGGCTGATCGGGAAATTAACCTTTACATTGCCGAGCCTTAACAGTGGACCCTCATGCTACTCATGTTGGGATATTCCATGTACACTAGTGGGGTGTAAGGCGATGCAAGCTCAGAAACGACAGGTCATCACGAGCGGTCCCATCTAAATAAATACTGATTTGTTCAAAACCCTCTGTTTCAGCAGGCAGCAGTGTGAACGTTATGGATGGCCATTCTCTCTGGTTTATTCTGTTATTCGACCGGAAATTGTTAAATTGTCAAATGCATTCATACATGTATGCTGATGGATTATACATCTTTTTTGCATAATTAAAAAAAAAAAAAAATATATATATATATATATTTTGATAGTTTCAATAATTTTGTGGTATTTTTACAAGCCATGTTGTCAAAAGAATAATTCAGTGAGGGCCATGCAATATTACCAATGTCTTCTTTACGTAAAGTGGCATACTGAGGGCAAAATAAAATAAAATGAAATTCTGACTCGACGACTTTCATGTTACATAGTTTACAAAGACGATTATTTCTATCTTTACCGTTTTCTACCATTTTCAATTTCGAGAGACTGGGAGCTCAATCTAATTCAGCTTAACTGTTTTCTCAGATTATCATTTGGAATCTTTATGGAGATATTCATTAAAACAAAATTCGGTTTAGAATTAACAAAAATATGACAATTTAGATGTGTTATTAATATAGCTAGACCAATCTTGTATGAGCTGATCTCTCAATCTGCTTTTCAAAGCATTAAATTGGGGGGGGGGGGGGGGGGTGGGGGGGGGGGAGGGGGGGGGGGGTTGACATAAGCATTTTTAGCCAAATAACCATAACCTAGATGTACAATAATACTCATCATTTTGCAAGACGAGCAATTCCCAGTCACGTTATTTAATTGGTCGAAGTATATAAAATGGATTATTGAATCAGGTGATTTGAGAATTTTGTAATAGAATTTTAAAGAATTCTCTTATGCAAGTATATTTAGAGGAAAACTTCCAAGTTCACACCGTAAACTGCATAGTTTGGAGTTTGTTGACTTACTCCCAGAATGAATTTACAAAAACGTTTGTGAAGTTTATCAATACATCTATAGTTGTAGATGCCCCAAACATCAAAAGGATGTGAACGACGATTGCATTAAAAAGAGTCAGTTTATATTTTAAATCTAATTTAAGACGATCGAATACTCCCGTTAGGCTGTGGTATGCTTTCAGTGCCTGGTCATGTAACCGTTTAACAGAAGTGGTTAAATTGCCGTCATAACTGAAGCTCAAACCAAGATATACACAACTGTTAACTATTTCAATGTCCTCGGTGTCAATAAATAAACGTTCCCGAACAGGAAAATGGCCTTTGCGAAAAACGCACACTTTTGTTTTGGATTTGTTAGTTTTTAGACCCCATTTTGACTAATATCTATAAACCTTATCTATTTGAAGTTGCGGGTTTTTTGGGTTTGTTGTAAATAACAAAATATCATCTGCAAACATAATTAGAAAGATAGAAACAATGTCGAAGTCAATCGAGTCGACAATATCATTAATAAAGAGAATGAATAACAATTGCGATAACGGCTCACCCTGTTTGAGTCCCATTGACACATCAAATGAAATCTGAAAGGTGCATGTTCATATTCAATTTTACACATGATTTAACATTTGAATATATAGATTTTAACATATTGACCATTCTATAGCTTATTCCGGCTTCCACAAGTTTATGCCCCAATGCATTTATGTGCACGGTGCCAAAAGCTCTCTCAAAATAGATGAAAACACACCGTAACAATTAGAAAAATGCTTAAAAGAAAACTTATTTGATTGAATATTTTTAACATATGACCAAAACTGTTAGGGAGCATACTTACTTTGATTCGAAAGTTTATAATCTTTTTCGGCGTTATGTAATTTGCTCTTTGATATCAAGAACCAGCTTGTAAGAATGACAATTTATTTGACTCAGTTCGCTGAGTAGCATGACACTTTTTAGCTTTTAGCTTTGTAAAACAATCCATTTGCTACTATGCAATCGGTATTAAACCATGCGTTTTTTCGGGCTTCAAAAATTGATCCCAAAAGGATTTAAAAGAAATATCATGCACATGAGTCGTAAATGATGCTATATGGTCATTGATACCCCAATACTATTTGTAGTCAAATCTTTGGATAAGTATCAAAATGTAAAGAATTGTTTGACAGCAGTACCTAAAACTGATTTAAGTCAGAAGAATCCCACTTGATTTTTTTCAAATGAGACGCGTTGACTATCCATTTAAAATTGTTTGGAACAATTTAAAGAAAACGTTACGGGGCAATGATCCGAGAATTCGGTCATGTTTAAAACTGACATACTTTTGACTACGGGTAAACTTTCATGGTTTACCACTATACATTCAACTGTACTTGAGACTGGTTAATTCTTGGAATGAGAATGATATGTGCATGTTCCTTCCTCTAAGCTGCAGTCATTCTCTTAATTTGCTGAAGAAAGGCTGTACACCTCAGAGTGGAGATAAAGATGGTTGAAATATTAAGTTTGGCGCGTGCGGGATTGCCATCGTTGCTCTGATTAGTGAAATTATATCCGTTTCTGTTGATAATTGGGTTTATGTTTATGTTGGCTCGTCTTTTATCGAGGGAAAATACTCTGGGTTATGGAAGTCGTGTACAGAGTACTTGGTTATCCCACTATGCGACCCAATTAAAGGTACTAGTAAATAAATACGTATTTGTTACATTGCATTTCAGTGGATTATTAGGGGATAGCAGTGGATCATTTTCTAATTAACTTACTGTTTGAAACAGCGATTTGTATCAAGTGATAATTTTCACTGTGTACACTTGTAAGTAAATGCTTTGACTGAAGAGAACTGTTATTTGCCTAGGTTCGTAATCGACGTATGTCTTCTATTCCCGAACACCCACTATTTTAATCTTTCTTACATACAACAATCCTTCAGCAGACGACTATAAAATACCAGAGCAACATCCTTGGAAATCTCTGTATATGACATTTTTATTATTTGAAAAATGAACAATTTTCTTCTTTTGACGAAATGTTTTCGAATATCATCTGTTGCTGAAGCGTCAAAATGCATTTCTTAAAATTATTGAGGCAAAAGTAAAATCATTTATAAAGGAATATATACGCTTAAAAAGAAACTCTTTAAAGGTTGAGGGATAATTGGTTTTTCGAACTAAAGAATGTCATATATTTAAGATGCTTTAATTCGTAACCCTTTTCCTTATATAGACGGAATTTGGCGTGTATGCACGGTTGTATAAAGTATAAAGTGAACTGTGACGCATCAAGCAAGAATATATTTGTTCAAATGGTCCATGCAATGCAATTTTACCTTTTCCTTCAATGTTTTTGTTGTTATATTTCCGTATGAACCAATCCACGATTAAACCTGTATTAGAAAGATTTTTTTAAATATTTTTTCTTCATAATAATACAAAGAATAGCCAAATATTCAATGCAAGTAGTACCATTAGAAACCCCACGAAAACGAGGTAATGACGTTCATTGTATAAATGTCGATTTACGCTTTATTCCTATACAATAATACTAATTATTATTATACTATATGAACCATATAGAGAGCCTATTTATAGTAACGCGGACCTGGCAGAGATTCCCCATTTTTTCTCATACTTAAACATTACGGTTATTATCATTATAGCATATGGACAATATAGAGAGATTAATTTGTAATGGCTAAACGAGGAATTGCGTGTTTTATCCCCATTTTTCTCAGATGGAAACTCGGACGCCTATGCTTGGTCGACGGTTGTGCGCACTTTCACGGTCCTAATCGTTGTAGGAATGAAGTTAACGTGATGTTCTTTCCTGTAAAAGAATAACATATGTCAGATTAAATCATACAGCAACAAACAAAGAAGACTGTGATTTATATAGTATGCTAGTTATGGATTGGAGAAAGCAGTCAGTCATGTTGGAAGTCACGGTGATTAAATTGATTGAGATGTAACCAAGACGTTTTTACGGGGAGTTTCAACTACTCTTCAATACTAGTCTGTACTATTATAAGTAACAGCAGTAATTATAGAAAACCATCTCTCATCATAAACAAAAGAATTATATAAACCTATTTAATTAATACTTATCCTGCAACACAGAGAACAGAGAGAACAGTAAACAGTCTGATCTGTATCTACAAACTAATCATACTATACATTATTTTCCAAAATTACATTCTCTCTCTCTCTCCTCTCTCTCTCTCTCTCTCTCTACTCTCTCTCTCTCTCTCTCTCTCTCTGCTCTCTCTCTCTCTCTCTCTCTCTCTCTCTCTCTCTCTCTTTCTCTCTCTCTCTCTCTCTCTCTCTCTTCTCTCTCTCGTCTCTCTCTCTCTCTCTATCTATCTATCTATCTCTCTCTCAGCTTCTGCAGAGTGGTCGTGTGTTGGTGAGTGTTAATTAACAGTGTTTTAATTTTTCTAGCTACCGATGAACTAATAGCGGTCCGAGCATGGTTTTGTCGGGTCTGGTATTGAATATCGCGGCTGCTGTATGCGGAGCTCTAAAACTGTTCGTTATGAAGGAACAGAAGCTCCTGCCATTCGCTGCCACTGGTCTGCTTGGTGCCGCTGGTTTGTATTATTCAAGTATTAATCCTTATCCTCCTGAATTCCTACAACCGCAATCATCACCAAAGAATGTTGAAAAGTTCTTGCATGTGACATGTGTGTCTTAAACCTTTCCCACAAACAGACGCTTTTACGTGCAGACTGATCCGGGCCGACACATTCCGTCTCAGGGGGATAGAGTAATGATTCCTGAAACAGAAAATCCACAGGAGGCGAAACGTGTCTGTTCGGGTTAGCCTGCGCGGCATGCTTAGGCTGATCTGGGTCGTTACATTACGCATTATCAACCATAATGTTGATTTTCTCGCGGGACGGCTCAAACGATTGTCTCAATATCACATTGCTTAACACATGGTGTTCAAAGGTAAAACTATGGAACTCTTTAGAAATGAGGGTATTATAAGAGTAGAAAACATTGTGGCAAAAGGATGTTTTCAAATGTATTCTCCTGTATATGCATAAAAACGTGCTTCAAAACGGGAAATGGTTAATCCCCTCCCGTGATAGGTACTGTAACAGAGGAATTTTGAAATACAGTGTATTGTGGGAAACACTCGCCGACAATGAGCAATATTTCCTTTTCACACACGGATTTCAATTCTTATTCTTACGATATTCTAAATTATAAAATAATGCTAAGCTACATTTTACTTCTTCCACGTTTCAGGCACATTTTGACTAATCTTTAACAGACGAATGATAATGAGCAATTTCGATTTTTCCATCAATAGTCAATGGTTATTATTTCATTAATACAGGTTATTATCATGTTTGCCTAGACATTGTCAAAGTCATCCTCTTTAGATTTGGTCTATGTGATAAAAGTTTAAACACTTAAGATATCATTTCATGTAAAAGGTTTTTCCTTCAACGATTATGGCGATTACACAGAGCGCCTCACTTTTTATAAGTGCCACGAATAAATAATCGGTACAGAATGTTCAAGTGATATTCGTGATTTGCGGGGAGCCCCGTTGCTGTCAGCACTTTTAATGCACTTGAACATTTCCTAAACATGTCGTGTATCGTCAACTAGTGTTTTCATACAAACCATGTTTATCATTCATGAATTCAATTGATGATCTCCGAAAAAGGTTTACTGTTTGCTATATTTCAGGACTATTTATGATGATTGGGTTCGCCGTCTTCGTTGGTACGATTTACCCTCCCTTTGTGCCTTTCGGCTATGCTCTCAATGCTGGGTTTGTCTTCTGTGTCATATCCTGGCTGGCTGCCTGGGTTGCTGCTGCTCTGTTTGGTCTCATGGCGATGAGAGAAAAGTAGACATGTAGACATTAAAACGTTAATTGCTTTCAACCGACAGCAGCCACTATTTCGATGATTTGTAAAATGTGCAAAATAATTTCATAATACGGGGAAGAACCCATTGGAAATAGGATGTCTTCCAATGCTGCTGCCGTATTTGGCGAAAAAAAGGAACACTCAAACAGTATATTACAGAATAATTATTTCATTTTATTAGAGCTGCATCCATTGCTTCTGTAAAAACAAGCATGTACTTTGTTCAAAATATAAAAAAAATAAAAGAAGATAGTGTTACCTTTCTTCTTCATTTATTGTAGACCCCCGAACTATTTGCTAGCCTTGTCTTCATTTCATTAGTTTCGAAACTTTCTCCGCAAACTTTTAAACAAGATTGAGTGGCGTTCTACGAAAACCAACCGAATTACTATTGGTAGCAGTATTTAACCAGATCAGGACTGAGTGGCACTCTGCGAAAACCAACCGTATTACATTTGGTAGCAGTGTTTAACCAGATCAGCCAGCACATCCGCGCAATCTCATCCTATCTGACTTGCATATTTTGCCAAACGTCATATTTCTAAACATGTTCACGATCATTTCCTACCCACGTAAGCAGATCCAAATTTGCGTTAAGTCGCTGTAATGGTCCAGAGCTTACAACTGGATTTAGTTTGAACCATTGATGGTCGCGATCAATCTGCGCATTTGTGTGGTCTTCTCCGAATCTGCACTGTTCGACAATTTGTCATAAGTGCTTCAGACATGCAATTTTATAAGATCTTATTATTTGTATTCGCACAGCTGCATACATAGACTGATATGCATCTACACACGTCACAACTACCTTGCGGTTCGTTTTCTGTGATCAGGGACCATATGTATGCATTCGGAAAAACAACATGTTCCTGACAATGTTGAACGGTGATCTGCGAAAACCAACCTTAACCGTAGTTATAACACGTGTGAAAAAATAATCATTAATTCAGAAATTCTCTTGAAATAATGTGAAAACTGCAAAAGACAAATGTCTGTTGGGTAGACTTACGATAGCAAAGATACCATATCTGCAAACATAAACAGAAGTGTAATAAGTAAAATTCTAAGTAACAAAATACAATTACAATTCTCTGAATGTGTCAATATACCCTTAAGAGCAATATAGGAATAGGATATCACCACGCCCTCCTCCAATACTCTCAAGTTTGTAGGAACACCACCAGCACGCACACAAACACAATCTGGGGCGTACCATGGATTAAAATCAAGTATAGGCACAGACGTGCATGCTCTCCCGAGATTTTTTTCAAATCAAAAATTGCATCTGGTGCATTCTAGGAGCATTCATTTAGCACATACAGAAAATATACACTAGGCATGACCACATGCAGATTTATGAGATATTGATGATTAGGGTTTAATGCCGTTTTCAACCATTTTGCAGTCATATCACGACGGCCAGTTCATCTATTCATGCGTTTTCTGGCTTTCCCACACTATACTTTCCAAGCAACTGGCTGGTTTTCCACATAGACTGTTAGCCCATTGGTGGTTTTGTCAAACGTCGGAAAGAATTTAGAATGAGCTACAGTTCTAACTCACAAACCCTATATTGACAGCGCGCGTCGCTACCGATTAAGGCACCAAAGCTGGGCTCTTTTCCAATGATCTACTAATTGAATATCAGGCGAAGTAGGGCAAACAATGACTGGAAGTTTATGCATAGACATGTCTTTGTCTTCCCTGTTGGTTAATGTGGTTTTAAATCGAACATTCCAGGAAAGGAACAATCACAGGAAAGGAACAATCGCAGGAAATGAACAATCACAGGATACAATACGTATCTTGAATTATTCACTTAGATCACGTATGCACGGTTAATTTATAATGCTCGTTGATATTAAGAACACGTATGGTAGGAAGACTATCCATATTATTGCAGAACCTTAGTCTTTTGAGAAAGCACACAACATTGCTCGGAGTGAATTATGCCCATCATCTAGTGCTCTGATAGCATGCAAGCGCTACTAGATCTGATATGTTTGTTTAAAAAGAAATGACATACTGCCATGTTTAACGTGTAATTTCGTGTATGTTTAATGTTTGTACGCCGTCTTCGTTGGTACAATTTACCCCCTCTTTGTGCCTTTAGGCTATGCTCTCCATGCTGGATTTGCATTCTGTGTCATATCCAGGCTGGCATCCTCTTTAGATTTGGTCTATGTGATGAAAGTTTAAACACTTAAGATATCATTTCATGTAAAAGGTTTTGCCTTCAACGATTATGGCGATTACATAACCTGAAGGCGTTCACAGAGCGCCTCACCTTTTATAAGTACCACGAAAAAATTATCGGTACAGAATGTTCAAGTGACATTCGTGATTTGCATGGAGCTCCCTTGCTGTTGACTTTTTTAATGTGCTTGAACATTCCCTAAACTTTTCTAAGCATACCACTGTACGAAAAAAGACTAAATAAACTTGTCAATACATCATAGGAACATGTCGTGTATCGTCAAATAGTGTTGTCATACAAATCATGTTTACCATTCACGAGTTCAATTGAAGATCTCTGAAAAAGGTTTACTCTCTTTGATGTTTTATTAGCTTGCTTACTTGCTATATTTCAGGACTATTTATGATGATTGGGTTCGCCGTCTACGTTGGTGCGATTTACCCCATCGATAATATCAAAGACTATATACTCTCTCTGCTGGGTTTGCCTGCTGTGGCGCATCCTGACTATTCGCGTGGGTTGCTGCCGCTCTGTTTGGTATCATGGCGATGAGAGAAAAGTAGACATGTAGACATTAAAACGTTATTTAATTTCAACCGACAGCAGCCAATATTTCGATGATTTGTAAAATGTGCAAAATAATTTCATAATACGTGGGAAGGACCCATTGGATATAGGATGTCTTCCAATGCTGCTGCCGTATTTGGCGAAAGAAAGGAACACTCAAACAGTATATTACAGAATAATTATTTCATTGTATTAGAGCTGCATCCATTGCTCCTGTAAAAACAAGTATGTACTTTGTTTAAAATAAAAATAAAATAAAAAGAAGATAGCGTTTGTGTTACTTTTCTTCTTCATTTATTGTAGACCCTCCGAACTATTTGCTAGCCTTGGCTTCATTCCACTAGTTTCGAAACTTTCTCCGCAAACTTTTAAACAGGATTGAGTGGCGTTCTACGAAAACCAACCGAATTACTATTGGTAGCAGTATTTAACCAGATCAGGATTGAGTGGCACTCTGCGAAAACCAACCGTATTACATTTGGTAGCAGTGTTTAACCAGATCAGCCAGCACATCCGAGCAATCTCATCCTATCTGACTTGCATATTTTGCCAAACGTCATATTTCTAAACATGTTCACGATAATTTCTTACCCACGTAAGCAGATCCAAATTTGCTTTAAGTCGCTGTAATGAGCTATGGTCCAGGGCTTACAACTGGATTGAGTTTGAACCATTGATGGTCACGATCAACCTGTGCATCTGTGTGGTCTTCTTCGAATCTGCACTGTTCGACAATTTGTCAAAGGTGCTTCAGACATGCAATTTTATTAGATATTTGTATTCGCACAGCTATAGCAAAGATACCATATCTGCAAACATAAACAGAAGTGTAATAAGTAAAATTCTAAGTAACCAAATACAATTACAATTCTCTGAATGTGTCAATATACCCTTAAGAGCAATATAGGATTAGCATATCACCACGCCCTCTTCCAATACTCTCAAGTTTGTAGGAACACCACCAGCGCGCACAAAAAACACAATGTTTTCTATGCCTTTCTGAACTATTCCGAAAAATAAACCTGAGATATCAACCCTTACCCACATACAGACCCTTTGTGACGCCTCTGCAGCAGATAACCTTTTGACATATTGTGGCAAAAGAGGAATTTGCGCGGTATATTTATTTTCTACGAAAAACTGGCTGCGGCATCAGAAAGCGTGAATTTGCCTGATTTCTAAAAATATTCTTCTCTGAATTAGTTTGTCTGATAAAAAAATAATGTGTAACCTAAGAAATGTTCATTTGATAACTCTCTACAAATAAAAACACATTTATTGGTTTTTAGCCTGGGGCTTTAGCCCCTGGTCATATTATTATTATTATTCAAAATATCACCAGAAGGTCTTAGACCCATGTGGTTAGTAAAGCATACAACAGTGAAACATACAAAATAATACAACAAAATAATGGTATATACAATTCATTACATATACACGCTTGTTTAGATGTACCTAACTACATTTCGAATAAATTGTTGCCTTAGATCAGTATATATGTTGCATTCCAAAATGAAATGAAATTCGTCTTCTATAGTAGATAATCATTTTTCGGAGTTGGCTGCTTGCCAATTGCTGTAAATTCAGGGTGAGACTGCGAGTAAAAAACTAGTCATCCACGATTTAACAAATCTGCATTTAAAAAGGTTAAGTTCACCCCGAAAAGAACAGTATAATGTTGTTGGAACATCAGTGAACAACTTAAGGCGTAAGTATTCCAATATAAGTTTAACAAATGCGCATAGAGGTCAAATATTGAATGTTATTATCATCATTGCGAAGTGGAACGAAACAGAACGACTAATAAGTTCGAGTATTTACGGAGATTATCCAATTCTAAATTGGAGTCATTTGCTATTGTTAAACAAATCATTATGCCATATTTTACCATTATGTTGTGCATTTTACTTTATTTTTTTATTTTTTGCAATTTCATATTCGATAATATATTTTACAAAAAGAAAAATAAGAAATTGCGACGAAAAATAATTGGTAAAAAAAGAAGTCTCGTGAAAAATGCGCATTGGGAGGTCAACTGTGAAAAGTAATTAATCATCTTCCCGAAGTGAAACGGAAAAGTATGAATATTTACGGACGTTGTCGAATTCAGTTTGAATAAACAAAATATTAGTTTAAAACCATATTTACGCTATATCACTCGTCAGTTTTGTTGTTTATACATTTTCTTTGATTTTACATTACAATATACATGTTGTAAAAAGACAAAGAATTTGACGAAGATTTCCGTAAAATAGCTGCTAAGATAGTGTAAAAATAAACCAACTATCAATCAGAGAGCGCGACCGCTATGTCAGACTAAGTGTGGAAAAAAAGTGAATTGTATTTAGAACAGCGGTGGAGGAAAGGGTGGCGGTGGTAAGCACTTGATAAACAAAGGAACTCCGCGAAATACAAACAGAACCACACACTGACGCGTGAGTTCAGCTCACTCGCTGATTGGCTATGGTACTAACAGTTTAGAGAGAAATATGTTAATCGCTTTCTTGCCTGAAGTGACCTAACAGAAGACATCGTTTTCTTACACGACGTTTGACACCACACGATAACTAAATACTTTTATTTAATATTTTAACTTTTGATTCACGGCAATGACATTAATCATTTTATTCGTCATAAAATACATATTTGTAGCATTGTGGTTTCCTCGGATCCAAACATTACATTACACTTAGTTTGGGGAAAATGATTACATAACGCAGACTGTGATTTGATGCTCTTATCTTTCTGAACTCTTACACCACTATTTTCCACTCTGTCCGTAAAAGTAGACCCACTCACTACATAACTTATACACGATGAATTAATGCTTTCAATGAGTAGGAGTAACACATGTTTATGGAGTGCAGCATATTGCTCTTTGTGAAACTTCTTATGTTTCATTCTTCATTCAACTTGTTCTGTAACTAGTTAAATGTGTTCATTATGTTAGTTGCTGGATCCTATTGCCTACATATTTTCTTTTTACCCAATACTACGCTAAATTATATTTATCAATTTCGACCACAACTGTGGTTATCCTTAAACAAGAAACGATGTATTCAATATACTAGTGTTTGTGTTGTCCTGTAATCTAAGTTATTTTAGATCACATGAGCCAAAGGCTCTATATTATATATTGGACTCAATCACTGTCCGTTATTCTTCTCAAAAACCACAGGCTGTAAGTTGATAAATTGTATTTCAGTTATACCAATGGGATAGTTATATTGATAGTTTGGCTGATTGATCTACTTGAATATCAGGCAAAATTAAGCAAACAATGACTGGAAGTTTATGCATAGACATGTCTTTGTCTTCCCTGTTGGTTAATGTGGTTTTAAATCGAATATTCCAGGAAAGTTACAATCACAGGAAATGAACAATAACAGAATACAATACGTATCTTGAATTATTCACTAAGATCGCGGATGCACGGTTAATTCCGATGATAATGATCGTTGATATTAAGAAGCCGTTTGGTAGGAGGACTCTCCATAATCGGTCAGACCTTAGTCTTTTGAGAAAGCACACCAAATGGTTCGGAGTTTTAATACTGATTTAAGAACATGAATTATGCCCCTCATCTAGTGCTCTGATAGCGTGCAAGCGCTACTAGATCTGATATGTTTGTTTTAAAGAAAAATGACATACTGCCATGTCTTACGGGTAATTTCATGTTTGTTTAATGTTTGTCTATTGGTAACCTGTAACTTGTTGCCACATGGTTCGTTGAATAAATAAATTAAACTATATATATAAAAGATGTACATACATGTTGGCTTACTTTCAGACGTAAATCTTTGTATCAAACCTGTCACTAAACGCGGCAGTTTGATAAAAATTTCAACATGTATATCTAGCTATCTGTTTTCCACAATGCATACATATATATGGATCATAAAATTATATCACTTTTAATTATTTCATATTGAAATACAGTATTTGTGAAAAAAGCAGATTGCATAATAAACTGGCTTTGTGACGCATCAAGCAAGAAAATATAATTAAATATCAAATGGTTCCTGTAATGCAATTTAACCTCTTCCTGCAACGTTTTGTTGTTATACATATCGCCACGATTGAACCTGTTTTAGAAAGATTTTTATAGTTTCTAAAATTTCAAAATTCCCCAATTGTTCTCATACTTAAACATTACGGTTATTATCATTAGGGCATATGGACAATATAGAGAGATTAATTTGTAATGGCTAAACGAGGAATTGTGTGTTTTATCCCAATTTTTCTCAGATGGAAACTCGGACGCCTATGCTTGGTCGACGGTTGTGCGCACTTTCACGGTCCCAATCGTTGTAGGAATGAAGTTAACGTGATGTTCTTTCCTGTAAAAGAATAACATATGTCAGATTAAATCATACAGCAACAAACAAAGAAGACTGTGATTTATATAGTATGCTAGTTATGGATTGGAGAAAGCAGTCAGTCATGTTGGAAGTCACGGTGATTAAATTGATTGAGATGTAACCAAGACGTTTTACGGGGAGTTTCAACTACTCTTCAATACTAGTCTGTACTATTATAAGTAACAGCAGCAATTATAGAAATTTTAATTTTCGTTTCCAAATCTCATCATAAACAAAAGAAATATATACACCTATTTAATAACATGTAAGACTTATCCTGTACCATAAGAAACAGAGAACAATGTAAACTGTGTGCATATTAAAATAGTCTGATCTTTCTCTACATGATAATCAAACTATACAGTAGATTCCAAAATTACAATATCTCTGTCTGTCTGTCTGTCTCTCTCTCTTTCCGTCTCTCTATGTCTCTCTGTCTCTCTATATCTGTCTCTGTCTCTCTCTCTCTCTCCATCTCTCTCTTTCTCTTTCTCTCTCTCTCTTTCTCTCTCTCTCTCTCTCTGTGTGTCTCTCTCTCTCTCTCTCTCTCTCTCTCTGTGTCTCTGTCTCTCTCTCTCTCTGTCTCTCTCTCTGTCTCTCTCTCTGTCTGTCTGTCTCTCTCTCTGTGTGTCTCTGTCTGTCTCTCTCTCTCTGTCTCTCTGTCTCTCTCTCTCTCTCTCTCTCTCTCTCTCTCTCTCTTTCTCTCTCTCTCTCTCTCTGAATTCCTAAAGCCGCAATCATTACCAAATAATTTTGACAAGTTCTTGCATGTGACAAGTCTCTTCACCCTTTCCCACATACAGACGCTTTCTGACGCGTTTGCAGAAGACGTATTCTTGAAAACATTGTGTTTCTTTGATGTTTTAAAAGTTTTCTGCTGCAGATTCCGTGTACGTGGAAAAGGATTAGCATAACGTCATTTCTTCCTGTGCTGATCACTTGGTCGTCTGCATTGAAAACATCAGAGAAAAAGGTTCAGATCTAGAAATTCGGAGTGGCAGTTTCGGTATAGTGTCACTTTAAAGTCACTTCGAACAGTTGACTCCAGTGATATTACCAACTTCTGGGAAATCAAAGCCTTAATTAACAGGGACCCTTCGTTGACATTATTTGTAAAATGATAGATATATTAGTATCAGCAAGTCTTTACCTCTAAGTGCCATTCCTACACTCTGTTGAACCAATACACTGTTTAAACAGTTATCATGTTTGTATATTTTATGACGAAATAAAATAAATATGCAAGTGAAATTCCTGCATTTCATTGGCCAATTACGATGTCAAGTTTAACCCGATAGTGCCCACTTGATAAGCGCTTATCAACTGGACCTTAGTTCTGGCGTCAATAAAGTGATTGACACTTTACAGCATATACCAAATTGCTTCAGCAGACGGCTTTTAAAATATTGAGGCAAAATATTTATAAATGAAATTATTGAATAGAGCTGAAAATATTGCGTCCAAGAGAGGATTTGCCCATTGTGATAATGCTCTTTTTTGTCACAATGTTTTGAAAGGTCGGCAGCAGCAGAAGAATGCATGCATTTGCAAAGGGTTAGAATTTTGATGATCACTGTTTAATATGGAGATGCTGACATTTTAACATCAATAAGCCAGGAAATTTATATCCATACAACTAGTACAAAGGCACGTGGGAAGCTCGGGGTGCAAATTGAAAAAGCAGAAAAATCAATATTGACGTCCGTTTTTTCGAATATAAATATAACATTGTTTAACTCTCACTAAAATGCAGACGTTTTCGGGAGTGTTGTTCAGCTTATTTTTAAGTTCGGTTTTAAATATTCAATAACCTGGCCGATTGTTATTCAGATAACAATTTAAAATGAGTTTTGTTGTTGTTGTTTTAAAATTTTCATTTGAAATGACTTTCTATTCTATTTTAAGCCTTTTTATAAATAAGCATACACCGGTATATAAAGGGGCATACATAACTTGTATATGCTGAATGCTAGCCTGGTACCCAGCAAACTATAGAAAGCTCGTTTGTCTGGCTTGAACCAATAATGCCATCTAGTTTAGTCACCTCTCCTTATATATCGATATTGGGGATTTAGTAAATGAATAAATATACAAATCATTTACATTAACTCTAATGAGGACCAATACAACTTGATGTTTGGAATTAATACATAAATGAGCCGTCACGCGAGAAAACAAACATTATGATCTCTGCAGTCCGCGCATACTGATCCGAGCCGACATATTCCGTCTCAGGTGGATAGAGGTATAGTGTAATAATTCCTGAAACAGAAAATCCACATGAGGCAAAACATGTCTGTTCAGGTTAGCCTGCGCGGCATGCTTAGGCCGATCTGGGTCGATACATTACGCAGAGGCCATAATGTTGGTTTTCTCGCGGGACGGCTTAAATAATGAAGCAAACTACTTTCGTAGTTTAAAAGGTTTAATCGGTTTGGTCCACAAACGATTGTCTCAATATCACATTGCTTAATACATGGTGTTCAAAGGTAAAACTATGGAACTCTTTATAAATTAGGGTATTATAAGAGTATAAACCATTGTGGCAAAAGGATGTTTTCAAATGTATTCTCCTGTATAAGCATAAAAACGTGCTTCAAAATGGGAAATGGTTAATCCCTTCCCGTGATAGGTACTATAACAGAAGACTTTTGAAATACAGTGTATTGTGGGAAACACTCGCCGAAAATGAGCAATATTTCCTTTTCACACACGGTTTTCAATTCTTATTCTTACGATATTTTAGATGTATATAATAATGCTAAGCTACATTTTACTTCTTCCACGTTTCAGGCACATTTTGAACAATCTTTAACAGACGAATGATAATGAGCAATTTCAATTTTTCCATCAATAGTTAATGATTATACTTACATTAATACAGGTTATTATCATGTTTGCCTAGACATTGTCAAAGTCATCCTCTTTAGATTTGGTCTATGTGATGAAAGTTTAAACACTTAAGATATCATTTCATGTAAAAGGTTTTGCCTTCAACGATTATGGCGATTACATAACCTGAAGGCGTTCACAGAGCGCCTCACCTTTTATAAGTACCACGAAAAAATTATCGGTACATAATGTTCAAGTGACATTCGTGATTTGCATGGAGCTCCCTTGCTGTTGACTTTTTTAATGTGCTTGAACATTCCCTAAACTTTTCTAAGCATACCACTGTACGAACAAAGACTAAATAAACTTGTCAATACATCATAGGAACATGTCGTGTATCGTCAAATAGTGTTGTCATACAAATCATGTTTACCATTCATGAGTTCAATTGAAGATCTCTGAAAAAGGTTTACTCTCTTTGATGTTTTATTAGCTTGCTTACTTGCTATATTTCAGGACTATTTATGATGATTGGGTTCGCCGTCTACGTTGGTGCGATTTACCCCATCGATAATATCAAAGACTATACTCTCTCTGCTGGGTTTGCCTGCTGTGGCGCATCCTGACTATTCGCGTGGGTTGCTGCCGCTCTGTTTGGTATCATGGCGATGACAGAAAAGTAGACATGTAGACATTTTTCAACAGTTTTCTTACACGACGTTTTACACCCCTCGAAGACTAAGTACTTGAATTTAATCTATTAACTTTTGATTCACGGAATGACATTAATCATTTTATTCGTCATAAAATACATCTATGTAGCATTGCGGTTTCCCCGAATCCAAACATTACATTTCACTTAGTATAGGGAAAATGATTACATATCGCAGAAGTGATTTGAAAATAGGCCTTTTATTTTTCCATGCCAGGTAGATAAAATGTTATATCATTTTTAACATATCTGGGTAGGACAAAAAAACGACACAAACTCTCATGTGATTCTCTTGTATTAATTCGTTTACTATGTGCTGTTAATTGTTTTGTTTTATGTTCAGTATAGCCATACTCAAACACTTTCTCCAAATCTAGACCTTGGTTTAGATAATTATTTTATTTCAAACCTTAGTTTTTCCAACATCATTACTAGTTCAATTTATTGCGTTGGTGAAGAATTTTAAATTTCTATATAATCGGCATGAAACTTTGTCATAATATTTGTTTCTCATGTTCTTTGGGCCTTGTTCAAAACTGTCCAATATACTCAAACTAGGTAATTTGTCAAAGCATTATAATGGTTACTTACTAGTTGACAATGGTGCATTTTTCATACAAATGCTACATAACCCTGTGCTTTATAAATACACCTCTTCCCAATCCTTTACCAGCACGCTATGGTCTACTAAGGGTTCGGCATGCTCTTATATTTCTGAACTCTTACTCTACTGTTTTCTACTCTGTCCGTAAAAGTAGACCAAATCAATCCATAACTGATACATGATGGCTTTCAACGTGTAGGAGTAACACATGTTTATGAAGTGCAGCTCATTATCTTTATTCTTTCATTCATTCACCTTGTTCTGTAACTAGATGTAAGTAATATTGTATTTCTTTAAATGTGTTCATTGTGTTAGTTGCTTGATCCAATTGCCTACATATTTTATTGTTTACCCAATACTACGCTTAATTACACTTGTCAGTTTCGACCATAAGTCTACTGTGGTCTTTCTTAAACAAGAAACTATGTATTCAATATACCAGCGTTTCGTTGTCCTGTAACCTCAGTTGTTTTAGATCACCTGAGTCAAAGGCTCTAGATAATCTATTGGACTCACTCACTGTCCGTAGCTCTCCTAAAAAACCCGAGGCTGCAAGTTGATCAAACTTGGCATGGATGTTCCTTGCATAGTCCTACTTTTACAGTTGTTCACATAATTCCATTCAGTGCACAGCTTGTTGCCATGGCGACAACAAAGAAAAACTATTAAATTCTTCTTGTCAGAGACTACTGGCCCAGCCGGATTTCAAAATAATGTCTCTGAAATGTCCTTGACTGAACATTTCTGAATCTCCACCAAGTTTGTTTGAGTGGTTGCGATTTGTAAAAAACACAGAAACTACTTGATGGAAGTTGATTTTACATTGACATATTTCTCAATATAATAAGGCAGAAATGTTCAAAATGCTTCTACTTAAACCTGCTGTCAAATCTTACTTTGATTCTTCATGTCTTAAATGTGTATGCTTGTGAGCTCTTGCACTCATGTGTGATATAGGGCCAACATCTTCCTATTGTTTTCCAATTGCCAGTTTCATAATGTTAACTATTTTTGATATGATCTTTCAACTGCTTAACAATAAATGCATAAACATTAGCTGCACTCGTTATTTCCTTTCACATTTTCCAACCTTCCTGCAGCCCAATATCTTTCAGTGCTTTGATTAAACACTGCAATCAGGCGGCATAAGAAAAGTGGCAAAATGACAAAAAGGATTGTCGGGTAATAGGAACGTTTTAAATGAATTCATTAGTTGTGTTTCGAAATGTAAACGGCAGGCCATAAATAAGGGAAATCACCGTTATCGATTTTCTAGATGAGAGAGATTTTCCACAGGAGTTGTTTCCCCTGGAACAATTTTGTGCAGGTTGCAGTGAAAAGACATCCCACATCATCATCCTCAACCTCAACCTCATTATCGTCTTCTTCTTTATCACCACCACCACCATCATCATCATCATCATCATCATCATCATCATCATCATCATCATCATCCATCATCATCATCATCATCATCATCATCAGCAGCAGCATCATCATCATCATCATTATCATTATTATTATCCTCCTCCTCAGTAGTATCATTATAATCATCATCATCATCATCATCATCCTCAGCTGCAGCAGGAGCAGCAGCAGCATCTGTATTGTCATCATCATCGTCATCATCCTCATTATCATTTGAAAACACGTTTCGAAACGGAGATAGAATTCTATGAAAAGAAAATATATTGATTTACACTTTTGCTCGTTGTGACCAATTCCTCTTTTTTTAAATTCAGTATTTTCAATGATCATCTTCTGCAGATACTCTAAATGACGTCTGTATCGGATATAAAAGATAACTGCTTGAAGAAAGAAACTGTCGATGTGTCGGGGAGCCCAAATCAAACTTCCAAATAAGGATAAGTCAGAAGTTACGCGGGGGAGGATCACAAATGTCAATATATTCTCAGACAAATTTAACTCACATCTTGAAATAAATCTTTTATTTTTATGATTATTTTCTCCTATATAGCTGGCAGAAATAGAACATGTTACGTCATGGGACAAAACGTCTTATTGCACTTTTTCCGGTCGAACGTAAATCGTTATGGGGGCAGGAAAATAACTCATTGCGAGCCATTTCTCCTTGCTAGCAATGTCTTATTATAAAAATTGACCTTCAAAATTTGGCGACCATCGACTATACAAGGACTTGCTTACTTACTGTCCATTTTACCTAGTTGATAAATAAGACAACCACACATGAGCCAGTACGAGTGAAAACGTACACGTTGGCATTTCTTAACAGTGTAGTTTCAGGTCAGCTTGTCCATCTGCTTAGCCTTATCAGGATCTGAAGAAGTTGGTAGTCTAACATGCTCATTTTAGTAACATTTGAACGGTATATATCTTGTTCAGACTGTGCTGATGCAAAGTCAGATATGGACCTAAACTGTTCACAAAAGCCTAATTGACGCAGCGTGGAAGCGCGGCGTCAGTATGGGATAGGTTTTAATTGTGTACGAAAAACGCAACCTTTATGAATAAATAAATTGTATAAAATGATACAGAATACGCATGTCTTCTACCGTTATTACAAAACTTTAGACACATGTAATGGGTATTTAAAAACGTTCCCCTAACTTCATAGGCTACGCTTCTTTTATAGTTTGGTTTACGACCCGATTCATCAAAGCTCAGAAAAAAGTTTCTGGCGATGTTTTTGCCTATTTACAATATTAAGATTTTTAAATGAGTGGGTAATCTTTCAAAAATCAATGACGATTCATTTTAATTACTACATATTACAGTATAATTCTAGAAACTGTAAAAACAATGTTAACCAAACTATGCAATAGGTATAGGGCCGTAACGTGACCCATTCTATTATTTGTAAATGCAGCATGTCATCGCTTATCGATTTTGGTAATTCTTATTTAATAGATGACAAGGTGTCATCGGTTCCCATAGAGTAATTAAGTTGTCTCTGCTTCCTTCCGTAATGAATATTTCAATGTTTTCACGATTTCAACCGATTTCTAAAATTTATTGGATTCGTACTCGGTTTTTCATGTTTCGTTCGAGATGAACGATTCGTACCATCTGGTTTCGCTCTTTGCTCTTGGGGAACTGACTTGACTATTTTCTTTTGTTTATTTTTCAGTTTTCTTCCGTCATGTTCAAAACGATTAAACTGACATTACAAACAAACAAAACAGACTTAATAATGATTGTTAGATGATGACTATACATGTGAACTTTCATAATGCTCAATCTTGATCATAAATATCCTTAATTTACTTCGTATTTTTTGTTTATATCCTCCCGTTTTTGCTATCATACTTCTGCTAAACTTGAAGGAGAATAGACTTCCCCCTCTCCTTCCAAAGCTTGTGTCACACTTAACTTACAACTAGAGGCAATAAACCTTAATATATGTTAATATTTAAGCACCTATGTTTTTTTTTTTTTTTAATTGATCTAGTTAGAGGATTTAAAACAGTTTATTGGTAAAAAAAACAACTTGAGAAACTTCAGCTTGTATGACATATCATAGTTTCAGTGAATGTTAATCAAACAGTAAACCAAATAGTTTCAGGACTTAACTTTTCATTTCACGAATAAACTTCACATGCTGAATATCACATATATCGTAGCATATAAAACGTTTAATCCCTACGTCAATATTGACCCTTTCTGCTCTTGGTAACTTTTTTATATAGGCTATGGTAGCCAGGTGAGCAATATAGGCACATCTTGGCCTTCTTGTTTAAAATAAAGGGACATTTGGCCTTCATGTTCGAAATATTTACATCCTGTCTGTTTCCACAGGTTATTTAAATGTACTAAACTGCATCTGTTTCCTTTAAGTTATGCTTCAAAATCATGCGCGGCGTCTTTGATGCTTTGCATCAAATTCTTCTTGTTGTACCATGGACAGGGTCAAATGATCCTTGTCTGTTCTGTGCCATCTTCAACAAGACTGGTTGACGTTCTTACAGATCGGTACTATGTGTCGTTTCGGCCATTTTTCCTTGTTGATATATAAGGACAGCTAAAAAGAGCCAGTGCATTAGAAAAGGTACAGGTTGACACATCTGAACTATGTAGTTTCAGATCAGCCTGTCCACATGTCTTATCAGGATCTTAATAAGTTTACAAACGCTTCTGACAATCTGATGTATATCTTGATCAGACTGTGAAGTTGCATGGGCTGATCCGGATCTAAACTGTTAACAAAAGACTACTTGTACCCTTTCCCGTGGACAGACTCAATATATACCCACTGCTGTCGGTTCTGGGGCCATCTTTCCCAAGACTGGTTCACGTCCTTCCGTTCTCCTTATACAGATCGGTACTTGGCGTTGTTTTGATCTTTTTGTTTTCTTGTTGATATATAGGACAGCCAAAAAGGAGCATTGGAAAAGGCACTTGTAAGTAGATATTTCTGAGCTATGTAGTTTCAGATCAGCCTGTCCATATGTATGATCAGAATCTTGATCAGACACTACAGTTGCGTAGACTGACCTGGATCTACACTGTTCACACGAGCACACAAGTACACATTTACCATGGACAGGGTCAAATGATATATCCACTTTCTTTCCCAAGTCCGGTTGAAAAGTTCTTCCGTTCTCCTCATACAGATCGGTACTAGGTGTTGTTTTGGCTTTTTTTTTCTTTCTCTTGTTTACCTTCTGTTGTGTAACGTAAGTTTTTAACAGAACGAGGACACAAAACCATACGGCTGACATCTACTCAGGACTCATTCAGACGACACACTCATCCACATAGTTGTTTTAGAATTTCATTACATGTATGTTACTGGCTCAACCTATTTTACAGACTTACTGAAAACAAAATGAGAGAGCTACTAAAGTAAGCGTAAGCCCTTTTGCGCAGTCTATTATGTATTTAATATGAATTGTATTAATATGTATACATAAGTTATTTCGAATATAAATATAATATTGTTTAACCCTTTCCCACAAACAGCAGACGACTTTTGAAAAGATTTTGTTAAAAGCAGGAATAGCTCATACATAATAAGCGATTTCTATCTTTGTCACAATGTTTTCAAATATTTTCTATAATTAAACTTTCATTCATAATTTTCAATTAGTTATGCCTAAATGCGTTCAAAGTTGTGTGCTGCAGATTTATTGAAAGGGTTAAACACAAAAATGCTGTCCAAAGATCATACGATTGTGGTCAGTATTCGACTTTTTCGTCATAAACATTATGTCATGGTTAATATTAATGGCGAGTTTGGTAAGGTTACAGTGACAAATCAACCAATGGCTCGTCATGTAAGGTTACAGTGATAAATCAACCAATGGCTCGTCATGTAAGGTTACAGTGATAAATCAACCAATGGCTCGTCATGTAAGATTACAGTGATAAATCAACCAATGGCTCGTCATGTAAGGTTACAGTGACAAATCAACCAATGGCTCGTCATGTAAGGTTACAGTGACAAATCAACCAAGGGCTCGTCATGTAAGGTTACAGTGATAAATCAACCAATAGCTCGTCATGTAAGGTTACAGTGACAAATCAACCAATGGCTCTTCATGTAAGGTTACAGTGATAAATCAACCAATGGCTCGTCATGTAAGGTTACAGTGATAAATCAACCAATATCTCGTCATGTAAGGTAACAGTGATAAATCAACCAATGGCTCGTCATGTAAGGTAACAGTGATAAATCAACCAATGGCTCGGCATGTAAGGTTACAGTGACAAATCAACCAATGGCTCGTCATGTAAGGTTACAGTGATACATCAACCAATGGCTCGTCATGTAAGGTAACAGTGATAAATCAATCAACCAATGGCTCGTCATGTAAGGTTAAAGTGATAAATCAACCAATGGCTCGTCATGTAAGGTTACAGTGATACATCAACCAATGGATCGTCATGTAAAGTTACAGTGATACATCAACCAATGGCTCGTCATGTAAGGTTACAATGATAAATCAACTAATGGCTCGTCATGTAAGATTACAGTGATAAATCAACCAATGGCTCGTCATGTAAGGTTACAGTGATAAATCAACCAATGGCTCGTCATGTAAGGTTACAGTGATAAATCATCCAATAGCTCGTCATGTAAGGTTATAGTCATAAATCAACCAATGGCTCGTCATGTAAGGTTATAGTGATAAATCAACCAATGGCTTGTCATGTAAGGTTACAGTGATAAATAAACCAATAGCTCGTCATGTAAGGTTACATTGATAAATCAACCAATGGCTCATCATGTAAGGTTACAGTGATAAATCAACCAATGGCTCTTCATGTAAGGTTACAGTGATAAATCAACCAATGGCTCGTCATGTAAGGTTACAGTGATAAATAAACCAATAGCTCGTCATGTAAGGTTACATTGATAAATCAACCAATGGCTCATCATGTAAAGTTACAGTGATAAATCAACCAATGGCTCTTCATGTAAGGTTACAGTGATAAATCAACCAATGGCTCGTCATGTAAGGTTATAGTGATAAATCAACCAATGGCTCGTCATGTAAGATTACAGTGATAAATCAACCAATGACTCGTCATGTAAGGTTACAGTGATAAATAAACCAATAGCTCGTCATGTAAGGTTACAGTGATAAATCAACCATTGGCTCGTCATGTAAGGTTACAGTGATAAATCAACCAATGGCTCGTCATGTAAGGTTACAGTGATAAATCAACCAATAGCTCGTCATGTAAGGTAACAGTGATAAATCAACCAATAGCTCGTCATGTAAGGTTAAAGTGACAAATCAACCAATGGCTCGTCATGTAAGGTTACAGTGATACATCAACCAATGGCTCGTCATGTAAGGTAACAGTGATAAATCAATCAACCAATGGCTCGTCATGTAAGGTTAAAGTGATAAATCAACCAATGGCTCGTCATGTAAGGTTACAGTGATACATCAACCAATGGATCGTCATGTAAGGTTACAGTGATACATCAACCAATGGCTCGTCATGTAAGGTTACAGTGATAAATCAACTAATGGCTCGTCATGTAAGATTACAGTGATAAATCAACCAATGGCTCGTCATGTAAGGTTACAGTGATAAATCAACCAATGGCTCGTCATGTAAGGTTACAGTGATACATCATCCAATAGCTCGTCATTTTTATATAATCGGACAAAAAGAAACCATGATCATTTGGTCCGGATTTCATTTACTGACGTAGTCACAGAAACTGCATTCCACTTAATAAACACCTGTGACTGTTAGTTTGGTTG
Organism: Serripes groenlandicus; assembly: GCA_031761405.1. Classification (NCBI taxonomy): domain Eukaryota; kingdom Metazoa; phylum Mollusca; class Bivalvia; order Cardiida; family Cardiidae; genus Serripes; species Serripes groenlandicus. The sequence continues at coordinate 75,137,157 of JASEVX010000003.1, forward strand.
AATCAATAAGACTAGTATAGTCTGATCTACATAATCATTGAGCCGTTCCGCGATAACACCAACATTGTAGACTCCACGTAAAGTATCGACACGGATCAGCCTATAAGCATGCCAGACAGGCTTACCCGGATAGATACTTTTCGCCTCCTGTGGATTTTCTGTTTCAAGAATCATTACTCTATACCTCTATTCCCCTAAAACGATATGTGTCGGCCCGGATCCGTCTGCGCGGACTGCGCAGGCTAATCTGGATCGACAGATTACGCATAGGCCATAATGTTGGTTTTCTCGCATGCGTTTACGTTCTTAGTATTCAAATGAATACTGATTTACAGTTTCTTGACACGTTCTACGATTAATTGGTGAACAATGCCGCACCAGATCAGACTGTACGGATGCGATGAGTAATCTGGTCCTACACTTATCAAGAATGCCTTACGCTGGGTTTTCGCAGGGTGCCGCTCATCTAAAAAGTTCTGTGAGTTTCGTTATTCTTTGAAGAAATGATAGCATTTTTCCGCGTATGTTAATTTGCAGCAACTACAATACATTTCAAAACGCCCGGAAAAAGGTATTATTTTGATGTGACCCAAGGATAATGGGTTTCGTTGTGCGCTGTTTTACGCCGCTTTCAATACATTGTCAGTTACATCTCGGTGTTTCTTGGGTAAGTTACCACTGGTCCATTCATCCTGACACCAGCGTAATGCTAACCCAACAACCCTTAGCGCCAAGGACACGACCAGGGATCGAACCCGTGACATCCCGCAGCCGAAGCGGACGATCTACCACTTCACAAGCGAGGTGATGACTCAATGATAAGGGAACCTTTTTAAGCATTTTCTCACCTATTGGTTGTTTTTTAATTATCCCTTTCCCATATACAACACATCTAGGCATTCAGCAGATGACTTCATGAAAACAATATATGAGCCGTCCCGCGAGAAAACCAACATTATGGCCTCTGCGTAATGTATTGACTCAGATCAGCTTGCGCAGTCCGCGCAGACTGATCCGGGTTGACACATTCCGTCTCAGGGGAATAGAGGTATAGAGTAATGATTCCTGAAACAGAAAATCCACAGGAGGTGAAACGTGTCTATCCGGGTAAGTCTGCGCGGCATGCTTAGCCTGATCTTGGTCGATACTTTACAGAGTCCACAATGTTGGTTTTCTCGGGGGACGGCTCATATCTATAAATGAAAGTGCAATTATTGAATATAATTGAAAACATTGTGACAAAAATAAAAGAGGAAATTGGTCTGTATCAGCCATTTTTCTTTGGCAACACTATTTTTAAAAGACAAATGTTGCTACATATGCATTAGCAAATTAAATCAAGGATGGTCAGTTTTTTACCGTTGTTGATTTTGTGTGTACTTTGAAAATGTTCGAGAATGGGTAGAAACGTCCAGTAAAGAATACATATATGCAGACAGATTTGTTCGCCAATGAAAAATTAATGGTTTTGGACCATTTGTTTATTAGTTCTGATCATGTTTAAAGTCTTCTTCAAAAGACATCTGCATTTAGAAAACGGGGCGATCTGTTATTTCGTAATGGAATGTAATGAAATGAACAAAAAAGAGAGAGAGAGAAAATAAATAAATAACTCCCCAAAATGGCATGGTCTAGGACCGGAGAATAAATCTTCCCGTTTATTACTTTTCTATTTGTACGTCTTCATCGTCCCACTAAATTCATTGATAAATCGATGATAATTAACTATTTATGGTGCCCGCGAGTGCTATTCCATTGGCATCTTCTGTCATTCTCTTTCTACTAGACATTGTCTTCCTTCTATAATAATGCAGCTATTTACATAATGGGCGTATATAATGTTCGAAAATCCACATTTGACTTCCAAACCTTATGTTGTGCGAACTCAATATATTATCGTCTTACCGAGACGATTCTTTGAAGGTACCAACAACCTATCGCTTAAATGCGTAATAAGAATCACACTTTGATGAAGAGACTAGTTTACATTATGCTATCCAGGCCACTGAAAATATACGTCTTTACTAACACTTATTTGTGAACCCTGGATGTCAGACTAGTAAGCCAGACACATCTATATGTTGTCGTTTTACATATGAAAATAATAGATTAATGATGGTATAATATTTTGAAATCAAGATTGAAAATCTTATGGGAAATATGATATTCATAATAAAATTTCTTTCCTCACATTTGTGTCCAATACGTTCTGGCTGTCAGACGATGCAAGTGTCGGTTTCTCTAGAGCAGATAATTAGACATACATATAATTTAGTTTCCTTCTAATTTAGTCACTGATTCAATTACAGATGGTTTTCACTGACACAAGACGTTTGTTTCTATGCAGAATAATTACATAACAGAAAGGCAAATCAGAGACGTAAAGACAATTAATGTTTCTTGTTAAGTCTTTCTTTGAGTTACCATGATTGGGCACAAGTGCATATATGCGGTGCTCCCAGAGTTATCAGTGTGTGATATTTAACCATTCCTTATCCTTATTGTGGCCGATGCCAATTTAAGTAAGGGTTCAATATCTACTTTATTTCTTATGACATGACTAATTCCCATGTACATGTATGTATACAGTATTCAGAATGACAAGTTATATCTTATTGTACTATACAAACGATACATGTCCACCTGTCATGGGTACACGTGTCCACTGTTACATAAGAGTTAAGAAGCCCTATATAATAGAGACAATCTTACTTATTTAGGGTTCGGCTCACACCGGCAATAGCCGTCGGCTCGTTATGCTGCCAGACTGTGTATTAAATATCTTATGAAACCAGCACCTGTGTTTGAGTTATTATACGACAGAGGTCTTTTTGATGCCGCTTGACCAGGACGAACAACAGGAGTACTACCATTATAGGTGATCAAAGGTTGGTGCAGTTTACTTGACTTTTTAACTGTTATTTCTTGTCATATGTCATGTCTATGAGAACAGTTCACGCAATCTTTACAGAATCTAACTGATTAGTTAACTAAATCCTAAATTTCTATTTTTTCGTCAAAATTATTCCTTAAAATTCAAAATAGTATATATTCAGGTTTGCCTATCTGCAATTAAACCTTAAAATGTTTGCGAACACAAATCAAATGCCATTTTATATACAGAAGTATCACATTTAAATTGCAAAGATGATTGAAATGCTCATTTCTTGCTTTATATTTCGCATGGCAGGCATTGCTAGTAAAATATGGGATTGTCAGACGGTTGTTATTTCTATCAAACGTGGGCAGAACAATTGCTATGATCCGCAATGTTCTCGCCATACTCTAGATACAATTAGCGATATTCCGCGAGGATGCTAGTCTCTGTATCTATATGCCGCCAAAAAAAACCTCAGTAGTTTCCGTTGTTAATGATCACAATTTCAAAATCAATTGTAAGTTCAAACGTATAAACTCCGGCTTATAACAACACAAGTACATTTCATTAATATGCAAAGGGTTTAAAATGTCATATGTTTAGTAATGACAGGTGATTTCATTAACCATCAGTTGTTTTGCTATTACACAATCTTGAAAGGGGAACAAATTCATTAGGACATTTTAATGAGTTGCTTGACAGCTCAACACTTTTAGCGATCAGCTTTGTATATCTATTTTAGTTTGATAGTTCAATCATTGACAGGCCTTAGTCGATTTGTTTACTCCCCGACAGCAATAAAACGCCCCTTTGCATACACAAATTAAACATTATCATTTGAGTTGATAATTTGGTCGAATTTCATTCAAAGTAAATTTAATTTAAGTTAGATTTATAATTTAGAGTTCCATGAGTTCAGCATATTTCAAAGTAGCTGGTACTATATGAAGGAATTGGGTTAAAACATAAATGCTAAAATTTAGAGTTGTTAAGGTACAATATTTAAAGGGTCATTTAATTCAGATGATTTGGAATTGGAAGTACAGTAAATGAGTAATGTGTATTTCGAATAATACAAAACTGTTATCAACTTATATATACTAATAGTATTGTGATTGCTTGATAAAGCGAGTGGATCGTTTTGAAATAAATAGAAGATCAAGAGATGATCTTACTGTAATGTTAGAACAGGCGAATAGCCTAAAATTCCTAACATACATGTGTTAACCTATGTGATTTACTTGAGAGTAATTATTAAATAGCATTAAGGACAAAATGTTACGTAGTTCAGAATTAAAAACACGTGTAATGACCAGAGTGGTCATATCAGTTCATTGTATATGGTTTAAGTCGCACACACCTGAAGAATTGACAGGTTTAGCCTTGTAAATATGCCCCCATAAAAGCAGTAGGGACAAGTTTTAAGAGACATTCGCTTTCTATACGGATAGACGATTTGAATAGGTAAATGGTTCATATACTTACCTTAGATAAGGCGCATAACCTTGTTTTGTTAGCAAGGACGGTGTTAACCGATTTTACTTGCGAGTAATAATTAAAGCTATAGAGATAGAAATAGATGTACATAACATATACTGGTATATAATTACTACCTTAAATGTTGTTATTGTTTTAAAACTTTCACATAGTTACCCTCGTATTGCAAATAAATATTCAATAGATCAAAACAATTATAGTTTGATTGACTAGTTAGATTCAGAGCAAAAAATTGAGAGCTGTTTTATAAAACTTAGATTGCGTTAAACTGTTTCTCTTGTACATGTGCGACCTATGGAATACTGTTTAAGTCAGTAAATCACCACACGATCCGGATGACAGCTATATTCAAATGTCCACACATTCATAGACGATACTACCTTTCACGAAATCGTAGACGGAATTACTTGTCGTAGCAGCGTTATACGGTCGCTAACACAACCAGGACAACACCATTGGAGCCAAACCATATTAGTTCGGACTTACTTCACAAACAAATTCACATAATCATGAACTTATCGTGTATATGAACTTATATATCATGTAAATTACAGAACAAATTACATTCTAAGATAAAATCAACCTGCAAACGCTAATCTGGATGGTTTTCAACATGGGGTTTGTGCTTATTACCAACCGATGGGGAACGACTGTAGTCTACACCACTACCAAGGGCACTACAGATTCCAAAAACAGATCAAACGACACTTATTTCTTATACAAAAAATGTTAAACGTATTGTTAGGGTTACAATATTACGTATTTGTTTTACGTACTGTAATTCACATATTATGATTCTCGTACTGTAATTCACATATTATGATTCAATTTTGTCATCATACATTTCTCATACTAATGTCCTATAATACATTAGGTGTTTGTAGTTCTTTATTCAAGTTCATTATACCACCAGTACGTATACGATCGCATACTGGGGTTATATATAGTTTTTCGTTATATCCCCATGGTTGTATGCGACGGTATACGGATGTTTTATCTGGTGATATAAATATTACTTCGTTATATCACCAATGTTGTATACATGTGTATCCAGGTGATATGTTTTAGTTCACCATTTCTTGTATACGATCGCGTACTAGGGATATACATTATATCATGATATCCCTATTGTTGTACGCGATGGTATACAGGTGTTTTAAAATTCTTTAGTGTATTTACCTATTTGTCAGACTTCACAAAAGTATTCTTTAGTGTATTTACCTAATTGTCAGACTTCACAAAAGTATTCTTTAGTGTATTTACCTATTTGTCAGACTTCACAAAAGTCTACCTATAACAAAATGTCCTTTAACTACAGAGATTATTTCTACCTCACTCAAAAAAAAAAAAAAAAAAAATCATGTAATAAGAGACGTGTGATATTTAACCATTCCTTATCCTTATTGTGGCCGATGCCAATTTAAGTAAGGGTTCAATATCTACTTTATTTCTTATGACATGACTAATTCCCATGTACATGTATGTATACAGTATTCAGAATGACAAGTTATATCTTATTGTACTATAACTGTCAAACGGTACATGTCCACCTGTCATGGGTACACGTGTCCACTGTTACATAAGAGTTAAGAAGCCCTATATAATAGAGACAATCTTACTCATTTAGGGCTCGGCTCACACCGGCAATAGCCGTCGGCTCGTTATGCTGCCAGACTGTGTATTAAATATCTTATGAAACCAGCACCTGTGTTTGAGTTATTATACGACAGAGGTCTGACGGCTCGTTATGCTGCCAGACTGTGTATTAAATATCTTATGAAACCAGCACCTGTGTTTGAGTTATTATACGACAAGTGCACTATCAGCCGTGACAAGTGCATATATGCGGTGCTCCCAGCGTTATCAGTGTACTATCGGCCATGACAAGTGCATATATGCGGTGCTCCCAGCGTTATCAGTGTACTATCGGCCGTGACAAGTGCATATATGCGGTGCTCCCAGCGTTATCAGTGTAAACTACCGGCCGTGACAAGTGCATATATGCGGTGCTCCCAGCATTATCAGTGCACTATCGGCCGTGACAAGTGCATATATGCGGTGCTCCAAGCATTATCATTGCACTATCGGCCGTGACAAGTGCATATATGCGGTGCTCCAAGCATTATCATTGCAATATCGGCCGTGACAAGTGCATATATGCGGTGCTCCCAGCATTATCAGTGCACTATCGGCCTTGACAAGTGCATATATGCGGTGCTCCAAGCATTATCATTGCACTATCGGCCGTGACAAGTGCATATATGCGGTGCTCCAAGCATTATGCTTGCAATATCGGCCGTGACAAGTGCATATATGTGGTGCTCCCAGCATTATCAGTGTACACTACCGGTCGTTACAAGTGCATATATGCTGTGCTCCCAGCGTTATCAGTGAACACTATCGGCCTTCACAAGTGCATATAGGTGCTCCCAGCATTATCAGTGTACTATCGGCCGTGACAAGTGCATATATGCGGTGCTCTCAGCGTTATCAGTGTAAACTACCGGCCGCGACAAGTGCATATATGCGGTGCTCCCAGCATTATCAGTGCACTATCGGCCGTGACAAGTGCATATATGCGGTGCTCCCAGCGTTATCAGTGTAAACTACCGGCCTTCACAAGTGCATGTATGCGGTGCTCCCAGCGTTATCAGTGTACTATCGGCCGTGACAAGTGCATATATGCGGTGCTCCCAGCGTTATCAGTGTAAACTACCGGCCGTGACAAGTGCATATATGCGGTGCTCCCAGCATTATCAGTGCACTATCGGCCATGACAAGTGCATATATGCGGTGCTCCAAGCATTATCATTGCACTATCGGCCGTGACAAGTGCATATATGCGGTGCTCCAAGCATTATCATTGCAATATCGGCCGTGACAAGTGCATATATGCGGTGCTCCCAGCATTATCAGTGCACTATCGGCCGTGACAAGTGCATATATGCGGTGTTCCAAGCATTATCATTGCACTATCGGCCGTGACAGGTGCATATATGCGGTGCTCCAAGCATTATCATTGCAATATCGGCCGTGACAAGTGCATATATGTGGTGCTCCCAGCATTATCAGTGTACACTACCGATCGTGACAAGTGCATATATGCTGTGCTCCCAGCGTTATCAGTGAACACTATCGGCCTTCACAAGTGCATATATGCGGTGCTCCCAGCATTATCAGTGCACTATCGGCCGTGACAAGTGCATATATGCGGTGCTCCAAGCGTTATCTTTGCACTATCGGCCGTGACAAGTGCATATATGCGGTGCTCCCAGCGTTATCAGTGTACACTACCGGCCGTGACAAGTGCATATATGCGGTGCTCCCATCGTTATCAGTGAACACTATCGGCCCTCAAAAGTGCATATATGCGGTGCTCCCAGCGTTATCAGTGTACTATCGGCCGTGACAAGTGCATATATGCGGTGCTCCCAGCGTTATCAGTATAAACTATTGGCCGTGACAAGTGCATATATGCGGTGCTCCCAGCGTTATCAGTGAATACTACCGGCCGTGACAAGTGCATATATGCGGTGCTCCCAGCATTATCAGTGCACTATCGGCCGTGGCAAGTGCATATATGCGGTGCTCCAAGCGTTATCATTGCACTATCGGCCGTGACAAGTGCATATATGCGGTGCTCCAAGCATTATCATTGCACTATCGGCCGTGACAAGTGCATATATGCGGTGCTCCAAGCGTTATCAGTGCACTATCGGCCGTGACAAGTGCATATATGCGGTGCTCCCAGCGTTAGCAGTGCACTATCGGACGTGACAAGTGAATATATGCGATGCTCACAGCGTTATCAGTGTAAACTAGTGCATATATGCGGTGCTCCCAGTGTTATTTGTGCACTATCGGCCGTGACAAGTGCTTATATGCAGTGCTCTCAGCGTTATCATTACACTATTGACCGTGACAAGTGCATATATGGGGTGCTCCCAGCGTTATAAGTGTACCCTATCGGCCGTGACAAGTGCTTATATGCGGTACTCCCATCGTTATTAGTGTAAACTAACGGCCGTGACAAGTGCATATATGCGGTGCTCCCAGCGTTATTAGTGTAAACTATCGGCCGTGACAAGTGCATATATGCGGTGCTCCCAGCGTTATCAGTGTACAATGTTTATTAAATACGTCCGCGGACAGGTTGATCAACGCAAAATAGACCGTACAAGACCTTCAAGAGACTGCATTGAATAAGTGACAATGAGTTCATATGTATTGTAAAAATGTATAGGAAGCACTTGGATTGTTTGTTTTTATCAATTTTGGTATTTTGACATTGTCTGATACTGAAAATGGAGAATGTGAAAGTCCAGCTCTTGCCCAGTCCGATTGTGTGTAAAACCATCTTCGCGGAGTGATTCTTTTTGCGTAATACATGAGCCCGAATTCTTTGGATTATTTTAAAACTGGGAGATAACCCAAAATGATACAAGGTTGATAATTTAGGGTTGAATTTTCTTGATTTACATGGAAAGAAAGTAGGAGTTTGATTGTTAACCTTTGACCTAAAAAGGGATGCTACTTTCATAAGTTTCTTTAATCAGTCCTTTACGTATTGCTGAACAGTACACTTCCCGACCCAACTGCACGGACGCGCACGTTGATCTGATCCTACACCAGTTCTCTGCTGTCATATCTTATCATCTAACTAATAACATTTAGTTTTGAAAGGAGTGAAATTCTCTATAATGCACCTTAACGTGATGTGATCCCGTTTATTCATATAATTTGGTTACAGATACAAGTATGCAATGAGACCCCGTAACCCATTGACACGGCTCATCCATTATCCACCCATGTACATTTAGATGAGACATATTTATACATGTATATATATATATATATATATTTAAACACAGATGTACTAGATTAGGTGGAGTGAACAGCTCTTTCCCCGCAAATATCTTATTACCCAACCAAACTATATGTTGGTGGTTCTCAAGAATCGTCTCATTAACCCTTAACATTGCAAACAACTCTTAGAATATATCTGAAAACAGTACAGACCAATAATAGATTGTACATCTGTACAATGTATTATGGGTTTACATTTGTTTTTTTGAAGAATTAAGCTTTACAAAAGCTCTAAAGAATAAAATGAACAATCAAACAATGATATGATTCGCAAATCAGAGAAAAGCTGTTATACAACACAATGCAGACATGATTGGGGTTTGAATGATAAGAAACCTATTTTTAAAAACATTTGTATGTACATGTATATATATTATTATATTATTATGATAAATTTGCGAAATCTTGATGTAAGGTATGAGAGTGGGTAAAATAAGGATTTTAGAACATTCAAAACGAGACGATTCTTTTGAGTAAACACAACATAGTGTTTAAGGGTCAAATAAGGATGTCTGAATCTAATAACCGCATCTTAGCTAGAGCTCTGTATATATATATATATATATTGTGACGATGACTTATACGCGTAGCCCTATTAGGTTTATACGCGTAGCCCTATTAGGTTTATACACTAACCCTTGTATGCTTTGATGAAATAAAATCCGCTTTCACAGCACAATGTTCATATGATATGTACACTGTCACCTAATGGCACGTCTTAAATTGAATGAAGTGTTACAGAATCAGTATCATACCTCCGTCATGTATCTCAGTTAAGGCGATCGCTCCATCATATAAAGACACGGATGTATATTATAGAAATGGAAGTCCCTCGCCATATCATATAAAGAGACACGGATGTATATTATAGAAATGGAAGTCCCTCGCTTTATCATATAAAGACACGGATGTATATTATAGAAATGGAAGTCCCTCGCTATATCATATAAAGACACGGATGTATATTATAGAAATGGAAGTCCCTCGCTATATCATATAAAGACACGGATGTTTATTATAGAAATGGAAGTCCCTCGCTTTATCATATAAAGACACGGATGTATATTATAGAAATGGAAGTCCCTCGCTATATCATATAAAGACACGGATGTATATTATAGAAATGGAAGTCCCTCGCTATATCATATAAAGACACGGATGTATATTATAGAAATGGAAGTCCCTCGCTATATCATATAAAGACACGGATGTATATTATAGAAATGGAAGTCCCTCGCTTTATCATATAAAGACAAGGATGTATATTATAGAAATGGAAGTCCCTCGCTATATCATATAAAGACACGGATGTATATTATAGAAATGGAAGTCCCTCGCTTTATCATATAAAGACACGGATGTATATTATAGAAATGGAAGTCCCTCGCTATATCATATAAAGACACGGATGTATATTATAGAAATGGAAGTCCCTCGCTATATCATATAAAGACACGGATGTTTATTATAGAAATGGAAGTCCCTCGCTATATCATATACAGACATAGATGTTTATTATAGAAATGGAAGTCCCTCGCTTTATCATATAAAGACATGGATGTATATTATATAAATGGAAGTCCCTCGCTATATCATATAAAGACACGGATGTATATTATAGAAATGGAAGTCCCTCGCTATATTATATAAAGACACGGATGTATATTATAAAAATGGAAGTCCCTCGCTATATCACAATAGGCAAACAGAATATGTACATGTATGTGCATTTTATATGAGAGAAAGAGGCAAATATTTTAAATATACCACATACATATAACAAAACTGTTTAAGTAGCGGGGTAGTGCACAGGTTAACATACTGGACTGTCAAATCAGAGGTCTGGAGTTCAAATCCCGATCTGGGTTCTGGAAATTTAAGGGGCACTTTTAAGCGTCTACCGCTCAACTAGAGGTCAAGTACTGGTCCTTTCCAGGATGAATAATATCGCGTGTATCGGTGGTATACACCGGACACCTAAAAGAACCATGGTGTCGTTTCGGAAAAATGTAGGGTATCGAACCCGGACTAACTTTGTCTGCTCGTCAAATAGTTCATTATGCTCAACGAGGGTAAAACAAACATTCAAATAGCGGATTAATGGTGAAAGGGATAATGGCATATATCATAAGGGTCTGGCGCACAACCACCAATCATTGGCGTTTAGGGTCGTGAACATTACGACTGGCTCGCTGGTGTCAGGGTACATGTACCAGTAGTACTGGTAACTGACTCGGAAAACGCCGTGCTGTAACCGAAACATTGTTGAAAGCGACATAAAACACCATACAAACAGACACTCTGGACGGGGATACAAACAGACACTCTGGACGGGGATACAAACAGACACTCTGGACGGGGATACAAACAGACACTCTGGACGGGGATACAAACAGACACTCTGGACGGGGATACAAACAGACACTCTGGACGGGGATACAAACAGACACTCTGGACGGGCATACAAACAGACACTCTGGACGGGGATACAAACAGACACTCTGGACGGGCATACAAACAGACACTCTGGACGGGGATACAAAACCTTAAAACATAAGCCAATGACCTTTAGACGAATTGCTCATGTATTATGTTTGTCTGGTCTGCCTCGGTATTGTGACACAGATGAGTCATTTCTCCGCCATCGGATCATCTGTCGCTTACGCTTTCACTTTGTGACTTATTGGTAGGCGACACAAATGTTCGAACACTCTTGTCTTTGATATAGAAGATACTTTTGAAATCACTGTAGGACAGGACTTGAATGTCTGTGGTTAATGGTATTATAATGGGTTCGGTGAACTCCGTACGAGCTTGTCATTTGTGTTCGTAGACTTGTCGGTAATTTCCATCTGAAATGACCAAAAATTACACGGACAAAACCGATATTTTACGACTTCGGACGAACTGATGGACGTCGTCGAGCCTCTCTTTACTGCTAACGAACAACGACCTCGTTCATGAATAGCGCATGTCATTAGGGATGTTCTACCTTACTACAGTTCCGACGCTTAACAATAGTCAATGTGACAAGCGTCATTCGTATTCATCCAAATGGGCTAGCAGTCTGTGTGGAAAAGCAGCCAGTTGCTTAGAAAGACTGTTGTGTAGAGTACTGGTGTGAGTAAGCCAGGAAACACATGGGTCGGTGAACTGACCGCCGTGATATGACTGAAAACGGCGTTAAACCCCAATTTATCATCAATAAATCAAAGTATTATAACAGTATTTGACAGATATCAATGAAATCCTTCCTTTCTCTCATCATTACACATAACAACATAATTACTGGCAGGGTAACTGGTTACCTTCCCATGGAGATATGTAAGCCAGTTGGTGGGACAAAAATGGAAAGGGAGCTAATTAGTTACATTTAAGATATTTGGTTGAAACCAACTAACAGGGCATCCGGCTATTTTCCGAAGCCAACTGGCAACTGACTTTTTTCCACCATAGATATTTGAGTCTGTTGGTGGATAATCTATGACACTGGTGGCAATAATTCAAAATGAATAAACTGAGTGTCTACTTATATCCCGGCCGGGGTTGTAATGGCCTCCCTCTCCTTGGCGCTAAGCGATGCGGGGTTAGCATTACGACTGACTGGCTGGTTTCATGATAAATGTACCAGTAGTTCTGGTAAAGTACTAAGGAGGCGCGGCGATATAACTGAACAATTGTTGAAAGCGGCGTAAAAACCAACAATCAACCAATCGATTAAATCAATCAATTCTCCTTAGCTCCTTATGTTTGACATTTTTTTTAGATATTTGTATTCTTTAATTGTATTCAGTCTCCCCAAGGAAAGCTGTCTCTAGAGCCTTTAACATGCTACACCATTGTCAAAGGACGTCACCAGTATTGGTGAGTGTCTGAGCCTATAGTGTAATGCTCGTGACAGGTTACTCCAGAAAAGGGAGTCGCTATGTCACTTTAGCCGATGTCTTTTAAATTGTAAAGACACTGATAAATTGTCTACGATCTTTTCCAAATTTGTCAAATGCATCGGTACCAGATAAAGGGTGAACACGGACTCTACTCTGTAACAAGGAGATTCACAACCAGATGAATCAAAATACTTTTTTAACCCTTACAAACTTGTAGACGCTTTTGACACCTCTACAGTAAACCCATTACCTAATAGAACATATCTACTACAGACGACATAGAAATCATATAAGCAAAAGCTATGGAAAATTCTTAAAAGGGAAAGTATAATAATTGAAAAGTGTTTTTTAAACATTACGACAAAAGGAATATTGATCATTTTGACTAAGTTCTTATTTTAACAAAATGTTTTCAACAACCGTTTGTTACAGATGCGTGAACAAAAAGTCGCCTCTACGTGGGAAAGGACGAAGTTATCTGCGTATTATCATTGTAAGAGCCGTTCCGCGAGATTGATTGATTGATTGATTGGGGTTTAACGCCGTTTTTAACAATTTCTCAGTTATATCACGGCGACCAGTTCACCTACTCATGTATTTCCTGGTTTTCTCACACCAGTACTCCACACAACAATCTTCCCAAGCAACTGGCTGCTTTTCCACATAGACTTATAGCCCATTGATGGAAGACGAATGACGCATGTCGCATTGACTTTTGTCAATCGTCGGAAAGAAAGTTTGCCGAGCCGGGATTCGAACTCACAACCCCTGGATTGACAGCCCGCGTCGCTACCGACTGAGCTACCGGGGATCGGCCGTTCCGCGAGAAAACCAACATTGTGGACTTTGCGTAAAGTATGACCCAGATCAGCATAAGCATGCCGCGCAGGCTTACCCGGATAGACACTTTTCGCCTCCTGTGGAGTTTCTGTTTCAGGAATCTTTACTCTATACCTCTATCCCCCCGGAAAGATCAGGCTGCGCGGACTGCGCAGGCTGATCTAGGTCGATACATTACGCAGAGGCCATAATGTTGGTTTTTTCGCGGGACGGCTCATAAAACTAAGGAAGTATAATGGTTAAAGATCGGGCGTCTGCCAGTTCGTGGTAATTGTAGTTCTTGCTAAGGAAGAAAAATGATTTCCAGAGAATCGACTGTCACATATATAAATCACTGTACAGTAAAGCCGGCTTATGCCTTTTATCACACACCTGCAATGCTGGTACCGTCTAAAAACCAGAAAGTTATAAGAGAAATATCTAAATATGTTTGCGCCTTATCTTCTTTAATATTGACAGTAGCACACAATAATTCAGAAATGGTAGCAGAAGGTGATGAAAAGCACGATGTTTGCCGATGTGTTACCAAGTCAATTCAATAAAAAACGTTATTTAGTAAAGAAAGAAAATATTTGATATATTCGGGGAAATTACTCCTGCAGGCTGTGCCAAGAAAATAACATATCTCAGATATTAAGCAATCAATAAAGACCTAGATCAGACTGCTTCCAGTCACAATCTTCACCATATATCTAAAAAGTAAGTCAAGATTTAGCCACGTCAAGCTAATGTGAGTCTTGTTTAATCTCCGAAACATTCGGATAGGTTGGGATTCGAGATTTTCAACACGTCTTATTACGACGAGCAGTTAGGAACCCTATATAGATGACAGCTCGCGTCGTAACCGACTGGGCTTCCGAGGCTCGACCTCGGAAGACTTCGGTATTAGCCTTTTGCATCCGCACAGTTTCACAAAAGCCTTTGCTGTTTGAGCGTCTGACAATGTTGGGGTAATTATTGCACAGGCCTACAGTGAATACTCAGTTACAGCATGTAGTGTTCTCCTACATTTAACCCTTACACACATACAAACAATCTGCAGCAGACGACTTTGAAAACATCAAGTCAGAATTATGTGAACATTTTATAAATCAAAGAACAACAACTATTGAACTAAGTTGAAAACATTGTGGCAAAAGGAGATATTGCTCATAATGAGCAATTTCTCCTTTTGTCACAATGGTTTTAAAAGTTGTCTTCATAAAGCGTCTATATGCAGTACAGGGTTAAGACGCGTCGTGTGATGTTGAGGCTTATTACAAATAGTGAAGACTCAGGGGAGCCTGTGTATACGCACAGTTTCAGCAGATCCTTCACACAAGTGGCTCATCCTTAGAAGAGGTATGCACCTACATTATGATGTTAAACTGGAAGTGTAGCCCTAAGGATTATAATACTACACTCGTTTATGTTACGGAGGTGAAACAATACCCTCTTTCACCAGTCTTTATGTTACGGAGGTGAAACAATACCCTCTTTCACCAGTCTTTATGTTACGGAGGTGAAACAATAACCTCTTTCACCAGTCTTTATGTTACGGAGGTGAAACAATACCCTCTTTCACCAGTCTTTATGTTACGGAGGTGAAACAATACCCTCTTTCACCAGTCTTTATGTTACGGAGGTGAAACAATACCCTCTTTCACCAGTCTTTATGTTACGGAGGTGAAACAATACCCTATTTCACCAGTCTTTATGTTACGGAGGTGAAACAATACCCTCTTTCACCAGTCTTTATGTTACGGAGGTGAAACAATAACGTCTTTCACCAGTCTTTATGTTACGGAGGTGAAACAATACCCTCTTTCACCAGTCTTTATGTTACGGAGGTGAAACAATACCCTCTTTCACCAGTCTTTATGTTACGGAGGTGAAACAATACCCTCTTTCACCAGTCTTTATGTTACGGAGGTGAAACAATACCCTCTTTCACCAGTCTTTATGTTACGGAGGTGAAACAATACCCTATTTCACCAGTCTTTATGTTACGGAGGTGAAACAATACCCTCTTTCACCAGTCTTTATGTTACGGAGGTGAAACAATAACGTCTTTCACCAGTCTTTATGTTACGGAGGTGAAACAATACCCTCTTTCACCAGTCTTTATGTTACGGAGGTGAAACAATACCAGTCTTTATGTTACGGAGGTGAAACAATACCCTCTTTCACCAGTCTTTATGTTACGGAGGTGAAACAATACCCTCTTTCACCAGGCTTTATGTTACGGAGGTGAAACAATACCCTCTTTCACCAGTCTTTATGTTACGGAGGTGATACAATACCCTCTTTCACCAGTCTTTATGTTACGGAGGTGAAACAATACCCTCTTTCACCAGTCTTTATGTTACGGAGGTGAAACAATACCCTCTTTCACCAGTCTTTATGTTACGGAGGTGAAACAATACCCTCTTTCACCAGGCTTTATGTTATGGAGGTGAAACAATACCCTCTTTCACCAGTCTTTATGTTACGGAGGTGATACAATACCCTCTTTCACCAGTCTTTATGTTACGGAGGTGAAACAATACCCTCTTTCACCAGTCGCGGTGGCGGCTCTTTTCGAAAAGCATTAGATAAGAGGTATCACCTGGAAGAAGTAGTAAATGTATACGCGGCTTCAATTTTGTTTCACCATGCTGAAAGGAGATTGCAGCAATCAATAGTAAGTTAATATATTACTTGTTTTACCATTTACCACCCATCTCTGGGAATCTGCAGCAGGCGACTTTTGAAAGAACGTTTTCAACTCTAATACATAAGTATGCTTTAATTTAAAGATACTTACGAAAGACCGGTGGTGAATTCCAAACTTCACATTTCAAACTTCATACTTCAGACTTCAGACTTCAAACTTCAGACTTTAGACTTCAGACACTTCAGACTTCAGACTTCAGACTTCAGACTTCAGACTTCAGACTTCAGACTTCGGACTTCGGACTTCATACTTCACAATTCACACTTCACACTTCACACTTCACACTTCATAGATAATACGAGGGTCAGTCGTAAAGTTCCCGGACTGTTCTCATAAAATACGCAATTTTTATCAAATCGTATTAACACTCGAAAATATTAAAATATGATGATTTATAATCATGTAAAGAAAGACTTACATGTATTTATTTAATATAAATGAAATCATACATATTTAGGAACAAAATCTAGATGTATTATATCTTAAATCTTCAAAATTTAGCGCGTTAACGTCATAATTTCAGACATGTTCTCAAAATCATATCTGTCGAAGACTTCCTGAATTTTTTTTCGTCATATCCGTCATAACAAGTATGGAATCGCAGGTTGATGATTGCCACCCTTCAACAGGAGCAATCGTTAAAACGCCAACGTCATTTCGCACGGAGCAACGTTCAGTGATAAAATATTGCGCGAATGCAAGAATGACTCCTAGAGATACTTTTAAATTTATGGAACGGGACACGAATAGAAAGGTCAGCCGAACAATAGTGTTTGAATGGTTCAAAGTCGACAGAGAAGAACTAGAAAACAGCTCTACAGTCGGTCAACCAACATTACGTGACAGATGTTCATGCTATAACACGCGAAGTTGCCGACTACAGACAAAAGACGGTTGCAAAATCGCATCATCACAGGCTTTGAGCCCCGTAACGGTTCATAACAAATTAAAAGATGAACTGAACAATAAAGTGTGTTCAATAAGTGAGTGGAGAGACTCCAGAAATGTGTTAATCCATGTGTTGAATACTTTGAAAAGGCCTGACATTAAACGTGACGTCGCGTTATGTGTACAAAGTGCTCCATGCGGTTGATGGATATGTGTTACAATGTGCTCCATGCGGTTGATGGATATGTGTACAAAGTGCTCCATGCGGTTGATGGATATGTGTTACAATGTGTTACAATGTGTTATTATGTATTAGTATGCTGGTTGTTTTCTGTAACATTTGCTACATCACTTCAGTAAATATGTATCTTTCCAACGTTCGGTTTATTTTGGTTTTAAAATAAGTAGTATCGAAATGATTCGCAGAGTCCGAGAACTTTACGACTGACCCTCGTTCAGACTTCATACTTCACACTTCATAGATAGTATGTTTGAAGTTTGAAGTGTGAAGTTTGAAGTATGAAGTGTGAAGTGTGAAGTTCGAAGTGTGTAGTTTGAAGTGTGTAGTTTGAAGTGTGAAGTGTGAAGTGTGAAGTGTGAAGTGTGAAGTGTGAAGTTTGAAGTCTGAAGTATGAAGTTTGAAGTATGAAATTCAGACTTTATATTTCACACTTCACACTTGAAACATATTATCTATGAAGTGTGAAGTATGAAGTCTGAATTTCAAACTTCAGACTTCAGACTTCAAACTTCACACTTCAAGCATATTATCTGTGAAGTGTGAAGTGTTGAATGTGAAGTATAAAGATTGGAAGTCACCACCGGTCTTTCGTACATATTGCCGAGCGCGAGGGTAAACAACGTCATAAATCATCATCATCATCGGTCTTTCGTAGATACTTTATAAAATGTTGTCTTTATGTTTTGAAAGTCGTCTGCTTAATATATATTTATGTCAGCAAGTGTTAAATCCCCAAATGAAGTATTGTGTTTGTTCCGTGGCAGAACTAATATAAGAAATATTGCCAAAATGAGGCTAGGGAAAAGCTGTAAATTACCCACTAAAACCTCGTAGAAATTGATGTAGGGTTATTACACTGGTAAGGTGATTTCACTTATATTTCGAGTTCCCTGCAAATGGTATCTATGACCAAAACGGGGATGCAACACAAGACAGGTTTGTTTTTTAATAAGCGGCTTGAATTCTTTCAACATGCTGAAACGGAATGGAGACGACAGCAATCACTAGTTACATGTAGTTATCTAAATACAATATAGCATCAATTTTAACCCTTCGCCACGCAGTTTGACTAGGACGACGTAGGTAGAAATCCATGTTTTATGTGTGCTTATGTGTACCGGTTATTATGCATTGTGCTTTTACAAATATTTCTGAAATCCTGCAAACGGTATCGTCATTGTTATGGATAATAAAAGAGCAATGTATTCAACGATTAGACTGTATGAACATGCAGACTGATCTTTGTCGTCATTATAAGAAAATGCCATTTAAAGATGCGTAAAGCATGATAAACTGTGAACACCAACCGTTAGGCATTCGTGACCATTTGTGAGATAATCCGGCTTTTGCACTGCTTGTCAATTAATCAAAACGGTTTTTGTGTCATTGTTTAATGTGAAGTAGCATATTATGTCTTCCTTCGCTTGAAAGCACATATAAGGTTTTTTGTCCATACGTGTAAAACATACGTTACGGTTGGTTTTTTGGAGGCACAGCTGACTTGTTTTGTTAACGCTTTCCCACATAAAACAAAATTGTAGCAGACGACTTTATTAAAACATCCTGGCATAATTTTTAAAAATCTCCATAAATGGAAGTTTCATTATCAAATAGAGTGGAAAACATTGGGAAAAATAGAGAAATTATAAGCAATTTCTCCTTTTGCCACAATGTTTTCAAAAGTCGTCTGTAACAGATGCGTCTACAAGTGGGAAAGGGTTAATGTAGCGTATAGCGGGATATGGGTTTACAATGGCGTCATGTTAGACGAAAACCGAAATTCGGGGGGGGGGGGGGGGGGGGGGGGGGTATGAATGGGCATTATCACCAAAATGTATTTTTTATTTCAATTGTTCCTTGTCATAACCGTTTCTTTTGGGGCTTCCAGTATAATGTTACAACTTGATGACGAATCGGTAAAACACTGGCAAATAGTTGTTCGTGTTTCTATATATTCAAATATGTATAAAATACAAGAGAAAGTTGATGCAAGGCATCAATGTCGCCGGAAAAGACTGCATTGATTTATTTATGTATTCTTGACTTTCCTTAGTCTATTCAAACATTAGGAACGTTGAAATGAAAACATTTGATTATAAAGTTTATATTCATACTTATACATTAGGGTATCTATAAAAAATTAACGAAATGTGTACACATTTATCTGGCTTAAATTTAATTTTGCTGTTGTTACTTATTTAAATAATAGTATTCATTCATATAATTTCAATGTTTGTCAATCTTATTCGAATCACAAGGTAAATATCCTGGTATTGCTTTAAAGGGAGGTAATTTGAAGAAAACACACAAAAGTCTTCAAAAGGAGAAATATATCAGCATTACCGTCTACAGTTTAAATTGTTCTATTGTTTGTGGATTTAAAAATGTTCTTTTTTTCTTATTTCTACATGTACAACGAAATATTGCGGCTTCTCTTTGACGCTTTGCGTCAAACATTCGTCTT
The DNA here is from genome assembly GCA_031761405.1 of Serripes groenlandicus. Taxonomy (NCBI): domain Eukaryota; kingdom Metazoa; phylum Mollusca; class Bivalvia; order Cardiida; family Cardiidae; genus Serripes; species Serripes groenlandicus. Next base: position 75,157,413 of record JASEVX010000003.1, read on the forward strand.
GTACTTGTCTAAAATAAAATAATATCACTCGCTTTTTCATATCGAAATGCGCATGCGCGAAAATCGATGTTAAAGGTCACGAAACTACACAACAGAATAGGGTCTATATTTAGCTTAGAAACAGTTCCTACTTTAGATATTCATGGATTAACATTAATTTATTAAATGAATTCTACACAAATCAAGACATCTCTTTGAACATGAAAACAACATTTAGTAAGTTAAAATTGCTATTAAAAGGAGAATCCGAAATTGACCTCAATGATGACACATAAGAGTCTGCATTAGGGGGTGTTGGTTCACGTCTTGAAGGGACCACTTTTGTCTTCGTAAATAAGACAAAAAACTTAAATGCGAGTGAAATAAAAAAAACTGCAAACATTAAAAAATCGGAATATTTATTTCATTTTAGATGTGTCATTTATTAGTGTTCGTAAACAACCACAATTGTAATATGTTAAAATCATCTAGATTTGTTTCTTTCTAATAATAAGCCGCCCTCCCATGTGATTTCCGAAAAGCTATTAAAAATAGAAGTCGCGGGCTTCTGCCCGGCGACTAATAAACTAATCATAGAATAGAATAGAGTAGAGTTTCTGATTGTTTATTCGTTTGCGCTTTTCTCTTTATTTACAATATCAAGACATGCTTGAAGTTGGCGCATCGAAAGCCAGGAAACACACTGTTTTACACCACTGGTGATATAACTTACAAATTAATTAGCATTAAAATCGAAATGATCAAGCATTCAACGAAAATACTGTCTCCACAATTTACTTAACTCTTTCAGAGCCAAAGGCAATATTGAGCTTTTTGCAAACAATACAGATTCAGGTGAGTCAGCTCGTGACGAGCTGTCTCACCTGAAATCTGCATTGTTTGGCTGTGAGTTATAAAGATATTCCAAAAATTCTATAACATGAAAATAGAGTCGTCCGAGTGTGAACATGGAAGAGTCTACTTTAAACAATTCGGCGCTGAAAGGGTTAATGCAACCCGTGTTAAACATTTACTGCTAGTATACCATCAAGCCGCTTCATGTTGCGTTGAAGGATTCATTACAGTACAACTTCAGTTATAAGGCTCAGAGGACGTTTATTAAAATGAACGAGTTTTCAAATTCTGTAACACAGATACGCCTTGTCTCACTTAAAGACATTGAATTGCCTTGCTGCCATCTGAAGACGCGACATTTAACATTTACGTTTATATTTTAGCGAGTACAAAAGATATTTTAGTGTGACGAATACGTTTGTGTGAAAAATAGCTGTACTACAATCATGCGTCACAAATACAGAAACACGAATACCATTAAAGCATAACATTATTATATGTTTTAAACATTAAAATAGATTATGCTGTTGGTCCCCCGGTGAGTTGTACAGGTAAGGTTATTTTAATATTGATAGTTTGGCTGATTGATCGGTGTTTAAATAGTATTTCAGTTATACCACGGGGATAGTTAAATTGATAGTTTGGCTGATTGATTGGTGTTTAAATAGTATTTCAGTTATACCACGGGGATAGTTATATTGATAGTTTGGCTGATTGATCGGTGTTTAAATAGTATTTCAGTTATACCACGGGGATAGTTATATTGATAGTTTGGCTGATTGATCGGTGTTTAAATAGTATTTCAGTTATACCACGGGGATAGTTATATTGATAGTTTGGCTGATTGATCGGTGTTTAAATAGTATTTCAGTTATACCACGGGGATAGTTATATTGATAGTTTTGCTGATTGATCGGTGTTTAAATAGTATTTCAGTTATACCACGGGGATAGTTATATTGATAGTTTGGCTGATTGATCGGTGTTTAAATAGTATTTCAGTTATACCACGGGGATAGTTATATTGATAGTTTTGCTGATTGATCGGTGTTTAAATAGTATTTCAGTTATACCACGGGGATAGTTATATTGATAGTTTGGCTGATTGATCGGTGTTTAAATAGTATTTCAGTTATACCACGGCGATAATTATATTGATAGTTCTGCTGACTGATCAGAGTTTAACTTGTATTTCAGTTATTCCACGGGGATAGTTCTCCTAACGTGTGTTTACTGGCTTTCTTGAACCAGTACTCAACACAACATTCTTCCCAGGCAACTCACTTCCTTCTCATATAGTCGTTCAAGCCCATATTTGGATGACGAATGACGAAGCTAGTCACAATGTCTTTTGTTAATCATCAACAAGAATGTACAGCCAATCTAAGGATCGGACTCAGGTCCCTGGATTGATAGCCCGCGTCGTTAACGACTGAGCTATCGCCGCTCGGCTCTAATTTGAACAAGCGCTATCCATACATCAATCAATCTATTTTACAGGATGCACATCACGTATTTAATCTACACGATATAAATATGTATCTATATAATATAATAACAATTGTCAAAATATCTATAGAAAACCACAGACTATAAACGATATGCTGATATAATAAAAACAATATTTGCACAGCGTGTTAAGAACTTGGTACATAATTTAATAAAAACAAATATTATAATTAAGTTGCATGACTACAAAAGGCACATAAGTCTGTTTAACAACAATGTTACATTTGTGTGCAGTTCCGGCATTCCAGATAAGTATGTTAAGACTAGGGCTGTAGCGATAGTTCAAACTATCGATATATTGCAATAGTGACAAGGGCAATAGTAATGCATTGATTGTAAAACTGAAGATCAATAACTATCGCAATAGTGGTTGGAACTATCGATAGTATTGGTTCATGTAGTACATTGAATCTAAATATGCAGATATGCTTTTATTTCTTAGAGAAAAGACCTTGTTACTTGTCTGTGAACAAATTTTGTTGCCTGAAAAGTGATAAATGTTCTTATTTATATGTAAGCTGGAAAATTAAGTTCTTTTTGAGAGCAAAGGGTTTCTTTTTAAGTTTTTAAATAAAAGATAAACAATAAAATGCTCTTTTTGATACTTTTATTCCTTGTAATTAGACTTCAGAATAGTTATTTTTTTAAAGTTCAATAAAAGCAATAGTATTGCAATGCATCACAATATTAGTTGTGCAATAGTTTAACTATTGCAATGGTACTTTCTGAAAATCAATACTATCGCAATAGTGATTTTTGGGCTCAATAGTCACCCCTAGTTAAGACCCATGTTGTAGTTGCGGTCAGTTACGGCGTTCGACATAAGTATGTTAACACCCATGTTATATTTGCGTGCAGTGTCGGCGTTCGACATAAGTATGTTAACACCCATGTTATATTTGCAGGCAGTTCCGGCGTTCCAGATAAGTCTGTTTAACACACATGTTATATTTGCGGGCAGTGTCGGCGTTCCAGACAAGTATGTTAACACCCATGTTATATTTGCGGGCAGTGTCGGCGTTCCACAAAAGTATGTTAACACCCATGTTATATTTGCGGGCAGTGTCGGCGTTCCAGATAAGTCTGTTGACACCCATGTTATATATGCGGGCAGTGTCGGCGTTCCACATAACTCTGTTAACACCTATGTTATATTTGCGGGCAGTGTCGGCGTTCCACATAAGTCTGTTAACACCCATATTATATTTGCGGGCAGTGTCGGCGTTCCAGATAAGTATGTTAACACCCATATTTAGTTTGCGGGCAGTGTCGGCGTTTCAGATAAGTATGTTAACACCCATGTTATATTTGCGGGCAGTGCCGGCGTTCCACATACGTAGGTTTACACCCATGTTATATTTGCGGGCAGTGTCGGCGTTCCACATAAGTAGGTTTACACCCATGTTATATTTGCGGGCAGTGTCGGCGTTCCAGATAAGTCTGTCAACACCCATGTTATATTTGCGGGCAGTGTCGGCGTTCCACATAAGTCTGTTAGCACCCATGTTATATTTGCGGGCAGAGTCGGCGTTCCACATAAGTAGGTTAACACCCAGGTTATATTTGCGGGCAGTGTCGGCGTTCCAGATAAGTATGCTAACACCCATGTTATATTTGTGGGCAGTGTCGGCGTTGCACATAAGTATGTTAACACCCATGTTATATTTGCGGGCAGTGTCGGCGTTCCACATAAGTATGTTAACACCCATGTTATATTTGCGGGCAGTGTCGGCGTTCCACATAAGTAGGTTTACACCCATGTTATATTTGCGGGCAGTGTCGGCGTTCCAGATAAGTATGTTAACACCCATGTTATATTTGCGGGCAGTGTTGGCGTTCCACATAAGTATGTTAACACCCATGTTATATTTGCGGGCAGTGTCGGCGTTCCACATAAGTAGGTTTACACCCATGTTATATTTGCGGGCAGTGTCGGCGTTCCACATAGGTATGTTAACACCCATGTTATATTTGCAGTCAGTGCCGGCGTTCCAGATAAGTATGTTAACACCCATGTTATATTTGCGGGCATTTCCGGCGTTCCACATAACTCTGTTAACACCCATGTTATATTTGCGGTCAGTGCCGGCGTTCCAGATAAGTATGCTAACACCCATATTATATTTGTGGGCAGTGTCGGCGTTGCACATAAGTATGTTAACACCCATGTTATATTTGCGGGCAGTGTCGGCGTTCCAGATAAGTATGTTAACACCCATGTTATATTTGCGGGCAGTGTCGGTGTTCCACATAAGTATGTTTACACCCATGTTATATTTACGGGCAGTGTCGGTGTTCCACATAAGTATGTTTACACCCATGTTATATTTGTGGGCAGTGTCGGCGTTGCACATAAGTATGTTTACACCCACGTTATATTTGCGGGCAGTGCCGCCGTTGCACATAAGTATGTTAACACCCATATTATATTTGCGGGCAGTGCCGCCGTTGCACATAAGTATGTTAACACTCATGTTATATTTGCGGGCAGTGTCGGCGTTCCACATAAGTATGTTAACACCCATGTTATATTTGCGGGCAGTGTCGGTGTTCCAGATACGTATGCTAACACCCATGTTATATTTGTGGGCAGTGCCGGCGTTCCATATAAGTATGTTAACACCCATGTTATATGTGCGACCAGTGAACGTTCGATCGAATACAGTTATATTTTTCACCGTTATTCTATATTTCGATTGATTGACTGAAGCTTAATAACGCTTTTCAGTTATATCACGCCGACCCGTTTACACATACATGTGTTTCCTGACCTTTTTCTCAGCAGAACTTCACATAACGTTCCTCCAAGGAAACTTACTAGTTTACAAGTCAAACTATTTTAATCCTTGATGGAATTCCCTCAACGATGTTGCTGTTTTAAACGTTCGTCATAACTGAATGGTCCTGTATTCGAACGTCATCGTGACAACAAGCGAGCAATAGAGAACATCCCTAATTGTGCTCGGTGATTCCCGTATGTAGTCGTAAGAGGTCGGTTTTGTTCGTGGAATTTCCGATAATTTCCGTCGAAACTGATCAAGAAGTTAGCGACCAATGTTGACCTCTTACGCCGAGCATATAAACTGTTTATAAATACCGACATCATACGAAAATCGCCGAGCTCAGTACGCGTGTTTCGCGTTATTGGAATTATTTCACACAGGAGAACAGCGGGGATTATTATTATGGAGGTCGTGGTCTTGATGGTCTAAAACGTCGTCTGGCCAGCCAGAATCGTCTGCTTATAAAACATGTGAACTGAGTACAGAACTTTATTATGTAGAAGATAAGAAGTTTGATATCGATAAATTGTGTTGGTATCGAACACAAAATATTTGATTTGCTGGAAATTAAAACACGACACATATGTCTTGTTGGCCTTCGAACATAAGACATTTGCCTTTCCTGACAATTGAGCTTACGGCATTCGTCTTGCTGACAGTTAAGCACACGACATTCGTTTTGCTTGGATTTTTCTTCATAAACACTTCAGACTGGTTTACAATGTTTCAAAAGCAATCTGTCAAAATTGGCGTCTTAAGTCATTTGTAATAAGGATAATAATAACCATAAACCCCTTTCGATGGTTTTGCATACACGAGCACTAGGCTGAATAGCCATCTGGGAGATAAGGAAAGGTATTAAAGGTGCTGAACTCCAGATAGAGATCAAAATATTGAAATCTTGAAAGTACTGCAAATATTGCTAATAGTGACAACAAAGTAAGTAATAAGTAGTTCAAAACTATTTTGGCAGTAATTGCTAAAAAACTGTCAATTGAAAGTCATGAAAATGTACAAAAATGGCATAATGAAGCATAAACGATCTAACTTTATCCAAGAATTATGAATCTAATATTTCAAGACAACTTTTGAACAGTTTAACAATTTTGACTATAATATCTATTTTCTGGAGTTATATCACCTTTTACAAAGAAACAAAAACCTTTTGAACCAACATTATAATAATTTATTGCAAGCATGGTTTAAATACCTTATTTTTTAAATTAACATTGTTTTAATTGCTTGTTACAAAATATCTTCAATTTTATTTCTACTAAAACCTTACAACCTATACCTCACTAAGTACGTACAGTAAAGCCTAGTTCTATTTCGCCCGTATAACATGAGGGACTTTAGAGACATTTTGATAATCTCCCATTTTGTGATAAAAACCAAGAATTACCTAAGGTTTTCATCACAATCTAAGTTCCTATAAACTACCACACACACATACATGAAACAGTATTTCAACCTATTCATTCCATTCGTAAAACAATATTTGTGATCTGGCGTCTGAGTGTATGTGTGTATGTGTGCGCGGGGGATGGGGGAGGGTGTAGTAAGATCAATAGGATCAATCTTAGTATTTTCCTGTGATGTTACACCACTAAATAAACACTTTGATACTCTTTATGTAAACAACCACACATACTGTTTGACATTTATGGTGAGGATATATTATTTTTCAGAATTTGATCATATTTGAAATATCTACAGTGAGAAAGACTTATTTTGACTCTTTTATATTATCTTCTTCATAAAATATAATTATGTTTGCTTCACTTGCGGACCGCACTTTGTTCAATATGTATGATGCAGACACGATACTAGAGTGTGTGTTAATGTCATTATATTGCATAGTTACTAGCTATACGAACCATAGGGGCCATGTTTGCATTTTTGGTCCGATACACAATAACAAATGTAGCTAAATCAGTGTGTGTATACCACGTGACTTTGACGTCACAAATGCTACGGTGCACAGAAATATGTTGCTTCGGTTTGAAGTAAAAACAAAGGTAACTTTTTTATTTTTTCATCATTTTTAATGAAACATGGCGCAGTCTACGCCGCTTACAGAGCCCTATCTCCGTTTTTCAACGGAGTTTGATAAGTGGTTTAGTTTCTCCAAACACTTCGATGAACCTTTTCTCAAAAATTATCAATATCGCTGACAGCCGGAGCATTACCCAAACTGGACTTTGAGAACAGGTTCGTCGAAGTGTTTGAAAAAACTAGGCCACCAATCAAACTCCTGTAAACAACCGGAGATAGGACATTGTAAGCGGCGTAGACTGAGCGATGTTTCATTAAAAAGAGTGAAGAAAAAACAAAAGTTACCATTGTTTTTACATTCTTATCAAGAGTAATTTTTGCTGTCTTTCAATGCAAATATGACGTCAAAAGTCACGTGGTATACACACACTGTAATTGGTTACCCTAAACACTGGTTACACATATTGTATCCGGAAACGATAGGTTTACTAACACCCGACTTAAAATCACAACACTAATAACGGTGAAATTTGACAGGTCGGACGCAGATGTCTATATATAATAGAATACACATTTATTTTAGATAGCGTGCCAGGCCCATATGATACGAACTGGAACAATAATCCATATATTTCCCAGATTCATTCACACTCGTCTGAAAAAATCTCGCGTAAATAAAAAGAGGGTAGCTTCAGTGAATCAATGGGCCCTCTCTAATCGACATGTTAACCCTTTCCCTCATATAAACACTTTCTGACGCCTCTGCAGCAGATGGCATTTTAAAAAAACATAGTGACAAAAGAAGAAATTGCACAAAATGTGCAATTTCTCCCTTTGCCACACTGTTTTCCACTTTTAGTCATAGGTTATCCATTCAATTAAAGAGATTTTCCATTTTTTGACAAAATATGTTCAAAGTCGTCTGCTGCAGATTTGTTGTATGTGGGAAAGGGTTAAAGGCACATCGTATCAGGTAACGCATTTACTTTGACACATCTACAGCAGTAGACATTTTCAACATCGTCCGACAACCGTGAATGTCTGAGGATTCGTATTCAAGTTTATCGAATAATTGTACTTTCAATTGGAAAGATTGTCCATATCTTTTGTTTTGATATTTTGAAAGTCGTCTGCTACAGATGTCTCGTATGTTGGAAATGTTTATCTGGTATGATGATTTAGATACGATGTACTTAACAATATGTAAAGTACTGTAAATTCTAGAAAATTAGAAACATATTTCAGAATGTTTCCGTTTTTCAAAAGGCATCGGCTGCAGATGTGTCAAACAGGTCTCCACCTTGGAGAACGGTTTATGCTTTCCCTGAAGCAGACGCCTTCTGACGTCTCACGCAGCAAACGACTTTTGAATTCTTCATACGTCTGTTTCGGAGGAAGGGGCATAAATCAATGTCAGACCGGTGACAGATAATGGCTATATGGAACCACGTGTCAACATATGACACCTCAAAAGAAACCTCGGGTTGATTAATTAATTGAACATGAAGTAATATTACACCAGCTAATACAGACGAGTCAAGGCCGGGAATTTAGGAGGTCGGGTCTTATTGCATCTGCAATACGCATATTATCACCATGGTATTCACGCTCCGACTGTATATCATATAGACTTGTATACATTGTCAGATAAAACACCTAGAATTGTAGCCCCACTCGTTGTACGCCAATGTAACAATTAATGAAGCCAAAGTGGAGAATCAATAATACCCCAAACCGCCGTTTTTAACAGTATTTCAGTTATATAATGGAGATCAGTTCACCGAAATGTGTTCTTCATGGCTTTATCACACCAGTACTCCACACAACATTCCTCCAGGGAAACTGGTTACCTTTTATTCATATTGTTTTCTCGCCTCCTTGTTACATGAATATTTTTAAGAACATTTACAAATATTGATTATAAATAATTACACATGTACATGTATGTACAAAATAAGAGAGAAAGAAAGTAATGGTTATGCATACATGGACATCTGAGCTAAGAATAGTCGGTAAGGTCTACTACTCTAGTTTGAACGTTCTGATATGAATATATATTCATCTAAGAGTATGCACACACTGCAACATTGACACAAGTTCAACGTTGTTTAAACTCCGGTATATGTCCACACACTGCAACATTGACACAAGTCAAACGTTGTATAAACTCCGGTATACGTCCACACACTGCACCATTGACACAAGTCAGACGTTGTATAAACTCCGGTATATGTCCACACACTGCAACATTGACACAAGTCAAACGTTGTATAAACTCCGGTATAGGTCCACACACTGCAACATTTACACAAGTCAAACGTTGTATAAACTCCGGTATAGGTACACACACTGCAACATTGACACAAGTCAAACGTTGTATAAACTCCGGTATAGCAGCCCCTCGTAAACAAAACATAGTTTAATCTCATCCCTGGATGTTCAGTAATAATTACAGTGGAACCTGTGTATAAAGACCACGCATGGGAACACAACAATATGGTCTTTGTTCACATGTGGTCTTATATTGCAGGGTGAGTTATTCATAAAATGAGTAACTGGAAAACTAAAAGTGTGGTTGCTACAGACAGGGATTCGCTATTCCAAGGTGGTCTTTAGCACAGGTTTGACTGTTTATATATTGCATATACCCATAACTGAGAAGATTTAAAAAAATATCCGGGGATGTGAAATTTTTTAATTTCCTAGAGAAAACATTAATAATCCCATAGGAAATGTATAAAGCGTCACAACCTTCGTCACAATACACATTCGCGCGTAAAACTCGTAATACAAACAGCTACTTTATCGAAATATAACGTCAGTTTATACAAGGAATGACATTGCTTTCTATCAAGTGTAGTGCCTATATGTCATTTATAATTAATTTACCATTGAACGTTTAGTTCTGCGAAACAACTTTTAACTTATATTAATTAATCACGCTCGATGTCTGCTTCCTAGATAATTTTAAACCAGTACTCGTGCCGTTTCTGTGGAAAAAACCCGAAGTCAGAACCCTCGAACCCGGGACCTTTGGTACGAGAGGCCAACGCTCGACCTCTGCACCATTGTCTTCCACAAGGTTTAAATACGATACGAGGACTCCCATCCCTCGTGATATAACCCGCGTTTAACATTGCAAGAGTCGCTTAATTTTAGTCACTACTCAAAGAAAATTTGGTGAACAACTTTTTGAAAACGTCGACCAAAAGACAGCACAATCGCAGAACCCTAGTCATGTGACTTTATATCATAATATGTAAATATGTATATAACTATATATGTATACAAATAACGGTGACTTATATGCCCGAAGGGCCGGGTGTGGTTATTTTTGTATTTATAGTATATCATTAACCAAAATATGTTTCACACATGTCACGTTAATAAACAATTTCTTATCTTATCTTATCTTATCTTATCTTATAACAAACTCGTGCAGACGCGCTCGTTTTCTATACGAGCGTAAGTATCACTCAACATGTACAAAATATTGTTTTTACAACAGTGTTTTTAATTTCATGTTTGTAGAAATATGCTTACGCATGTATTACAAAGCTTGTAAACCACTGTAAACGTGTTTCTATATTGTTGCGTATATTTATACATGTACTTATGTGGCGGAAAAATATGATTTCATAGAAAGCATGATGAATTTTGGCAAATAAGTAAAAACCAGGGCGGTTGTTAATGGGGCTATTAATGAGTGGCCGAGTCAGGGTTCGAACTCACGATCCTTGTATTGATATCATTCGTTGTTATTATCTGACCTATCGCAGCTCGGCATCTTCTTAACAGGACACAATGGGAGCTGTCGATTAAAAAGGTCGTAAGTTCGATTCCCGGATTTGCCGACAGCATGTCCAACGATATATATCAGATAGTTTTCTCCAACAAGTGGACTTTATTCAATGTATGTGTGAAAATGCAGCCAGTTGCGCGTAAAGACAAATGTGCAAAGATCCTGTGAGGAAAAGAAAGAAAACTGACCATTGGCCACTGTTATGTGACCTGAGAGTGTGTCGTTAACGCCGTGATCCAAAATGATTCATCATCATAGTCTGTAAATCATAGTCATAGACCAGTGCATATATTTCTTTTAAACATTCAATACATACATGCATCATACATAATTAAACCTGATATGTTATTTTTGCATCTGAAAACAAAAAAATACATATATATTGTTTAAGAGTTAACCTGATATGAAATTTTAGAGTCTTTTGCCTTAAAACCATCTGAATAAAACATATTGAAATTTATCTCTTGACACATATGAATTTGATTATGAGATAGGATGGAAAACATTGTTTGAAAATGAGAAATGAATCATTAAGAGTTTTATGTTTAAAATGTTCACTTTGAGCAATGTTTCCTTTTCTAAAATTGATTGTAAAAGTCGTCCTCTGCTGGACATCAACATTATCTGTTACTGGGAAAGCGGCTTAATGGTAAGTTTCCCCCATGCTAAATGTGTTTAAGTAAAGTGAGTTCTGTATGGAATGTGTTGAACATTAAACAGTGTAGGCTCTTTCAATTATTTTGGCGTTGTACGAGTATTTACAATATTCATAATTAAGATCTATATCTTGCAAATTGACTTGCATATAAACAAAGAATTTGCATCGGTTCATAAACACGCTAATATATTTACAACTTTATCACTCCAAAACAAAATTATAAGATATGGTTCGACGTCTCTTAATATCAATTTTTTTTATAAACAAACAACAAAAACTATCCCTACAATTCATTGGCGACGAAAATATTATTTAACAATATGTTTACACAACTAAAATATCGTATATAACAAGGTTATTAGCAAGAGACAATGACAATATCGTGTTTAACAATGTTTCTTGTATACAAAAGGAAAATATTGTTTTTAAACCAAGAAAATACGAATGGAAATTTCGTTTTAAACAATTTTGCTTATAAAGACAACGAAAATATCGTTCTTCACAATGCCTTTTTTAGAGAAAACGATATTATCGTTTTTAAAAATGCTTCTTGTAGAGACAACGATATTATCGTCCATAACATTGCTTCTTGTAGAGACAACGATATTATCGTTTTTAAGAAAGCTTCTTGTAGAGACAACAATATTATTGTTTTCATGAAAGCTTCTTGTAGAGACAACGATATAATTGTTTTTAAGAAAGCTTCTTGTAGATACAACGATATTATTGTTTTAACAATGCTTCTTGTAGAGACAACGATATTATTGTTTTAACAATGCTTCTTGTAGAGACAACGATATTATTGTTTTTAACAATGCTTCTGGTAGAGACTACGATATTATCGTCCATAAAAATGCTTCTTGTAGAGCCAACGATATGTTGTTTTTAACAATGCTTCTTGTAGAGACAACGATATTATTGTTTTAACAATGCTTCTTGTAGAGACAACGATATTATTCTTTTAAACAATGCTTCTGGTAGAGACTACGATATTATCGTCCATAAAAATGCTTATTGTAGAGCCAACAATATGTTGTTTTTAACAATGCTTCTTGTAGAGCCAACGATATGTTGATTTTAACAATGCTTCTTGTAGAGACAACGATATTATTGTTTTTAACAATGCTTCTTGTAGAGACAACGGTATTGTCGTCCATAACAATGCTTCTTGTAGAGACAACGATATTATTGTTGTTAACAATGCTTTTCGTAGAGACAACGATATTATCGTTTTAAGCAATGCCTTTTGTAGAGACAACGATATTATCGTCCTTAACAATGCTTCTTGTAGACAACGATATTATCGTTTTTAAGAAAGCTTCTTGTAGAGACAACGATATTATCGTTTTTAACAATGCTTCTTGTAGAGACGACGATATTATTCTTTTAAACAAAGATTCTTGTAGAGACAACGATATTATCGTTTTAAACAATCCTTTTTGTAGAGACAACGATATTATCGTTTTAAGAATGCTTCTTGTAAAGACAACGATATTATCGTCCTTAACAATGTTTCTTGTAGAGACGAGGATATTATCGTTTTTAACAAAACTTCTTGTAGAGACAACGATATTATCGTTTTTAAGAAAGCTTATTGTAGAGACAATGATATTATCATTTTTAACAATGTTGTAGACAATGAAACAATCGCCAATGGAGTTTTAAGCCACTCCAAGCAGGTTTCGGTAACATCACAGTAATTTAGAAATGATATCTTACATTTGATTTAATAAATGAATTTGATCCCAAATAACATCCTTTAATCCAGCTCATGCTCATCATGTTTAATCTTTCAGCGCCGAATTGTTTAAAGTAGACTCTTCCATGTTCAAAATTTGGCGACTATTGTTCATGTTGAGGGTTTTAGAATATTATGATAACTGAAGGACAAACGCTAGTCGTTTATCCTTGACAGTGAAAATCCTGTTGTATTACTCTATTACTAGAGACATTGCACGAGAAAAGGTACAAGTTGGCATCTTTTAAACGCTGTAGGTTCAAATTCATCTTGTTCACCTGCTCAGTTTGTATAAGAATCTACTGCAGTTGACATCATATTCTAACAAACCTCTGTCGTCAGACACCCACGGTTGTTGATTCCGCTTCAGTTCAAACTTCACGCGTGGGGTTTTCACTGCCCTTTCGCCGTTTTGACGGATAACCAATATATTTTCTGATTGGATGCAGCACACAAACATTCAATCAGATCCCTCGTAATGGAACTATTATCGGTTCACTTTAACAATGGCGACTTCATCAAAAGTTGACTTTACCCTCTTTAACCTGGCGTGTGAAATGTTTAAAATTGACCATTTGTGTGAGTTCCAGAGATATTTAGGTAGTAATTATGACACCGTACTGATCTGTGCTATATTTCGATTTTAAACTTCTGTAATGTTGAGTCGCAAAGACGTTTCACAGAAAGCACATTTACGTTCAATGGGAGCAGCAAGATTTCTTTGTGTCTATCGGAAATGTAAGCGTCATTTTGATTGGTTTATGTGAATTATATTCTGGTCTGTCAAAACCGCGAAAGGGCAGTGAAAAATCCCGCGGGTGATGTTTGAAGCGTAGCGGAGTCAACAACCGTGGGTGTCCGGCGATGGTAAGAATATGCGGACAACATGGATCTATTCTATTCACAAAGTCAAGATTTACCTTTCCTCGTGTACGGGCTCATTATACTAGAGACATATGTGTGACTCGTTTTGTGAAGACACACGTGCACAGACAAGTGGCGCGTTATTAACATTTGATAAAATAATACATATGTAATAATTATATGGACTTTTTGACCGAAAAACTGGAACAGATCAATAGTGTCAAAATGGTACAAGGTTTCGATATGAAATTCTACATGGTATTGATTTTAACAAATTTGCATAGTAATGTAAATCCATCGTTGCATGCTTGGCTGTAATCGTTTATCCTTTGATTTATACGATCCATGTTTGTACTAGATCAACACATTGTACAGGAAAGCTTCATTTCCAAGAAAATGTTTCTACAAATAAACTGTTGCAATAAACTGCCACCGATTTGCGTATTACAACAAATTGTCTATAATAATTAACCACATGTATACACCATTGACTGACCTTTAAACTGATAACAGGATTACCTGAAGATTATGGCTTGAATGTCGTAGTTGATCTATACATTACATGTGAACGATGACAATAACGACTATCGTAGACCAAGTTGACTGCAGGATGGTCTGTCTAATCCACTATACAAAGTCCGATATAACATTGTTCCCGCCCAATTTGTCCCACATACGGGTGTTTTATCATTGTTCACTTATGTCACAGTTGACTCATCACTGCTTCATGTTATATACATCTGTATTCATTATCCGAGTGAATTGCGCTGTCGTGTGATAAATAATATAGGAAATAAATAAGGTCAGTTTACTATATGTTTTTTTTTAAAACTGACATTGTTATTTATTCATCATGCAACAGTTTATTTAACGCAGACAGTACCGATATTGGTATCCGGATATTATCCCATCCGGACATTATATTTTTGTTAATAACTGCATATGCGGACATTGGCCCCTTCATATTTTCACATGGCGGACATTATCACCTCCACTATTTATTAAATGGCGGACATAAGCCCCTTCATGTAGTAGACATCAGCCCCTTCATTATAAAAGAAGCATTGTCAATGACCATAACATAACTGGAGTGTTTTAACAGTTTGCCTATAATGATGAGATAATAATGTGTGTGTTTAACAGCTTGCCTATAATTACCTATAAAAGACGGGCGGTCATCACAATTAGCATTTTCTCAGTGTAGTCTAATGAAGTGTCCATGTCTTGTTTCTGTACCATCAGTGGATCCGATTGTCTTAAGAAAAACACAAAACAAAATAAAAACAAACGGTCTTGCGTAGTTGCTGATTGCATAAACACATTTCATTTATTTCATTAACGTTGTACGCCGAAATCATAACAAAAATCGTTCAAACAACCTGCAGAAAAGCGTTACTTAACCGACATTAATTGACGTCGTATTGACGTCATGCTGATGTCATAATTGTGGGGTAGTGCTGTTCACCGAAGGAATGTCTGTTTTGTCAATACCGGCCATTCTGTCGTTGTGTTTTCGTAACATTTCGTTGGAATTCCGAACTGAAAATAGACAAATGTATAATTTGAAGTTATAGCTCTATCCGTTTGGCAACGAGCCGGGCCGAAGGATAATATATTCGTCATTAGAGTGGCGATACTGTAAAACAAAGCGTAGGAAGTTTGCGCTCATTGTAGGTCCGAAAACCCCCAGCGCATCCGAGCATCTAATAAGTCAATAAAGCATTTAACATGCCTCTGACAAACAATATCGTGCATGTACATTTAATTTAGAATATATGTGTAAAGTGGGTTTTTTAGAATGAAACTTGTTACAGATGGTCTTGGGTTGATTTTCGTAGAAAGTGGCACGTAAGTTAAGCACGCTTCCTGGAAGCACATAAAGAACGGGTAAAATCCACATCTGACTAAAAGTATGCAATTAATCATCATCACCGATACCGATTATAAAGGTATGCAACATAATCGTAATTACCAAAACTGACTTTGACAGAATGCAACATAATCGTAATTACCAAAAACCGACTATGACATAATTTAACATAATCGTAATTACCAAAACCGACTATGACAGAATGCGTCATAATCATTATTACCAAAACCGACTATTACAGAATGCAATTTAATCGTAGTTACTAAAACCGACTATGATAGAATGCAGCATTATCGTAATTACCAAAACCGACTATTGCAGAATGCAATTTATTCGTATTTACCAAAACCGACTATGATCGAATGCAGCATAATCGTAATTACCAAAACCGACTATTGCAGAATGCAATTTAATCGTAGTTACTAAAACCGATTTTATATTAAAGTGTGCAATTTAATCCTAGTTACCAAAACTGACTATAAAATAATGCAATTTAATCGTAGTTACAAAAAACTGTCTATAAACGTATGCAATTTAATCGAAGTTACATGTACAAACATCGACTATAAAAGTATGCAATTTAATCGTTATTATCTTTACTGACTACACAAATATGCGATTTAATCGTAGTTACCAAAACCGGCTGCAACAGTATGCAATTGAATCGTAGTAACTAAAATCGACAATAAAAGTATTCAATTTAATCGAAGTAACTAAAATCGACAATAAAAGTATTCAATTTAATCGTAGTTACCCTTACTGACTATAAAATAATTCAATTTAATCGTAGTTGCCATTACTGACTATAAAAGTATTCAATTTAATCGTAGTTACCATTACTGACTATAAAGTAATTCAATTTAATCGTAGTTACAAAAAACTGACTATAAAAGTATGCAATTGAATCGTAATTACAGACATCGACTATAAAAGTATGCAATCGAACTGACTTACATGTATGCAATTATAAAAGTCATCGCAATAACCAACACAGACTATACAATACAATATAGTTAATTGCATAAAAATACAAGTTTTATAGCAAGTTAACAAACAAATTCATAACATAACATAGACAATGTTTTGTTTTCTTTCTGAAGAACCCCACGTATAACCGTACATATTTAACCCAGAATTATTCTCATATTTATATACATACACACAGTGATGAAAATATATGTCTTCTAGTCTTAAATTAAAATTGAAATTAAATAAAACATATTCAAAGACTCATTTTATTTGCTAAATAAATGTATTTTGCTAAATTATGTATGTCGACTTCTGTACAAGTAAGTGATGTAATCGTTATTATCAACATCGATTATAAAAATATGGGAGGTTATCGTAATTACAATCATCGACTATACACGTATTAAAGTATGCGATGTAATCGTTATTATCAACATCGACTCTACAAGTATGTGATGTAATCGTTATTATCAACATCGACTCTACAAGTATGTGATGTAATTGTTATATTATCAACATCGACTATTAAAGTATGTGATGTAATCGTTGTTATCAACATCGAGTATTAAAGTATGTGATGTAATCGTTGTTATCAACATCGACTATTAAAGTGTGTGATGTAATCGTTGTTATCAACATCGACTATTAAAGTATGTGATGTAATCGTTATTATCAACATCGAATCTACAAGTATGTGATGTAATCGTTATTATCAACATCGACTATTCAAGTATGCGATGTAATCGTTATTATCAACATCGACTCTACAAGTATGTGATGTTATCGTTATTATCAACATCGACTATTAAAGTATGTGATGTAATCGTTGTTATCAACATCGACTATTAAAGTATGTGATGTAATCGTTGTTATGAACATCGACTATTAAAGTATGCGATGTAATCGTTATTATCAACATCGACTCTACAAGTATGTGATGTAATCGTTATTATCAACATCGACAATTAAATTATTCGATGTAATCGTTATTATCAACATCGGCTCTACAAGTATGTGATGTAATCGTTATTATCAACATCGACTATACAAGTATGTGATGTAATCGTTGTTATCAACATCGACTATTAAAGTATGTGATGTAATCGTTGTTATCAACATCGACTATTAAAGTATGCGATGTAATCGTTATTATCAACATCGACTATTAAAGTATGCTTTGTAATCGTTATTATCAACATCGACTATACAAGTATGTGATGTAATCGTTGTTATCAACATCGACTATTAAAATATGTGATGTAATCGTTATTATCAACATCGACTCTACAAGTATGTGATGTAATCGTTATTATAAACATCGACTATTAAAGTATGTGACGTAATCGTTATTATCAACATCGACTATTAAGGTATGTGATGTAATCGTTGTTATCAACATCGACTATTAAAGTGTGTGATGTAATCGTTATTATCAACATCGACTATTAAAGTATGTGATGTAATCGTTATTATCAACATCGAATCTACAAGTATGTGATGTAATCGTTATTATCAACATCGACTATTCAAGTATGCGATGTAATCGTTATTATCAACATCGACTATTTAAGTATGTGATGTAATCGTTGTTATCAACATCGACTCTACAAGTATGTGATGTAATCGTTATTATCAACATCGATTATTAAAGTATGCAATGTAATCGTTATTATCAACATCGACTATTAAGGTATGTGATGTAATCGTTGTTATCAACATCGACTATTAAAGTATGTGATGTAATCGTTGTTATCAACATCGACTATTAAAGTATGCGATGTAATCTTTATTATCAACATCGACTATTAAGGTATGTGATGTAATCGTTGTTATCAACATCGACTATTAAAGTATGTGATGTAATCGTTGTTATCAACATCGACTATTAAAGTATGCGATGTAATCGTTATTATCAACATCGACTCTACAAGTATGTGATGTAATCGTTATTATCAACATCGACTATTAAAGTATGTGATGTAATCGTTAGTATCAACATCGACTACTAAAGTACATTATGTATGCGATGTAATCGTTATTATCAACATCGACTATTAAAGTATGTGATATAATCGTTATTATCAACATCGAATTTACAAGTATGTGATGTAATCGTTATTATCAACATCTACTATTGAAGTATGCGATGTAATAGTTATTATCAACATCGACTCTACAAGTATGTATGTGATGTAATCGTTATTATCAACATCGACTATTAAAGTATGTGATGTAATCGTTATTATCACCATCGACTATTAAAGTATGCGATGTAATCGTTATTATCAACATCGACTATTAAAGTATGTGATGTAATCGTTATTATCAACATCGACTATTAAAGTATGTGATGTAATCGTTGTTATCAACATCGACTATTAAAGTATGTGATGTAATCGTTATTATCAACATCGACTATGAAATGTATGCGATGTAATCGTTATTATCAACATCGACTATTAAAGTATGTGATGTAATCGTTGTTATCAACATCGACTATTAAAGTATGTGATGTAATCGTTATTATCAACATCGACTCTTAAAGCATGTGATGTAATCGTTATTATCAACATCGACTATTAAAGTATGTGATGTAATCGTTATTATCAACATCGACTATTAAAGTATGTGATGTAATCGTTGTTATCAACATCGACTATTAAAGTATGCGATGTAATCGTTATTATCAACATCGACTCTACAAGTATGTGATGTAATCGTTGTTATCAACATCGACTAATAAAGTATGTGACGTAATCGTTATTATCAACATCGTCTATAAAAGTATGTGATGTAATCGTTGTTATCAACATCGACTATTAAAGTATGTGACGTAATAGTTATTATCAACATCGACTATAAAAGTATGTGATGTAATCGTTATTATCAACATCGACTATACAAGTATGCGATGTAATTGTAATAACCTACACCGACAATACAAGTATGTGATGTAATCGTATTTACCTACACTGACTATAAAAGTATGTGATGTAATCGTATTTACCTACACTGACTATAAAAGTATGTGATGTGATCGTATTTACCTACACTGACTATAAAAGTATGTGATGTAATCCTATTTACATACACTGACTATAAAAGTATGTGATGTAATCGTATTTACCTACACTGACTATAAAAGTATATGATGTAATCGTAATTGCCAACACCGACTATACAAGTATGTGATGTAATTGTAATTTCATACACCAACTATACAAATATGTGATGTAATCGTATTTCCCTACACTAACTATACAAATATGTGATGTAATCGTATTTCCCTACACTGACTATACAAGTGTGTGATGTAATCGTAATTATCAACACTGACTATACCAATATGTGATGTAATCAAAATTACAAAAGCCGTCTCTACAAATGTGTAATTTGATCGTAATTACAAACACCGACTATACAAGTGTGTAATTTGATCGTTAGTAGAAACACCGACTATACAAGTGTGTAATTTGATCGTAATTACCAACTATGTGATGTAATCACAATTATCACCAACTATGGAAGTAAGCACTTTAATCGCAATTACTCTTCATTTCAGTAACCACTGATATAGTTTTCTCGAGACGTGGTTCAAATTGAGCATCGGCCTCTCGCACAAAAGGTCCCGGATTCGAACCCCGAGATGAGCGCGTTCTGCCTTATGGATGTTTTCAAACCAACGTTGCGAGTACTGGTTAAATCTCCAGGGAAGCAGACATCGATCGTGATTTATATGAGCTGAAAGCTTGTGTAGTAATCGATGTAATATAAATAAGGTTAAACTTAATTGGTTTTACGTCTTATGTTGTCTTATGATGGCTTATGCAATTTTTCAAAGGAGAAAATTCACTTTAATCATTACCTATTTGATAACTTAAACTATGAAACTATCATTACATAAAATCCTCTACGATACTCCCATGAATTATGTATAATTAAACCCCTTTCCCATGTACAGTAAATTGGCAGCAGGCGACGTGGAAATCAACTAGGTTAAAACGTGGAAAATCTCTATAAATGAAACCGTCATTATCGAATAGAGGTGAACACATTGTTGTTAATGGAAACATTGCTCATTACGAACATTTTTTGTTTATGTCATTATTGTTTCAAAAGTCGTCTGCTGAGGATGCTTCAAAAAGCGTCTTTGGGAAAGGGTTGAGGGATTTATTGCGGACCATTATTGATTAACGCATGGGGAATTTCAGCTATGCGTTTTATAAATCTTAGCTCAAAAGAACTTGGAAGATTTTCCACCCGTTACCCAATAGTCATTTTTATGCCAAACATTTTTTTTCCAATTTTCCAATTTTGCATTTAAACGCATCTGAATCGGGTAACTTTTTCAAGACATTATTATTTTCACTAGAACACGCAGATCTAGATCCGATTTGCACGCTTAAATATAGCAGACGTCAATAGAAAATATTTTTGGAAAAAGTTAACTTCCTAATTATGACTAATTTTGTTTCTTCTCAGGGAGTTTCCACTCTGTGTGATGATTATACGAGTTAGTTAACTTATTTAGAACTTCTAGTAAGTTATATTTATATAGAACACGACAACAAGCCATTTCCTCGATACATCAGACGAGTTTCGAAATATGTTTGGTTTGTTTTTATTGTGTTTTACGCCACTTTCAACATCAGTTCAGTTACATTCTTCTGGTCCAATCCTGCTGATACAAGTGAGTCAAGCGTAAAGCCCGGTTTCCATGGAGCGGAAAACCTACGCGTTTTCGGCGCGGCTTTATTCGGCGCCGAACACGCGCTTCAGTCTATATTGCATGTTATACCTCACGTGACTTTGTAATGTTAAATTCTCATATACTCATCATGGGAAAATTCTTACTGTCTCATGCGAACAGTACGTTTTTGACCGGTTAATAGTATACTGCTACATGGCACGCGCGTTAAAATGTTGGTTATGCACGTGCATTACGTCATTTCAAACAATAACGTCACCTTTTAGACGCGCGTGCTATGTAACAGTATATTGTTAACCGGTATATTCATATGTGTGTGTTACATTGTAGTAGATCTACCATTATTGTATACTTTGATATTGTTCCTTCTTGTTTCCATATGAACAAAGGATGCAATATCATTTGATATTGCACGAGTTGATATTGCACTGGAATCTTTTTCACGTGACGCTAAGGATGGAACTATTTCCATACACTAACGTTACAAAGCGGTCTCATCCAACCTTTCATCATTTAGAGACCAGCTAACTTCTACTTCTACTGTGTTACTGTCAGGGCTTAGTGCATCGCAGGCAAGTGAAGCCATTAAAATGGTTAAAACAACTAATTAGGCATATTTACAAATATAAATGAAATAAAAAAATATCTGTGTTGTTTAGGCTGTGTATCAATGTAGACGGGACTTGAATCAGTTTACAGATGTGATCTGCTCAAGGTTCGACTCTCTGATAGTCCTAGGAAAAAGCTGTGCTTATACGGTTCGTAGTACATTGTTTGGTACATCTTTTATAGATGACACGTAGTGAAAAAATCGATAGACATACACAAAACCCAATCTGGTATATTTATAGCGTAAGCTATGCTAGTAAATACGTACGTAGTTTCTGACGTAATAATGTGACGATTATTGTTTTGATTGTCGTTGACGATCTTTTATACGTGTATCAACAAATAAAGAGGGATTCATAACTGCTAGGATGTAGAAGCAAATGATTGTTTTAAAGGTAGGTCTTCAGATTTGTTTTGTTATCCTCTGATGTGAAGTTTATAAACGCAGTAGCCTTTATATGTATATCAAAGATGTGTGTTCGCTTTACTGAACATACTGCGAGGTCAAAAGGCTCTTTTAAAGGGGCATCTCAATCGTAATAAATTTTGTTTTATCCAGGCGTAAATACAAGAATAAGATAATACACGAGTTCTTAATGAAAAACACTGTTAGAAAAGGCGTTACACATCATTTTGTCGACAATTCCAATTTCGAGTCGACAACAATGGCGGTTCTTAAATTATATTTTCCGCGACCTTAGCAACCAGCGTAAAGGAGAGTATAATTGCGCGATGTATCGTTAATGTTTATTTATCTAAACAATCCAAATCGACTGTTAATTTTCTTATAGTGTGACGTGTTTAAAACAAACAGAACCGACACATTTTAAATAGCCAAATATCAATTTATACAATAAAAAGGTTATTGCATGATTGTGGGAATATATTGTGTTGGGACTCGTTCCTTCGGCGGAGTTCTGCCCTCGCAAGCTCGGGCAACTCAGCCGAAGGAACTCGTCCAACACAATATTTCCCATATTGATGCAATAACCTATAATGTTCACCTCCCCTACAAAGGTACAGAATAAATTGAATAAACGGGTAATTTTGTTCGGTATAATAAAATAGATATTGCATGGCTAACAGTGTGACAGTACATATTTTCAACATTCGGGTAAATACTGTTAACCTCGGCTTCGCCTTGGGTAACAGTATTTTCCTCATGTTGACAATATGTACTGTCACACTGGAAGCTATGAAATATTTATATAATGACGTTTCAATTGAAGCATTTTTCGGCGCGGAATATTGACGCCGCCGAAAGAATTCGCTTCGGGTAGGGATTTTATTCCGCGTATAGGCGCCGAAATATAATTCTCTTCAGTCTATATTGCATGATGACGTTTCCATTGAAGCGTTTTTCTGCGCGGAATTTGGTTTAGTAATGTAGTGTTTGTTTTAACTTGGAAACGGCCATTTTTCTTGGAGGTCAATAAAACATATGCGTTTTTATCCGAAAACCGCGTCGGGTTTCGGCTTCATGGAAACAGTTTGTCGGCGCATACTCGGCTCGTATTTCGGCGCCGAAATAGTAGGCGTCATGGAAACCCGGCTTTATACTAACCCCACAACTATGAGCGCCTAGAAGGGAAGACAATTACTACAAGCATTTGCTACAACCCAACCGGGGAACAAACACACGAGCTCCCGCAACCAAGGCGGACGCACTACAAATACACTGAAAAAGTTTTGGAAAAGAATAAAGATTTTTAATAATATATCCGGCGTTTGACGATTTGGGTTTTTCTTTCACATTTTCAAACGTTGAAGACTACTGTCTCCAATGTACGCAAGCATGTAGTTTTCATCCTCATCTAACTTCTGACGAAAACTAGAATTGTACCCCTGCGAATTTGATGACCAACAACCATTATGCGATCCCTTTGGAATTGGTTCTTTATTAATAGAAACAACTTTACCTGTAACAAATACGTATTTTGGTTTTAAAACTAGTAGTATCGAAACGACACGCAGAGTCCGAGAACTATACGACTGACCCTCGTACAAGCGACTTTTGACGCATTTTATGTTGGTTGAAAGCATCGTGGAATTTTGGTTAATTTCTCACCCCGAATATTCATTTTAAACTGTTCTAAACTTAAAAATGAGGGAAAACAAAGTAAGAAAGTAAAGGAGAAAATAAGCTTACAGTAGCAATTTCAATGAGCGGCAGCAAACACTTACGACAATTAACAATCCAAATTAGCCAGCGATGCTGCGCAGTCTGATCAGACCCTACATTGTTCGCCAATGAGTCATAGAAGGCTGAAATAAACTTCTTATAAGCGGAAGACATTTTTTATCTTTCAGCACGGATAAATAGACAAAAAGCAGGTCTTCTCTTAGCACGTGTAATAATTCAGTTAAATTTGGTTTTCATTGAGCACTGCTAGAATTGACTGCTACAGAGTCGCCAACAGCCTTTTTTATATAACATAAGCTCTACCTGAGATAGCTAATTGAAAAACTAACGATTGAAGTATAGTCAAACCAGTGCTAAAGACCACTCGTCTTTAGCAACCACACGGTTAATTTCCGAATTACTTATTTTCTGTATAAGTGAACCTGTAATTAAAGACCATCTGTGAACAAATACCAGATTATTCTCTTCTCACCCATGGTCTTTAAACACAGGTTGGACTGTAATTGAAAATCTACTATCAAGACACATGTAGTTATATTTGAAAAACGGCATAACAAATTTATAGAAAAAAGAAACGTGTTAACATGGACAATGTTTCATTTGTATGCGGGGATTCAGCTATGCTGAGTACCTCCGTATATTTCAGGAAGTGTAAATTTGTAAATATTATGTGCTGCCCTCTGTTTTTTCATAATGGACAATTTATCTTGATTGTCCAGGGGTCAGTAAAATACGTTTCACAACGAGTAGCTTGACAGCGGGTAGCTCAAAATCCCTGCAATGCAAAATACGGAAATACGGCTGTCGTGCATCGTCAACATTTTCCCTTGTTAACACTATACAGGCTACATCTTGCATCGGATCTTCATGAAAGTTTATCAGAACATTCATCTCCATCAAATCTTGGACAAGTTCGAAACTGGTCCATTTGAGGTAAAAAACTAGGTCCCTAGGTCAAACTGAAGGAAAATATTGTTAACACTCTAGAGGCCACATTTTCAACTTGAGCATGTTGAAACTTTATCAGAATGTTTGTCTTGACGATGTTAGTCCGAACATTAGTCATGTTGGGTCAAAAAGTAGGTCAGAATGTTTGTATTAATGATTTCTATGTCAAGTTTAAATATGGGTCATATTGGGTCATATTGGGTCAGAAACTAGGTCACTAGGCCGAATTGAAGGACAATCTTGTTAACACTGTAGAAGCCGCATGTTTTACTAAGGCAGCTTGAAATTTGGTCAGAATGTTTATCCAAATGATATCTAGGCCAAGTTCGAATATGAATCAAACTAGGTCACTAAGCCGAATTGAATGAAAACCTTGTTAACACTCTAGAGGCCTTATTTTCAACTTGAGCATGTTGAACCTTTATCAGAATGTTTGTCTTGATGATATGTAGGTCAAATTCGAACATGGCTTATGATGGGTCAAAAAGTAGGTCACTATGTCAAATTGAAGTAAAAGCTTGTTAGCACTCTAGAGGCCGCAATTTTTGAAATTTTGTCAGAATGTTGTATTAATTATATCCAGGTCAAGTTCGAATATGGGTCACATTGGGTCAGAAACTAGGTTACTAGGCCAAATTGAAGGAAAATCTTGTTAACTCTGTAGAAGCATCTTTTTTGGATACAGCAACTTGAAGTTTGGTCAGAATTCTGTCTAAATAATATCTAGGTTAAGTTTGAATATGGGTCATGCCGGGTTAAAAACTAGGTCACTAGGCCACATTGAAGGAAAATCTTGTTAACACTCTGTATACTGCATTTATAGCTTGAGCATGTTGAAACTTTATCAGAATGTTTTTCTTGATATCCAGGTCATGTTGGATCAAAAAGTAGGTCACTAGGTCAAATTGAAGGAAAATCTTGTTAACACTCTAGAGCCAACATCCCCCGCATGTCAGTACTTTCAGTACCTTGATTCATTATCTGCTGAAGGTGGAGAATGCCGTGAATATCTAACAGACGTCAATACGAAGGAATGGGATCAGTGAAAGGATTAATTAACTTTAAACCTCTTGTAGATTTATTTCCAAGAGTTGTGAATTAGATGTTCTACATTCAACACGCAACACTGAAATAACTGACTTCAAAGTGTTCCCATGTCACCACTCTCCTCATATCACGTGTTCAATTCTCTACATAACCATTTTCCCCGTGCAGACGAATTTTGACGCATATGTAGCAGAAGACATTCGAAAACATTGTGGCGTAAGGAAAATTGATAATAGTTAGTAATTTAATTTGTTTCACTATGTCTTCATCTATATTTAATGTATATAAGTTCTCATTTAGTATTATGTCAACATTTTCGCCTCGATCTTTTTCAATTTTTGACTGCTGTTTAAAACGTAAACATATTGGTGTGTTCAAATTTACAGCAAACTGTTTATTCATTTCCTGATGCAGACGTTGTGTGAAAGCTCTGCAGCACAAGACTTGTAAAACAAAATGGGAAAAGGTAGAAAAGTTATTTATCCATAAGTGTATTTATTAGGTTAAGGCTTTCTGACGCCTCTGCAGCAGATATTTTTTTCAAAACGTTTGGGCAAAACTAGAAACTGCTCATAGTGAGCAATTTCTTCTTTTGTCAAAATGTTTTGAACTCTATCCAATAATGGAATTAAAATTTTACGCAGATTTTCCATATGTTTGTCTATGCGTTTTCAATGTCGTCTGCTGCATATTTGCTGTATACGGGACGAGGTTAAGGTTGGTAGTCCTGGAGTGTCGGTCTAGTATTCTGCCATGTTCTCAGATGTTACTCCTGGAATATCGTAACAGGCAAACGTATATAAAACGTGATATCATATGCTTTTCTACGGAAATGTGTGGGCAAACATTGTCTTTCTTTTATTTGCAATAAACCTTTTCCTTAAAACCAAAAGCTTGTTAACCCTTTCCCACTTGCGTGTGATTTTTGACGCATCTGCAGCAGACGACTTTCGAAAACAATGTGGATAAAGGAGGAATTGGTATAATGAACAATTCTTCTTTCGCAACAATGTATTCAACTCATTATAAAATTCCCTTTTTATGAAAAGTGGGCATGATTAAAAAAAAAAAAAAATAACAGAAGAAAGAGGAAAATCGTCAATACAAAAAGGATGAGTCGACGGGTTCAGCTTGATAATGAAATATTCGTGTATAACGTT
This sequence comes from Serripes groenlandicus, assembly GCA_031761405.1. NCBI lineage: Eukaryota > Metazoa > Mollusca > Bivalvia > Cardiida > Cardiidae > Serripes > Serripes groenlandicus. Next base: position 75,185,049 of record JASEVX010000003.1, read on the forward strand.
AATTTATCACATCGAAGTATCGACATTTAGACAGACTTAACGAAGCGCTATTTCCTGTCGCGGAAGTTTATTTACAGTGGCCGCTCGTCTTAGGAACTCGTCGTTTATGATGCTAGAAGTATATTTCGAAATGTGAATTCGTGGAGATATCTAAATCCATGCTTTTAAAACAGACCTTTTTTTCTTTCAAAAATAAATTTCTTGAATAAGAGAGCTTTACACTTTCCCATAAACATACATTTTCTGACGGCTTTGCAGCAGATGACTTTTGAAAACATTGTTGCAAAAAAGAAATTGCAAATAATGACCAATGTTAATTATCTGGTGGAAAAACCCATGTCAGATCATAGATAAAGATGGTTTCCATGTTTCAGTCGCTATATTCGAATTCAGAGAAACGGTTAGAATGTATTAAGTTTAAATGATTGTTTGATAACCTAAAGGTCTCATCCTCTTACAAATGAAAAATAAAACAAAAACATAGAACTGTAGACTACATGTATTGTAAATCCCTCGATGTGTTATGGTCAAAGGTCAAGGCCACATTGACTTACTTTTGGTACAAAATAAAGTCTGTTCCTAAGACGAATGACATACTATCAAGCTAGTCATAAGCAGTCACCAGAAGAGAGTTAATATTTGGCTTCCGATCACAGGTGGCTGCTTTATACAAGTCAAATAAAGAAGAAAATGTTGCTAAGATTAATCTTCAAGTTGCAGCTTGGATCCTTAGCATAGATACTCATGCACATCTGGTTTTTCATGTTGCGTGTTATCCTCACGCCAATGTTGGTTTTCCTGAAGCAACGCTCTAGTAGTCTTTATCGCTGTCATCGCCCACCAGAGAAACATCTTGATTTCCTTCGCACTTTAGTTAGTTATAAGTTTAGAAATATGTATCTTCCCTACTGCTGGTAATCCTATTTCCCAGATAGGAACCGGAACCAATAATCAGCCCTTTCCCTCGTAGACCGATAATCAGCCCTTTCCCTCGTAGACTGATAATCAGCCCTTTCCCTCGTATAAACTCGTAGACTGATAATCAGCCCTTTCCTTCGTAGACTGATAATCAACGCTTTCCCTCGTAGACCGATAATCAGCCCTTTCCCTCGTAGAAAAGACCTTGAAAGTTGGACCACTCCATGTTTCGTGCAACAGGACATTTGTTACAATTCACTATCTTAGTGGCAAACAATGCAGATTTCAGGTGAGACAGCTCGTAAAGATCTGCATTGTTTGCAAACGCCTTAGTGTGCCTTTGGCAGCGAAAGGGTTAACGGAGGCGTCTAATTGACGTCCATAACGGGATCCCATAACGGTAAATTGACATACACCTTAAGGGGCTAGAGTTCTAGTTGTTTTAATCAGCGAATAAGTTAAGCCCGTCCATGGACTAAGGTACAAATTGGCATTCGCATAGTCTGATCAAGATACGCGCTGTTCAAAAATTACTTACATATCCGTGCTTGAAACTTTTGTTAATGTGTGTAGGTTCTGATGAGACGGAAAAGCTGTACAGTTTGACTTGCATCTACACTGTTCAAAAATGTCATCTTTTGTGTACATTTTTCCATGACAAAGCTCACCTGGACGATCACATGGACCCGTGAAGATGTACACGTTGTCATTCCTGAACAGTTTAGCTTAACATTGCGTAAGTAATATGTGAAAAATGTATATCTAGATCAGACTGTGATTATACCCCTTTCCACGGACGGGCTCATGTACTCCAAACTTTCCTGATATAGTGGCTATTATAAGATGTTTCCACCGTCTACTCTGAAAATATCTACGGAAAGAAGTCCACAGCAGGCTTGTGCTTAGTCAGTCAAACAAGGTATACACATAATGTTACAATTGCGATCTCTGTAGAAACATATCGAGACTGCCAGATGCGCAGTCTACTCTTCGCACACATTAATCATAACATATTTCAAATGCATTTTGGAAGCAATCGCAAAAATATACTGTGTGAAATTGTGTGAATGTGTATATATAACATCAACCATTCCCTATAGTGCCTGGTAGATTATTCTTGATTGTTCACTTTTCGCCAACAAATTGTTTCTTTCAATTTGCAAATTCATACTTATAACAATAATTGGAATACACATTGTTTAACTCTTTCATCGCCGAACTGTTTGAAGTGGACTCTTCCATGTTCAAAGTCGGGCGACTCTTTTTCATATGTTATAACAGTTTTGGAATGTTTGGATAACTACAAGGCAGACAATGCTGATTTCAGGTGAGACAGCTCGTTACGAGCTGACTCACCTGAATCAGTGTTGTTTGCAAAAAGCTCAATATTGCCTTTGGCGCTGAAAGTGTTAGCAAGAAGCGTAAACATCCCTCTGTATCAGGCCAACAACTAAACAATCCTGACTGAAAACAGAACCCTAGAGAGATGCCAAAACATGCACCGTATACAGTGTGTTGTGTTTTGTGAGGCTGTTAATATGTCACTTCGTGCCAAAATATTCAAACATGCCTCGTAAACTGATGACATTCGGATTAATTTAACCCGGTAACTATGCATCGGAAAAGGGATACCAGATGATAATAGCACTCTCGTTAGACATGTGAATTAGTATCTGTAATCGAGAAGTCTGAAGCTGGTATTTTTGAACAGTATTGGTTCAAATTACCTTGACCATCTGCTTAGTCTTATCATACTTAATCTTCAACGGACTTACGTTATCTACACTGTTCACAAAAGCCAACATGTACTTTTTCACAAAGCACGCGCTCCTATTATAGGCGTAAGGGTATCCACCAATGTCAAATATTTAAGTTCGTGGGATTTCAGACCGGGTATCCGCCATTGTCAAATAGTTAAGTTCGTGGGATTTCAGACCGGATATCCGCTGCTGTTAAGGTGGAGTGACTTTTGGTAAGACCAACCTCCTAGTATAACATTGGCTAGATTATTTCAGTTATATCACGGCCTTTCCCGGACAAGTTGCCAATACTACTTATCCTGCCAACAGAGAGAGTCAGTTGTTATTATAAACCCATATTCCTGAGCGCCAAGGAGGGCAGCCATTACTACAATGTTTACAGTCTTTGGTATGATCTGGCCGGTGATCGATGGTTCAGATGCAACTGTGTTTTATATAACTGGAAATATGTTGAAAGGTTGTAACTTATTTCGAAGGCATATACCAGATCAATGATGTAATAAAAAGTATAAATTCTTTCAACGAAGGTTTCTGAGTTTAAAAAGCTATCAAATGGCTACGAAAAAAAAAAAACCAGCAGAAATACGAAAATAAAAGGAATAACGAAAAAATAAAATAGACAAGAAATAAAGACAAGAAGAGTATTCTTTCTGAACACTAACAGGTTGACCCATTTTACCGGTTTTTAAACAGTCAACAAACGCAATATAACCTTGAATCTAGGTTATGACCTAACATGTAATATATATTTTGAAACAGTAACATTACCTTTGAACAAATTAAACCCCAACATAATAATAGGCTAACAGTCTACATACTATTATTGAGGGGAGAACCAACGTTTGAACCTCGACCGACCGATCACCATCGCCATTTTCAATAAGACGTTTTACTACATGGATGGCAATAACTCCCCGTTTAGCAAATAACAGACGAACTTTTATTAAAGAACTGGTCGATTGCGAGACCAGAAGAAGAATACGTATGAGAATTTATGAGGTAACTGGTTCGCCTTTATCAGTTCTTGCCGAGGTATTTTTACGACCTTCTAAAAGTTTCGTGCAAAAACGGGGAGGTATTAAAAACTGCACTGAGATATTTTCTTTGCCAAACTGATTTGCAATACTTTCAGGATTTACAATAAAAGAATTTTCATTAAAACATGATGTCATTGCAAACGAGTTGTAAATCAATGTTCCATTTCGTTTTGCAATTGAATGGTGCTCTGTGAAAAGCAACCTTAAGGCGCACTGCACTGTTCCCAAATAAGTAATAGGTTTATTAAAATCTCTGATTAATTGATTGATCAACTGTTTGTTGTTATACGCCGCTTTCAACAAGTTTTAATTTATATTACGGGGTTTCCTGGGTAAGTTACCAGTACTACTGGTCCATTTGTGCTAACTCCGCTACCTGAGCGGCAAGGAGGGCAGCCATTACTTTTTTTTTAAAGTATTTAATATGATCCGACCGGTGAATGAACCCGCAGCCTCCTGCACCCGAGGCGAACTCTCTACCACTACATCACCGAGGGGTTTAAAATCTCTGAAAAACAGTGTCTGTTTGGATCCGATAACATGGATGCGTATGTAGATATTTGGTTAAGTGTGTACTAATTACGCTAAGGTTAGTTTTTATCTGAATCACCGCTCAATATTCTCCAATTGTTATCGTCTATGACTAATTGGTAAAGACTGTAGAGGCAGATCAGACTGCGCAGTTACACTGGCTGGTCTTGATGAACTATGTTATAACCTGGTCAACCCTTTCCTACTTGCAGACGCATTTTGATACATCTGGAGTACACACACATTGGCACAATGTTTTCAACTGTATTCAATAATTTCACAACTTTCACAACTTGCTAAATTCGTGGGAGTCGCCATTTTGGGTATGTATGAAAGCGGTCTGTCAAACGGATTGGTAATTAATGTCGTTAGTCTATCTTTTTTAAATCGATATTTAAGTTCATAAAAGTGCATTGTAATTTCCGTTTGAACTGACGTTTTAACGAAAAAGTTAAAACTAAAAGGAACTGAGTATGAAATAATTGTTCTAATAAGTCATAAGTCATAATAGACGAGGAAAACAATGAAAACAATTCTACTTTATTGAAGCGTCTCGATCAATGTGACCTAGACGCACGTCACTTTACAGTAAAGCGCTTTACATAAACAACTATATTCCACATAATGACATCCTCGGTACCCAGGCTATTCATAAACTATTTGATACCCTGGGCAAATTGGCTGTACAATTCTCGTACTCATCAATAATTTATGAAGTGAAATGCAACCGCTTGATTGGTCGCATGACACAAACCTCATGCGATACGAAAATTACAGTGTAGTTACGGATGAAATCGTTGTGCATGCTTTACGAAGTTTCGCTAGCCAATTTGCCTAGGGCATCATATATTTTATGAACAGCCTGGGTACCGAGGATGCATAATGACGACCCGAGACGTGTATCTGGTTGAAATAACTCCAATCCATCATCTAAAGTGTTGATAAGTAGGCCTAACATACGTTTGTAACATGTAGTCGGCAGTCTTCACGGAAGTAGCCAGTCCTTCATTCCTGATTGACAAAACTGACAAATGTTCATGCAATAATTGGATGAAAATAGAATACAATAGGTACTTTAGATTCCATGTTGAACAAAGAAGGACATAAATGAAAAATGAGCTTTCCGACTGAAATGTTTTAACATATTTCGTGAAGTCAGTGACTTCGCACCACTGCAATCTCGTACAACATAATTATACTCAATCCTAAGGATATAATATAGGTGTTACGTAAATGTTAATGGGGTCATTATAAGAGACATAAGGGGTTAAATGTGTGATATTTATTATAAAAGTATCGGGTTTTCATTGCACTACATTCCTGTTCGGAACTATGAAATACACTAAATAAACAAATTCTGCTTAAACTTTGTTGTTCGTTATACAGCCGTCACACCGGACTGGCGTCCCTACGGCGTCCCTACGGCGACCCAGGACGTGGAAGGGACGCCATGGACGCCGTAGGGTCGTGGTGAGAACGCATCAAGACGCCGTGGGGACCCCAAGGACGCCGAAGGTCGCAGAGCGACGGCGTTTACTTTGGACATGTTCAAAGTAAACGCCGAGGTTCGGCGTCCTGAGCGCGTCCTGGCTCAGGACGCCGTGGGATCGCCCTGAGGTCGCCATGGTCGCCGTAGCATCGCAGTAGGAACCCGAACAACGCCAAAGGAACGTAGTACAGACGTGGTAGAGTCGCCATGTAAACGCGGAGAAAAGGATCGGGGGAACCAATGGCGACCTTACTGCGTCCTTACCACGTCTATGGGGTTCTTATCACGACCCCATCACGTCTATGGCGTCCTTACCGCGATGTCAGGGCGGATATTTCGGGATTTGAGCTATTGTCCGCGACCTTACAACGTTCTCAATGCGTCCCTGCGGCGTTAATGGCGTTTCTACGGGGTGCCTACTACGACTATTGCGTTTCTACGGAGTTTGCACTGCGTTCCTAGCGCGTTCCTACTGTTCGCCCTCGAAGAGCTATAAAACCCAATATTTCATCCTATCTTTATCAGTGTATTTCTCGTACTCACCATCATCAGGGCCGAATAAATGATGAACTTGCTCGCACTGCAACATATACTTATTGTCCAGCAGCAGCAGCAGGCAGATGATCATGTCATAGCTGTAAAACTGATCAGACGGCGAAGGAGAAGAAGGGCAAGGCTAAGAAGATGCTGGGTTAGACCATGGCTCGGTGATGTCCGAAAGAACAGTGGAGTTTTATACTCGCAGCGAGGACGCCGTTGGGTCGCCCTGCAGTCGCCGTGGGAACGCCATGCACGCGGTAAGGTCGTGGTAGAAACGCTAAGAACGCAGTGGGGTCGCAGTGGGGTCGCCGCTGATCGCCGTATGGACGCCGCAGTGACGCCGTGTAAACTCAATAGAAACTCCAAGGACGCAGTAAGAACGCGGTAAGGTCGTGTTGGGAACGCCGTGTACATACACAGATCGCAGAGCACAGAACTCCGGTGTGACGGCTGACTCGAAATCTGGATTTATTTTAGAAAAATCATTGGCGTTCTCAATGCGACCATCGGCGTTCTCCAAAATATGACAGTTTAGGACGCGGTAAGGACGCCAGTCCGGTGTGACGGCAGTATTATAGACTACACTTATTCAAAATAATCAAATCTGATTGTATTTAACAGTGTGCGACTGTATCTCCTACCTTGTTTATTGTGTTGGGGTTTTACGCTTTCCCGACATAATTTCAGTTATATCACGGCAACAGTTCATTTATTCATGACCCCTGGGTAAACAAACCAGTACTAGACTGGAAATGTGCCTTGCCAAAGAGCATTCCGCCATGATCACAGTGCCGCAACTGGGGATCGAGCCCGGGATGCCCGGTTCACAATCACCGACACTAACAACTATTCCACGGTGGATTCCTGTGTCTCCTGCCATGTGTGTGGTACCACACAGTAGCCTTGTAACCAAATAGTTAAAAACAATGAAATAGTAGTTATTATATTACAATACTGTTCCCGTTGTCTTTCCCGTTGTCTTTGTACAATTATTTTAACTATACATGAGTTATTATGCCATTTAATACATAAACAGCTATAAATCTAACATTTATATTGATCACACCTTTAGGCTTGAACGTTTTAGATGCAAATATAAAACGTGACTTAGTGTTCAGTTACTTTATGTTTACGTTTCATAGAAAAACTATGAACAATACGCAATTGCTCGTTAGAAGCGATGCATTTTCGTCAGGTATTTGAAATGATGATAACTGGTTTTTGATAAAAGCTTTCAATGAAAAGTGCAGACCAAAATCAGACTACACATAGCAGCGTGCTGATCGCGATGTACACTTTTCATGACAGATGTTCGTGTGTTTATTTGCTGATTTTGCTGATAAAAGAGTTTACCGAATAGTTCTGAAAACGATCAGACTGCATTGTTCGATCTGTTCTTATATTGGTTTTGTGATCAAAAAGATTTGCGAAAAAGTGCAGAAAAATATCAAGTTGCACGTATGTGCAGGCTGATCCTGTGTACACCTTTCATAAAAAGTTTTACAATTTCGCATTTTCAGGGCAATTAGTTACCGCTCTGCTGTGTATATGCTGATTTCTTTTCATGGTACATTTTCAATGATCAATAATGTTTATGCCTAATAACTAAATTAAATTTTTAAAAAAACTTTGAGTATGTCTCATGTAATTTCCGTGTCGATCTAGTCGATCAAGAAGACTAAGAAAACTTCTGGATTATACAATTAACCGTTACATTTATGAGCAATTGTTCCTTTGGCAGCAACCGTTTCTTATGTCGTCTGCGGCAGAGGCTTCAGAAACCGAACGTATTAGTGAAAGGGTTATGCAGAAATGTGACCTCCTACATAACTTGTTCCAGCCATATTGATAGGTTGCAAAAGGTAGTCGCCAGGTGAAATAAGAAGAGGGGTGAACTGAACAATTTAATCTATATACCATCATGCAGGTGATCGATTATGGGTCATCTTGGCCCTCATGTTTTAACATAGTTCATTATATTGTATGTCTTAATTTTCTGAAAGTCATTACTTTATTATGTTCTGTTCTTAATAATAGACGACGCAAAACTAATTCCAAACATTTTATGGTTATGCAAAAAACATGACATTAACATTATTATCGTCTACTTTTAAAAATGTTATGACCAAAGTATGCTCTTTAAGTTTTGTTTCAATCATTTTACGTTTTTTCGTAAATAGGTAGTACCATAGATATATTAGATAGCTTACATATTTTCTACAGTTTGTTCAAGTTGTGAAAGGATAAAGGAGTAAGATTAGTTAAAGCGTACAGCAGTCGATTTATCAGTTGAAGCTAGAATTCCAAGCTTTGAAAAGTGAAAGCTGTTGGATCCGATACAATACTACCGAACACATTGATAATCTAATGTTTGCAGTCGACACGCTGTGCTCCAAACACTTCCTAACAAATAAACTATGTTTTTAACTTTCCACTGTTTGTTGTTATACTTTTCGTTTTTGCTATGCTTTGTCTGATAATGATTTTCAAAGCATTGTTGGAAAAGGGGAAAATGTTCGCGATGAAAATCTACGTTTCCCCCCCCCCCCCGCAATATAACCTACCATTATCAAAAGTGTATTAAAATATAAAAATCAACCATCGAAGTCCAAGTCTAAGGACGTTATGCATTCGAGCCGCGTCTGACGATTTAGGGTCTTAAATGCATCTGTGGACAAGAGACTTCTGCCCGTTTATATGTTATATAAACATATATGTGAGCCGTCCCTCGACATTATGGCATCTGCGTAATGTATCGACCCAGATCATCCTAAGCATTCAGCCCAGGCTAACCCGGACAGACACTTTTCGCCTCCTATGGATTTTCTGTTTCAGGAATCATTACTCTATACCTCTATCCCCCTGAGACGGAATGTGTCGGCCCGGTTCAGTCTGCGCGGACTGCGCAGGTTGATCTGTGTCGATACATTACGCAGAGGCCATTATGTTGGTTTTCTAGCGGGACGGCTCATGTATACCTGATACACACAAACTAGAAGTTGTGGCCACACTTGTTATACTCAAATGTAAGTTGTTCGGGACCCCATTACGGTGAGTCAAGCATCGTTGATTGCATTTACTTTCTACCGACATGTATGGATTAAGAAAGACTTAAGAGTGAAAACTATCGCTTACTAGAACTACTGTTTGAATAAAGGTGAGTTTATCTGAATTAATCTGCTAGTAAGTGTTCAATAACCCACTAAAATCATTTAATTCTTACTATATTATAATAATTGGTTTATGGTTGAACTACACACACTATGAAAGGTTAAATGACGGACGCATGCATGAACGAATTCGTGGATTATATGTTGCTATATTATGCCTTTGAGTGCATAAAAATGATATCGTCATGCCAACTAAATGAACAAAACAGAGATGTAAACGTGAACGATAAAGTGGTCTGCATCTGTTATTACTTCGCATATGTAATTTTGGCATCAATTTAGATATATATTTGCAACCAGTTAATGGATTTTACACTTGTATAATGATTTATATAATTCTTTTTATTCTTTCAGTACGGTTTGAAACTATTGTGCTTTTATGTACATTTACATTATTTGCGGACCGTAATTCCGTGTAATTGAAGATGATTAAATGGTATTCCTATAGTATATTCAATTCACGTGTTGTTCAACGAAGTCACTCATAACAGAAATAAGTGAGCGACACTCTGCGAAAAACAACACAACCGCAAGACATAGCGAACAGTGCAGATTCAGATACGCGAGCGTATCCGCACAGTCTGATCTTGTTCTGCATTGTTCGCAAATTAGTCAGAGAAGGTTTCAAGGGACTACTGTAAAGCAGCTTCTATTAGGACTACTGTAAAGTCCTATCTATTAGGACTACTGTAAAGCAGTATCTATTAGGACTACTGTAAAGCAGTATATACTAAGACTACTGTAAAGCTGTATATACTAAGACTACTGTAAAGCTGTATATACTAAGACTACTGTAAAGCAGTATCTATTAGGACTACTGTAAAGTACTATCTATTAGGACTACTGTAAAGCAGTATATACTAAGACTACTGTAAAGCAGTATAAACTAAGACTACTGTAAAGCAGTATCTATTAGGACTACTGTAAAGTACTATCTATTAGGACTACTGTAAAGCAGTATATACTAAGACTACTGTAAAGCAGTATCTATTAGGACTACTGTAAAATACTATCTATTGGGACTACTGTAAAGCAGTATATATTTGGACTACTGTAAAGAAGTTTCTATTGGGACTACTGTAAAGTACTCTCTATTAGGACAACTGTAAAGCAGTATATATTAGGACTACTGTAAAGTACTATGTATTAGGACTATTGTAAAGCAGTATCTATTGGGACTACTGTAAAACAGTTTATATTGGGACTACTGTAAAGTACTATCTATTAGGACTACTGTAAAGTACTATCTATTAGGACTACTGTAAAGTACTATCTATTAGGACTACTGTAAAGTACTATGTATTAGGACTATTGTAAAGCAGTATCTATTGGGACTACTGTAAAACAGTTTATATTGGGACTACTGTAAAGTACTATCTATTAGGACTACTGTAAAGCAGTATCTATTAGGACTACTGTAAAACAGTTTATATTGGGACTACTGTAAAGTACTATGTATTAGGACTACTGTAAAGTACTATCTATTAGGACTACTGTAAAGTACTATGTATTAGGACTATTGTAAAGCAGTATCTATTGGGACTACTGTACAGTACTATGTATTAGGACTATTGTAAAGCAGTATCTATTGGGACTACTGTAAAGTACTATGTATTAGGACTATTGTAAAGCAGTATCTATTAGGACTACTGTAAATAAGTTTATATTGGGACTACTGTAAAGTACTATCTATTGGGACTACTGTAAAGTACTATCTATTGGGACTACTGTAAAGTACTATCTATTGGGACTACTGTAAAGCAGTACATATTGGGACTACTGTAAAGTAGTATATATTGGGACTACTGTAAAACAGTTTCTATTGGGACTTCTGTAAAGTAGTATATATTGGAACCATTGTAAAACAGTTTCTATCGGGACTACTGTAAAGCAATATATACTAAGACTACTGTTAAGCAGTTTCTATTAGGACTACTCTAAAGTACTATCTATTAGGACTACTGTAAAGCAGTATTTATTAGGACTACTGTAAAATACTATCTATTGGTACTACTGTAAAGTACTATCTATTGGTACTACTGTAAAGCAGTATATACTAAGACTACTGTAAAGCAGTATCTATTGGGACTACTGTAAAGTACTCTCTATTAGGACTATTGTAAAGCAGTATCTATTAGGACTACTGTAAAGCAGTATCTATTAGGACTACTGTAAAGCAGTATATACGAAGACTACTGTAAAACAGTATCTATTGGGACTACTGTAAAGCAGTATTTATTAGGACTACTGTAAAACAGTATATACTAAGACTACTGTAAAACAGTATCTATTGGGACTACTGTAAAGTACTATTTATTAGGACTACTATAAAGCAGTATCTATTAGGACTACTGTAAAACAGTATATATTGGGACTACTGTAAAGTACTATCTATTAGGACTACTGTAAAGTACTATCTATTAGGACTACTGTAAAGCAGTATCTATTAGGAATACTGTAAAACAGTATCTATTGGGACTACTGTAGAGCAATATTTATTAGGACTACTGTAAAGCAGTATCTATTAGGACTACTGTAAAGTACTATCTATTAGGACTACTGTAAAGCAGTATCTATTAGGACTACTGTAAAGTACTATCTATTAGGACTACTGTAAAGTACTATCTATTAGGACTACTGTAAAGCAGTATATACGAAGACTACTGTAAAGCAGTATCTATTGGGACTACTGTAAAGTACTATCTATTAGGACTACTGTAAAGCAGTATCTATTAGGACTACTGTAAAGCAGTATATACTAAGACTACTGTAAAGCAGTATATACTAAGACTAGCAGTGTATACTAAGACTACTGTAAAGCAGTATATACTAAGACTACTGTAAAGCAGTATCTATTAGGACTATTGTAAAGCAGTATATACTAAGACTAGCAGTGTATACTAAGACTACTGTAAAGCAGTATATACTAAGACTACTGTAAAGCAGTATCTATTAGGACTATTGTAAAGCAGTATATACTAAGACTACTGTAAAGCTGTATATACTAAGACTACTGTAAATATGTATCTATTAGGACTACTGTAAAGCTGTATCTATTGGGACTACTGTAAAGTACTATCTATTAGGACTACTGTAAAGCAGTATATACTAAGACTACTGTAAAGCAGTATATACTAAGACTACTGTAAAGCAGTATATACTAAGACTACTGTAAAGCTGTATATACTAAGACTACTGTAAAGCTGTATATACTAAGACTACTGTAAAGCTGTATATACTAAAACTACTCTAAAGCTCTGTATACTAAGACTACTGTAAAGCAGTATATACTAAGACTACTGTAAAGCAGTATCTATTAGGACTATTGTAAAGCAGTATATACTAAGACTACTGTAAAGCTGTATATACTAAGACTACTGTAAATATGTATCTATTAGGACTACTGTAAAGCTGTATCTATTGGGACTACTGTAAAGTACTATCTATTAGGACTACTGTAAAGCAGTATATACTAAGACTACTGTAAAGCAGTATATACTAAGACTACTGTAAAGCAGTATATACTAAGACTACTGTAAAGCTGTATATACTAAGACTACTGTAAAGCTGTATATACTAAGACTACTGTAAAGCTGTATATACTAAAACTACTCTAAAGCTCTATATACTAAGACTACTGTAAAGTACTATCTATTGGGACTACTGTAAAGTACTATCTATTAGGACTACTGTAAAGAAGTATATACTAAGACTACTGTAAAGCAGTATATACTAAGACTACTGTAAAGCAGTATATACTAAGACTACTGTAAAGCTGTATATACTAAGACTACTGTAAAGCTGTATATACTAAGACTACTGTAAAGCTGTATATACTAAGACTACTGTAAAGCTGTATATACTAAGACTACTGTAAAGTACTATCTATTAGGACTACTGTAAAGGAGTTTCTATTAGGACTACTGTAAAGCAGTATCTATTGGGACTACTGTAAAGCAGTATCTATTGGGACTACTGTAAAGTACTATCTATTAGGACTACTGTAAAGCAGTATATACAAAGACTACTGTAAAGCTGTATATACTAAGACTACTGTAAAGCTGTATATACTAAGACTACTGTAAAGCAGTATCTATTAGGACTACTGTACAGTACTATCTATTAGGACTACTGTAAAGCAGTATATACTAAGACTACTGTAAAGCAGTATCTATTGTGACTACTGTAAAGTACTATCTATTAGGACTATTCTAAAGCTGTATATACTAAGACTACTGTAAAGCTGTATATACTAAGACTACTGTAAAGTACTATCTATTGGGACTACTGTAAAGTACTATCTATTAGGACTACTGTAAAGCTGTATATACTAAGACTACTGTAAAGCTGTATATACTAAGACTACTGTAAAGCAGTATCTATTGGGACTACTGTAAAATACTATATATTGTGACTACTGTAAAGGAGTTTCTATTGGGACTACTGTAAAGCAGTATCTATTGGGACTACTGTAAAGCAGTATATACTAAGACTACTGTATAGTACTATCTATTAGGACTACTGTAAAGCAGTATATACTAAGACTACTGTAAAGTACTATCTATTGGGACTACTGTAAAGTACTATTTATTAGGACTACTGTAAAGCAGTATATACGAAGACTACTGTAAAGCTGTATATACTAAGACTACTGTAAAGCTGTATATAATAAGACTACTGTAAAGCTGTATATACTAAGACTACTGTAAAGTACTATCTATTGGGACTACTGTAAAGTACTATCTATTAGGACTACTGTAAAGCAGTATATACTAAGACTACTGTAAAGCAGTATCTATTGTGACTACTGAAAAGTACTATCTATTAGGACTACTCTAAAGCTGTATATACTAAGACTACTGTAAATCTGTTTATACTAAGACTACTGTAAAGTACTATCTATTGGGACTACTGTAAAGTACTATCTATTAGGACTTCTGTAAAGCTGTATATACTAAGACTACTGTACAGCTGTATATACTAAGACTACTGTAAAGCTGTTTATACTAAGACTACTGTAAAGCAGTATCTATTGGGACTACTGTAAAATACTATATATTGTGACTACTGTAAAGGAGTTTCTATTGGGACTACTGTAATGCAGTATCTATTGGGACTACTGTAAAGCAGTATATATACTAAAACTACTGTAAAGTACTATCTATTAGGACTACTGTAAAGCAGTATATACTAAGACTACTGTAAAGCAGTATATACTAAGACTACTGTAAAGCAGTATCTATTAGGACTACTGTAAAGTACTATCTATTAGGACTACTGTAAAGCAGTATATACTAAGACTACTGTAAAGTACTATCTATTGGGACTACTGTAAAATACTATATATTGTGACTACTGTAAAGGAGTTTCTATTGGGACTACTGTAATGCAGTATCTATTAGGTCTATTGTAAAGCAGTATCTATTGGGACTACTGTAAAGCAGTATATACTAAAACTACTGTAAAGTACTATCTATTAGGACTACTGTAAAGCAGTATATACTAAGACTACTGTAAAGCAGTATATACTAAGACTACTGTAAAGCAGTATCTATTAGGACTACTGTAAAGTACTATCTATTAAGACTACTGTAAAGCAGTATCTATTGGGACTACTGTAAAGTACTCTCTACTAGGACTACTGTAAAGCAGTATCTATTAGGACTACTGTAAAGCAGTATCTATTAGGACTACTGTAAAGTACTATATATTAGGACTCCTGTAAAGTACTATCTATTGGGACTACTGTAAAGGAGTATCTATTAGGACTACTGTAAAGCAGTATCTATTGGGACTACTGTAAAGCAGTATCTATTGGGACTACTGTAAAGTACTATATATTAGGACTACTGTAAAGTACTATCTATTGGGACTACTGTAAAGCAGTATCTATTGGGACTACTGTAAAGTACTATCTATTAGGACTACTGTAAAGTACTATCTATTAGTACTACTGTAAAGCAGTATCTATTGGGACTACTGTAAAGTACTATATATTAGGACTACTGTAAAGTACTATCTATTAGGACTACTGTAAAGCAGTATCTATTGGGACTACTGTAAAGCAGTATCTATTAGGACTACTGTAAAGTACTTTCTATTAGGACTACTGTAACGGAGTTTCTATTAGGACTACTGTAAAGCAGTATCTATTGGGACTACTGTAAAGCAGTATCTATTGGGAATACTGTAAAGTACTATCTATTAGGACTTCTGTAAAGTACTATCTATTAGGACTACTGTAAATTAGTATCTATTGGGACTACTGTAAAGTACTATATACTTAGACTACTGTAAAGTACTATCTATTGGGACTACTGTAAAGTACTATCTATTAGGACTACTGTAAAGCTGTATATACTAAGACTACTGTACAGCTGTATATACTAAGACTACTGTAAAGCTGTATATACTAAGACTACTGTAAAGCAGTATCTATTAGGACTACTGTAAAGTACTATCTATTAGGACTACTGTAAAGCAGTATCTATTGGGACTACTGTAAAGTACTCTCTACTAGGACTACTGTAAAGCAGTATCTATTAGGACTAGTGTAAAGCAGTATCTATTAGGACTACTGTAAAGTACTATCTATTAGGACTACTGTAAAGGAGTTTCTATTAGGACTACTGTAAAGCAGTATCTATTGGGACTACTGTAAAGCAGTATCTATTGGGACTACTGTAAAGTACTATATATTAGGACTACTGTAAAGTACTATCTATTGGGACTACTGTAAAGCAGTATCTATTGGGACTACTGTAAAGTACTATCTATTAGGACTACTGTAAAGCAGTATCTATTGGGACTACTGTAAAGTACTATATATTAGGACTACTGTAAAGTACTATCTATTAGGACTACTGTAAAGCAGTATCTATTGGGACTACTGTAAAGCAGTATCTATTAGGACTACTGTAAAGTACTTTCTATTAGGACTACTGTAAAGGAGTTTCTATTAGGACTACTGTAAAGCAGTATCTATTGGGACTACTGTAAAGCAGTATCTATTGGGACTACTGTAAAGTACTATCTATTAGGACTACTGTAAAGTACTATCCATTAGGACTACTGTAAATTAGTATCTATTGGGACTACTATAAAGTACTATATATTAGGACTACTGTAAAGTACTATCTATTAGGAATACTGTAAAGCAGTATCTATTGGGACTACTGTTAAGCAGTATCTATTAGGACTATTGTAAAGCAGTATCTATTAGGACTACTGTAAAGTACTATCTATTAGGACTACTGTAAAGCAGTATCTATTGGGACTACTGTAAAGTACTATGTATTAGGACTATTGTAAAGCAGTATATATTATTACTACTGTAAAGCAGTATCTATTGGGACTACTGTAAAGCAGTATCTATTAGGACTATTGTAAAGCAGTATCTATTAGGACTACTATAAAGCAGTATCTATTGGGACTACTGTAAAGTACTATCTATTAGGACTACTGTAAAGTACTATCTATTGGGACTACTCTAAAGCAGTATCTATTGGGACTACTGTAAAGTACTATCTATTGGGACTACTGTAAAGTACTATCTATTAGGACTACAGTAAACCTGTATATATTGGGACTACTGTAAAGTACTATATATTAGGACTACTGTAAATACTATCTATTAGGACTACTGTAAAGCAGTATCTATTGGGACTACTGTAAAGCAATATCTATTAGGACTATTGTAAAGCAGTATCTATTAGGACTACTGTAAAGCAGTATCTATTAGGACTACTGTAAAGCAGTATCTATTAGGACTATTGTAAGGCAGTATCTATTAGGACTACTGTAAAGTACTATCTATTGGGACTACTGTAAAGCAGTATCTATTAGGACTACTGTAAAGCAGTATCTATTGGGACTAGTGTAAAGCAGTATCTATTGGGACTACTGTAAAGCAGTATCTATTAGGACTACTGTAAAGCAGTATCTATTGGGACTACTGTAAAGTACTATCTATTAGGACTACTGTAAAGTACTATCTATTAGGACTACTGTAAAGCAGTATCTATTGGGACTACTGTAAAGTACTATCTATTAGGACTACTGTAAAGTACTATCTATTAGGACTACTGTAAAGCAGTATCTATTAGGACTATTGTAAAGTACTATCTATTAGGACTACTGTAAAGTACTATGGATTAGGACTATTGTAAAGCAGTATCTATTGGGACTACTGTAAAGTACTATCTATTAGGACTACTGTAAAGTACTATGTATTAGGACTATTGTAAAGCAGTATCTATTGGGACTACTGTAAAGTACTATCTATTAGGACTATTGTAAAGCAGTATCTATTGGGACTACTGTAAAGTACTATCTATTAGGACTATTGTAAAGCAGTATCTATTGGGACTACTGTAAAGCAGTATCTATTAGGACTACTGTAAAGTACTATATATTAGGACTATTGTAAAGTACTATCTATTGGGACTACTGTAAAGCAGTATCTATTGGGACTACTGTAAAGCAGTATCTATTAGGACTACTATAAAGTACTATCTATTAGGACTACTGTAAAGTACTATCTATTAGGACTACTGTAAAGTACTATGTATTAGGACTATTGTAAAGCAGTATCTAGTGGGACTACTGTAAAGTACTATCTATTGGGACTACTGTAAAGTACTATCTATTAGGACTATTGTAAAGCAGTATCTATTTGGACTACTGTAAAGTACTATCTATTAGGACTATTGTAAAGCAGTATCTATTGGGACTACTGTAAAGCAGTATCTATTAGGACTACTGTAAAGTACTATATATTAGGACTATTGTAAAGCAGTATCTATTATGACTACTGTAAAGCAGTATCTATTAGGACTACTGTAAAGCAGTATCTATTAGGACTATTGTAAAGCAGTATCTATTGGGACTACTGTAAAGTACTATCTATTAGCACTACTGTAAAGCAGTATCTATTGGGACTACTGTAAAGCAGTATCTATTGGGACTACTGTAAAGTACTATCTATTAGGACTATTGTAAAGCAGTATCTATTAGGACTATTGTAAAGCAGTATCTATTAGGACTACTGTAAAGCAGTATATACGAATACTACTGTAAAGTACTATCTATTAGGACTACTGTAAAGCAGTATCTATTGGGACTATTGTAAAGTACTATCTATTAGGACTACAGTAAAGCAGTATATATTGGGACTACTGTAAAGTACTATATATTAGGACTACTGTAAATACTATCTATTAGGACTACTGTAAAGCAGTATCTATTGGGACTACTGTAAAGCAATATCTATTAGGACTATTGTAAAGCAGTATCTATTAGGACTACTGTAAAGCAGTATCTATTGGGACTACTGTAAAGCAGCATCTATTAGGACTATTGTAAAGCAGTATCTATTAGGACTACTGTAAAGCAGTATCTATTAGGACTATTGTAAGGCAGTATCTATTAGGACTACTGTAAAGTACTATCTATTAGGACTACTGTAAAGTACTATCTATTAGGACTACTGTAAAGTACTATCTATTAGGACTACTGTAAAGCAGTATCTATTAGGACTATTGTAAAGTACTATCTATTAGGACTACTGTAAAGTACTATCTATTAGGACTACTGTAAAGTACTATGTATTAGGACTATTGTAAAGCAGTATCTATTGGGACTACTGTAAAGTACTATATATTGGGACTATTGTAAAGCAGTATCTATTGGGACTACTGTAAAGTACTATCTATTAGGACTATTGTAAAGCAGTATCTATT
Source organism: Serripes groenlandicus (assembly GCA_031761405.1). Classification (NCBI taxonomy): domain Eukaryota; kingdom Metazoa; phylum Mollusca; class Bivalvia; order Cardiida; family Cardiidae; genus Serripes; species Serripes groenlandicus. The sequence continues at coordinate 75,204,234 of JASEVX010000003.1, forward strand.
GGGACTACTGTAAAGCAGTATCTATTAGGACTACTGTAAAGTACTATATATTAGGACTATTGTAAAGCAGTATCTATTAGGACTACTGTAAAGCAGTATCTATTAGGACTACTGTAAAGCAGTATCTATTAGGACTATTTTAAAGCAGTATATATTGGGACTACTGTAAAGTACTATCTATTAGCACTACTGTAAAGCAGTATCTATTGGGACTACTGTAAAGCAGTATCTATTGGGACTACTGTAAAGTACTATCTATTAGGACTATTTTAAAGCAGTATCTATTAGGACTATTGTAAAGCAATATCTATTAGGACTACTGTAAAGCAGCATATACTAAGACTACTGTAAAACAGTATCTATTGGGACTACTGTAAAGCAGTATCTATTGGGACTACTGAATGACTACTGTAAAACAGTATCTATTAGGACTACTGTAAATCAGTATATATTGGGACTACTGTAAAGCAGTATCTATTGGGATCCTTAGCTTGGCGGGTGTTTTTCCGAATATGTTATTATTACGTTTAAGTTGGTTCTCATAGAGCAATGTTGATGCATTAAATGATCGGACTATTGGCGTGAGAAAGACAGTTCCAATTGCACAAGGTCGTGAAGAACCATAAACTTTATACGACGAACATTTTTAATGACTTTTGGGAGCAAACATTTACAAATGCCCCTGGGCAAGGTTTTCCTAGAGTGCCGCTAAACTGGTATCAATTTGTAATCATTGATAAACCCTTATTGACATTGTTTCATCAATTATGCACGAATACGTAGTTGATGTTTAATAAGTGTATGTATACTTTTGCTCATTAAGAGATGTGTCGTACAACACAGTCCTTCAGAGGTGTTTAAATAATCGGTCATTTCAATCATAATTCAATAATTGTAAACTTGTTATTAGTTGATGAGAGGTTAGAGGATGTATGTGCGACGACTCTAAGGAAATATCTTAATTAGAGGCACCAACCGATTTGAGCGTTTACTTGTCGAAAAATCTCGAAGATAGGGTTTTTGTCAATTTCCTTAAAATTAGACGAACATTTTTTCGCTGTACGTATATTGGATCTGACTATCCCGCATAAAGGGTCGTCTCGAATTGACCGAATACAAACTTAAATACTCATGATCACGTGCTCGATTTTTATATCCAATGCAATGTCATTATACAACAAACACACGTGCTATACAATTAGAGCTCTCCACAATCAATGGTTCTCCATATCGTTCATTTATACATGTATGAGTCATTTTGCCTGTGTTATATCGTAATATTTGGTAAGCGATGATTTGATTGGCTGATGCAAAGGTCAATCTGAAATGACATGTATAGGGCAGTCATCAGATCTATATATACGAGCTAGCGAAGTTTAGGTCTGGTTTTAATGTGACATGGCTCCTACTCGAACTAATTTCGTGATGTAGGTTAAGATAACGTTACAGAAGCTTTGTGTGTATAGTGAAGTGTTTGTTTATAATAGTGTCATCCCCATTGTGAAGGTCGGCCATTTCTGATTAATGAGACTCTTGAGCTCGTTCATTTCACGAATCCTTACGTTTGTGCCAGCCACCAGGGAGACAGGCAAGTTTAATAACAGCTGTTATAATATACTTGCTTCACTATCGATAAAACATTTAATACTCTCCATATTTGAATTTGATTGTTTGGTGTTTAACGCCGCTTTCAACAATTTTTCAGTTATAACAGTAGTCCCAATAGATACTGCTTTACAGTAGTCCCAATAGACACCAGCCATACAGTTGTAATGCTAACCCCGCAACCCTGAGAACCAATGAAGGAAGTCATTACTACTATTTTTAAACTGTTTGGTATGACCCGGCCGGGGATCTAACCTGCGATCTCTCCAGATTTGAAAATAAATGAGCAGCGTTCGACTAAAAGGGTCATTGTTGCATCTCCGTTGTTGGTATCATAAACAGAGGTATGAGTGTAAATCTAGATGGATGATTGTTTGAATCATAAACAGAAGTACGAGTGTAAATCTAGTTGCTTTGTTGTCATCATAGACAGAGGTACTTTTGGCACAATGTTTCCAGAAGTCGTCTTGTGCTAATGCGAGAAAACGCGTCTACAAGATAAAGATAATTACTACAGATGTTTTGTTTTGTGTGAGTTTTTGTTTACATAAATTGCGTCTTTTATGTCATCTACAAAAATGTTTTTGGTTAACTCTTTCGCTGCCAAAGTCAATTAAAGGCGTTTGCAAACAATGCAGAAGCAGGTGAGACATCCATTAACGCCACATACTTGTAGAAATTGTATTAAAAGTTATTGCCTCTCCGAGTTAGCATAATTCAAAGTTACATTTTTGTATAACTTTTCAGAACTTAAATGATTAATGTTTATGTTGGAACATGTATTTAGGTCTGTGTGACATACATGTATGGGCGGAAAGTTAAGGCTCTGGTGAGACTGTACAGACGCACATATTGACCCGAGTCTTCACTGTCCGCAGAAGCGACTATATCCTATTTTGTCGGGCGCGACTCAATTGCATGTTTGATAGATATTAACGCGGCAAGGCTTTTCCCAAAGCTAAGGGAATGGTTAAAGTGAAATAATTATCAGTATAGAAGACTCCAGTAAAACTGCGCGGTAGCGCTGCTTATCTCGGTCTTGTCTGATCGCAATGTCCCGAAGTTCGGGTTTGATGTAGCGTTGCCTAGTTCCAATATCATACCTTTAAGATAGGCTCTTTTATAAAAAAAAAAGGAATCCGCCGAAGTCGAGCTGTTAGCGCAGGTTTTTTTTAACCGGGTGTCCCGCGTTCAATCCACAGTCGCTGCGTGGGGTGCCAATGGGCATGGTACATTGCATAGCCTAGTACTGGTGTGTTTACACAGGGATCATGAATAAGACAACTGTCGTCGTGATATTACTGAAATATTGTTGAAATGGCATAAAACTCCAATTAAAAAGGAAAAACAAAAAAAAGGGAGAATATTTTAAGTCGTCTTGGTGAAATAGTGTTTTTTGGACAAGCGCCGAAGCCTTATTAATGATTCATTATTTGCATGTGTCAGGGTGCAGTGTTCCAAAAATAGTCTAAGTTAAATAGAATGAGCCTTTCCCTAAATCGCCTACATGTCTACCGCCTATAAAAGTAATCACTTTGATCGCAATTATCGTAAATTAAAACTATCTCTAGTCTGTTTTTTGTATGGTGTTATTCGATCTGAGCGTTAAGTGATGCCTCGAACAAAGCCTACAGTATTATCAATTGTTCAGTAACAAATTATCACCTTTACAGTTTCATACACAAATGAACTCAGTGTTTAGGTTTCCTTTAAACTAGTAAACAAAGGTTTCTGGCTGTTAACACTTTCTAAGAAACAGGCTACCGCCTCTGTCTTTATAAAAAGAATCCAGGGAAAATCCGCGTATCATATTCAATGGCTCACCAGTCCATCAATATATTACCATGTTTATAATAAATGAGCGGTGCATTTCGAAAACAAACCTTAACGTAATGTTTACACGTTTGGAAAAAAAATTACGTGTACAATAATGCTAAAGGATCCAAAAGACTTCAAACCTTCTACGACTACATGTAATTGGCAAATAATGCAGAGCCAGATCGACTGAGCAAATGTGCTGGCTGATCTGGATCCTCAGTGTTCGGCAATGCCAATGCTGGTTAGTTTTCAAAGAACGCCGCTCTAATACAATATGTTATCTGGACTATTTACGAATCTGCAGCAGTCAATTTTTAGAACTTTGTGATAAAAAGAGAAATCGTGCACAATTCCGCCTTTTGTCACAATAATATAAACTTTATTAAATTATTATACTTTTTCCATATATATATAAACTTTGAAGTTTATAAAGTCGTTTTAGTGAAGATGTGTTTATAAAAGTGTGTGCAGTAGGGAGCCAATTCAACAATCTTTTTTACAACATGCTTCCCACAGCTAGATGGAAAACAATATCGATAACATCATTAACGTTGCACAGTTGCAGCAGACATTTTTGAAAACATTGTGGCAAAAAGAAAAAGGTTTTTATTCTGCCACAAAGTCTTCAGCTATATTCAATACTTATTCTTCCATTTGTATAGATTTTCCATATGTCAACATAGGTGTTTTTTTAAGTTGTCTACTGCAGAGGTTTTGCAAGTGGAAAACGTTTATTGTTCAAGGTAAAGGTTTTTGCAATAGGGAACCAATCCAACAATCTATTTTACAACATGTTTCCCACAGCCAGATGGAAATAATATCGATAACAGCATCAACGTTACACAGTTGCGGTTTCATTTTTCAATAATTTGCACGAATAATTGGAGGGCAGAGTATGATCTCAAACTTTACTCTGCTTTTCACGAAATCATTTGGATCTCTTTTAATTCTTTCTCTTTTGCAGACGCATTTTGCAGCGTCTTAAGTAAACGCCTTTTCAAATCAATGTGGTTAAAGCAGAATTTCATTTTGCAACACTGTTTCAACTCTTTTTACAGGTTATTCTTTCATTTAGAGACATTCTCCTGTTTTGTCTAGATGGTTGCAAATGATATTAGACATGGCATGCTAAGAGAACTTCCACAAAACATTTGGCTTGATATTTTGTTATATGGAAATCCAAATTCATCAATCGAAGAAAATAATGCTATTTATGGATCAGTCCAAAAATTTATAATCGGAACCAAAAGATTTAGTTCACGATAATTAACCTCTTTCCTTAATTCGTTTTTGTTATCTTGCAATTCTTTATGAATCTTTTGATGTTATATTTTATTTAGTATGGACAATTGACATACACATCAACTAACCTCCCGTACGCGCACCACCCTCCTTTATCTCTGTTTGCTCTCTTTACATCTTTCTCCCTCTTTCACCATTTATTGCCCTCTCTCCACTCGCTATTATGTATTTTTTTCTTGTATGATAAATTACAAAGCTAAAGTAGTCTGATATTTTCTGAACATGTTAAATATTCACCGTGCTTCCTGTAAATCAATCTTTATTGGAAGGACCTACAATAAGCTATGAGGTTTCAGTCCAATCCATTTCTCCATTGTATATTTCTTGATGTTTCCTATTATGTAAAAATATATGAGAATTAAATATGTTTAAACTAAAGTCGTCTGCTGCAAAGATGTGCTGTGTGGGAAAGTGTTAATTATAATGGTTTTGATGAGATTGCGGCAATGCAGATCTGGATCTTCGTTGGTCGCAAATCCCTGCAACTGTTCACCCACATACGACTTTTGACGACTATGCAACAGACGACCTTAGTAAACATAAGTGGAAAAGGAGAACACTTTCAAAACTAGTAATATCTTCCAAAATGTAAAACATTTTTTTTATCAGATGATTTCAAAGCAAACAAAATGTTCACCCATTTTCACATCCAGACTTATTTTCACGCACATTCAGAAAAAAATATCGCAAATGAGAAATATATCCCAATGAGCAAATTTCTGCTTTCGCTGCGATTTTTTCAGTTCTATTTAATAGTTTAATAATTTCTATATTTTTTGCCGAGATGTTATTTGTGATGAATTGCATGTGACAGCAAAGGGGGCTTAAATATGATATAAAGTAAATCGGTGATGGAACATAATTTCTGATCGTACAAGGCCAAGTGTACATTTACACAAAATGAACAACAACGGCGGAAGTTGCCAGATTCTGTGGTTATTTATAGACATAGACACAAACGTTCTTGTTCCATTGGTTTGCCTGGAGGTTATATTCTCAGAATGAATTTTACAAAGTAGCTAATAATCCGCTGGAGCGAGCTTCACAGTAATTGATTCGATTTGAAGAGATTCTTTCATACGTAAATCATTTCCATCATACCACAGAATTTGCAGTAGCCGTTTTCGGAATCATATGTGCAGTCTTATATAAGTAAGTAAGTAAGTAAATATTTTATTATTATAGTGACATGTGTATATACAACAACAAAACAATGGTACAAAATGTAATAAATAACACCCGGCCCCATGGGCCTATAAGTCACTTTCAAAAGAAAAATAATTAAGAAAACCAAACAAAAAAAAAAAAAAAAAAAAAAAAAACATACAAAAAAAAGCAAAAAATGGAAAACGTGTTGTGTTGGTATCGTTCTACTTCATGACGACAATATCAAAATAGACAGATATGGGCAGTACCATTCGAAAACATCCATTCCAGAAACTTCATCTCCAAAAGAAAAATAGGGTAGATATAAAAGGTCAATATAAGTACGTATAATTATGATTGAGATCACTTCTGGGGAAAAACAAAAAAATGAAAACGTTAATTGAAACATTTTCACACTGTCTAAAGAATAAATTTACAATATGAGTGTTTTTGTTTAACAGCTAGGCTATGCTCTTTTAAGAAAAAGAGCGGAAGTTTTGCTGTCCAACAAATCACATAACAATAAAGTTATCGTAATGTTAAGTAATAATATATAACTAAAAGTCCTTTACATAAACGAAATGTAAAGAAAATGTAGTTATATGTATAATCAAACACAGTTAAAAACAATCACAAGCAAAGACACTAACGAATGATTGTGTGTGTGAGTGAGTCAGTCAGTGCATGTGTGAGTGAATAAATGTTTGAAAGTGAGATAGTTGTGTCTATACGGTCCTAATGAAAAATACATAAACGTACACATATACATTATGAACATAATAATACATCATCTACAATTTGAAGACTTTTCCAAAAGAGAAAACTGTTATAGTCAAAATCATTATGCGAGAATAAGAACTTGCACATTACGAGCAATTTTTACTCCCCATAAAATGCCCTGAAAATATGCCCACCATAATCGATTCAAAAAGTCGCCTGTATATCAAAAAGAAACAATAATCAGTTCTGCGGATATAATGCTCTCCGTCTTACAACATAGGCTTTAACTATAAATTTTGCTAATTTTCGCACATGATTCATCATTAAATAACACAATTTATTATTAAGCGATAATTGTACAAATGCCCCTGTATCAAATAGTTCACCGAATATGTCAGATCTTATTCTTGTATAAAAGTCGCATGTAACCACAAAATGCGTTTTTCCTTATTAGGAAATATATATATATTTGTAAATGAAAGTATATTAATTGACAATATTTAAAAACATTGAGGCAAAAGAGGAAATTGCTTAGTAAAAGCTTTCTGATGCCTCTGCAGCAGACGACGTTTGAACATATAGTGACAAAAAGAGAAATTGCTCCTAATAAGGAAAAAATTAATACAAACAACAACATGGGTTTTTTTTCTTTATAAGGAGAAATTGCTCATAAAGAGCATTTTTTCCATTGGCAAAATGTTTTCAACTTTATTACAAACATGTTCTTTCATATATATAAAGTCTTCATACTTTTTCCAAGATGTTTTCACATTCGTCTGCTGCAAATTTATGGTATGTCGGTTGATTGTTTTGTGTTTTACGCCGATTTCAACAAATTCTCAGTTATATCACGGCGTTTCCTGGGTAAGTTACCAGTAGTATGTGTCCACTTATCCTGACACAAGTCAGTCAGTCGTAATGCTAACAATGCCAAGGCGGGCGGCCATTACTAGCCTTTTTAAATTCTTTGGTATGACCAGGTCTGGGATCGAACCCGCGACCTCCCACATCCGAGACGGATGCACCACAGATGAGGTATGTGTTGTATGAGGAAAAAACTTAGTTTTATTGCTATTGCCTGGCTTTTTAGGGAATATTTTACGTAACCCAAATCGAATGCTTCGATCCAGTGCAGTTCGATTATATTTTTAGTCTTCGATCCGTACAATATCAGATTATACTGATAAGATTCAATTTAATGAATAGATTTGAAAAACCTTTTGCAACGTAGGGATATTGGTAAAAGGAACAGTTTCTGGTTTCGCCCATGATGCATTCCAAAATGGTAGAGATGCAGAGCTCTAGATAAGAGGCGTTTTGCATGTTCTAAAATGCTTATTTGTCCCTCGAACCCTATGTTGTGGGTACTCAAAAGAATCGTCTCAGTGAGACGATTCTTTTGAGTACCCACAACATAAGGTTTGCTTTAATAATAAGAGAAAAATTGTGGGAAAAAGAGCGGAATACCCATCCTTATCTGGACCTCTGAGATGGTTCCCTCCTTGTCGCAAGACTTTGTGGAGGGACGCCCTGGTGTAAGGAGTCAGGATGAGTGGACCAGTAGAACTGGTAAATTACCAAGTAACTGAATAGCGACGTTCAAACATACAAGCAAAAAAGCCTACCAATTACACCACTGTAAACAATGAGTCTGTTTTCAACTCTGTAGATATATAAGTGTTTGTTTCGGTGTTTATTAAGCCGTGATACAACTGATCGACTGTTGACAGCTAATGGCCCTATTCCACTACGACCACGAATCCCACGAATCACCAAAAATAGCTAAATTTTAGGATTCGTAGATGGATCGTAATCATTTCGCGAAGTTCTTAACTCATTCGTATATATTCGTAGTCGGTTCTTGCAATTCTTGAGCGATCGGGAATTCGTGACAAAAGTTTTGAACTGTTCAAAGTTTTGGCCCCGAACTCCACGATTAAAAAAATCGTAGCTTATTCGTAACTGCGTTCTTGGGCATCGTAACTGAAACGTAATCGATTCGTAGGTAATCCCACAGAATATGTATTCGTACCTGATTCGTACATGCATTCGGTGTGTTCTTAGCGTAGTCGTAACTGATTCCTAACGTCCGGGCAGTATTCGTAATAGATTCTTATACATCGTAGTCAATTATCGCGGGACTCCAGCCGAACCAAATATATGTATCGTAAATGAATCGTCACGAATTAGACCAGAAAATTTGCAAAATATCACGAATCCTCCCGAATCCTAAAATTTAGCCACTTTTGGTGATTCGTGGGATTCGTGGTCGTAGTGGAATAGGGCCATAATGGCCCTATTCCACTACGACCACGAATCCCACGAATCACCAAAAATAGCTAAATTTTAGGATTCGTAGATGGATCGTAATCATTTCGCGAAGTTCTTAACTCATTCGTATATATTCGTAGTCGGTTCTTGCAATTCTTGAGCGATCGGGAATTCGTGACAAAAGTTTTGAACTGTTCAAAGTTTTGGCCCCGAACTCCACGATTAAAAAAATCGTAGCTTATTCGTAACAACTTCGTAGTGCGTTCTTGGGCATCGTAACTGAAACGTAATCGATTCGTAGGTAATCCCACAGAATATGTATTCGTACCTGATTCGTACATGCATTCGGTGTGTTCTTAGCGTAGTCGTAACTGATTCCTAACGTCCGGGCAGTATTCGTAATAGATTCTTATACATCGTAGTCAATTCTCGCGGGACTCCAGCCGAACCAAATATATGTATCGTAAATGAATCGTCACGAATTAGACCAGAAAATTTGCAAAATATCACGAATCCTCCCGAATCCTAAAATTTAGCCACTTTTGGTGATTCGTGGGATTCGTGGTCGTAGTGGAATAGGGCCATAAGCGGTGTAAAGTTATATTTGAAAAATCATAATAAATTTAAAGCAGAATGGTTTGTAAACTTCACAACGAGGTAAGGACTACGACAGTTGGACCATGTAAAGCGTTCTTCAGTGATTAAGTTAGATGATTTAACATCGTCTGTAAAACAAACGAAATTAATTGTTTCTCGGTTCCACGATTCTTAAACCTAACAACCAAACTAATTTTAGAATTGGAAAAATCTGTTTAAATGATATCAATCTTATTCACGTCACTGATTAGTTTCGCATTTCCCCTCATTCGAAACGAACACACCGTAAAACATTGGAATTTGATTTCTAGCGCAATATAATGGATGCGAAGCATAAAATACTTCCACGAACAGGTTTATCTACAGCGTTAAGTCCGTAAGAAAACGTGTTCTAACTTAAAATGTTGACGTGTTGTCTCTATCTGACTGCATTGCATATACCTATATGACAACAGGTATAGACTAATCTCTTCCTAGCTTTGATTGGACGTGCTGCAGCCAATCAAACTTAACGTTACAGAAAACGTTTGCCGTTATTCCAAACTGTCAAATATGTTGAACCACCATTCATTTGGGTTGTTTCTATCCAAACAAAGTTTAACATGTTTAAAATAATAACCATAGTTAGATTTAACTTACTAAGTTTATGTGCATCAGGAGCCCTTTAATTTGAGATACTCCAGCGGTTTTAAACACAGGGTATGGACAGCCTCGTCTGAAGTATCTATAAACCCCACGAGCAGAGTTCTGCCCGTTTTAATAAGCCTGTACCGATCCCTATGTATGCGATATAGTGGTATCAGGGGAGGTAACCGATCTAATGTTAAAGTGAGTTTACAAGCAATGGGAATTTGAGCGGCGCTCTACGAAAACCAACTGTATGATATTTGCAGCCAGCGTTGATCACGGTCAGCCATGGCAATCTAATCTGACTACACACTGTTCAATAAACTCCTGTCATGTAGTATATATTTAGATCCTTAGTATGAATACGCTTACAAGTCTTTTCCAACATGTGTAATGGTTACGTTAAGATTGATTTTCGTTTTTGTTTTGTATTTTACACCGTTTTCAACAGCTACGGTCTTATCCCGGCGGACAGGATTGCATTGACTCCAATCATTCAGACCCATTAGCCGGCTTTTACGATTGAAGCCAGGATCAGACTGTGGCTGCTATTTGTTATTGAGCATCCGCCAGTTCAGACGGGTTGTTAGCAAAATGCAATACCATTGGTATGTTTCGCAGTGCCCATTACGTAAGATTTGATTTGGTCAAATAATAGCTATTGTCGGGAAATAATAAGTTACATCTGTCTTGTCAAGAACTCTTGATATTATTTACACAAGTTTTCAAGTCTACGTTTAAACTCTTTCAGCGCCAAAGGCAATATTGAGCTTTTTGCAAACAATACAGATTCAGGTGAGTCAGCTCGTAACGAGCTGTCTCACCTGAAATCTGCATTGTTTGGCTGTGAGTTATAAAAATATTCCAAAAATCCTAAAACATGAAAATAGAGTCGTCCGAGTTTGAACATGGAAGAGTCTACTTTAAACAATTCGGCGCTGAAAGGGTTAACACGAATAACTATTGGATTCAAACTTGGGAATGATTGTTTACTTCACGAAATGGAACGTTCATATAATCCGAAAAAACACCAGGCGAGAATGAAACTTCATGTTTACAGGGTTAGATCAAGATCTGTACATTTTTGAGACAGGTTTTAATTTCTGATGATAATTATGGATGTCAACTGTATGAGCCCATCGATGGGAAAAGATTGCAGTTGACATTTAGTTTAAACTTATTTATTGTACATCGATTGCGAATCAAGCTTTAAGCTTATACTTATCAAGCTCGATGTCTGCTTCCTGGAGACGTAACCAGTACCCGCGCCGCTCCGTCTCTTTAGTCTAATAATTATCTACAAACATTGACATATTCTTCTAACAAGTTGATGCATGTAATATGTGAACAGTGTAGATCTTGATCAGACTCCGCGGACATGGACATGGTAACACACAAAAGAGTCATCGGATTTGAGAAAAATACGTAACGCCATGGAAACCGAGGTGAAGGTATTATTTTATACCGAGTTGAAAAGAGACATTGCTCACCCATGTCAAGAATGTTTTTTCAAAACGTCAGTATAAGCCACTGTGTCAATTAAAAACAAGTACATTCGATAATCTGCTGCCTATCGTATGTTTGGAACGCATGTTATATGTATTGCGACACTTTCAGAAGTAATTTAATTATATCACGTCAATTCTTGGGTACATACAGAATCATAAGTAATACAAGACAGCCGTTATGTAGAATTTAAAAAAAAGTTTATCGAATTCTGTTGACAACACAAATTTGTTTTTGTCGAACCAACAGACTAGTGAATGCATGTGTTTTCAAACGTAACAAGTCTTTTCACTTCGTGTAATGAATGACACGATGTAGGAACCAGCGATGGTTATCTGACAGATCATCAGGAGACTCGCGATGTTTGCCGGCTTCTCTGCGTATGTGATTAGTTTAACCCTTTCACACATTCAATTGATGTGCAGCGGACGACTTTGGAAACTTGAAGGTAATTATGTGGAACATATACTTAAAATAATCGTATTGAGTTGAGTTGAAAGCATTATGACAAAATGAAAAACGCACCTTATAAGCCATTTCTCTTATTGCCATAATGTTTTTAAAAAGATCCTGCTGCAAATGTTTCATAATTCGTCTGCATATCGTATAACTAGTTTATTTGCAAAACAGAGAAATGAAATCTGCGTTTAGTTTGCTAAGAAAATTGCAGAATCACAATTTCTTTCAGTTGCACTGGTAGAAGAACCAAAGAGTTAGTGCTGTGGTAAAACAGAGGAAACGTTTTGTCTGTAAACAAGGGGTATTAAAGGAAATAAATATCTGACATTATGCTAGGTTCTAGGAAACAATAATTTAGAAACATCACTGTACTCATGAAATGTATCTTATACATACTTACAAGAAAACTATAATAGAGATATATCACTGTTTCCAAGTAATATATACCAGACAGAGTCTCAAGAAAACTATAATAGAGATATATCACTGTTTCCAAGTAATATAAACCACACAGTCTCAAGACAACTATAAAAGAGATATATCACTGTTTCCAAGTAATATAAACCACACAGTCTCAAGACAACTATAATAGAGATATATCACTGTTTCCAAGTGATATAAACCACACAGTCTCAAGAAAACTATAATGGAGATATATCACTGATTCCAAGTGATATAAACCACACAGTCTCAAGAAAACTATAATGGAGATATATCACTGATTCCAAGTGATATAAACCACACAGTCTCAAAAAAACTATAATAGAGATATATCACTGCTTCCAAGTGATATAAACCACACAGTCTCAAGAAAACTATAATAGAGATATATCACTGATTCCAAGTGATATAAACCACACAGTCTCAAGAAGACTATAATGGAGATACGAGGTGTGTTCAAAAAGTACGTGGACTTTTTCAATAATTTGAAAACTTTCGGCGTGATTTCAATTAAATTTTACCTCCATTTATCAAAGTATGTGCCGCATTGATCTATGTAGGAATTCCATATTTAGTATAAAAAACGATCACTAAGTTGCCAGGTAACACGCACCCGGAGCACGCCAAATCATAATGCTTTTAACTCATTTCATTTAATATATTTTAAAAGATAAAATTATCCTACTTTCGCGAAATTTCACCTGCTGATTACGTGACGTTGTTGTGGACAACGGTTTATACAGTTAAATGACATCATTTCCGTTTTTGTTTGAAACAATAACAACTTTAATAACAAGCGTCGGCTGGGAACGCACGTAAAATGTCGTCATCCGAAAACACGGGAATCCGCGCAGTCATTAAATTTTGCGCGAATTTGAGCAAAACACCAACGGAAACCATGAAAATGTTAGAAGAATCCAAACATAAACCACGGGTCTGTAGATTTTTAGTTTTTAAATGGCATAACTTGTTTCGTGAAGGAAGAGAATCAGTAGAAGATAACCCTAGAATAGGACGAAAACCAATCATTAATGCAGCGTTAACGTCATCCGTTAAAGAAATTATTGATGGAGATCGGCGCCTTACTGTCCGAGATATATCACAGAAGATCGGTATAAGTGTCGGGTTAGACAAACAGTGGTATAGAACGGTATATGACAAGTGGGTTAAGAGACATATAAAGTGCATTCAGAAGCATGGTGAATACTTCGAGAAAATGTGATTAGTCACTGAAACGTTATCCAAAAACTTAACGTCGTTGACGTTATCGGACTGCTCCGGGTAAGCATCACATGTATATTTGTTAGCGCTGTTGCTACGAAACAGAATATGATAACACCACGAAATTTGGAAATCATATAGCGGAACAGTTACTTGTCATAGCAATATACGTTTTATTCTTGTGCACTATTTAATAATTGAAATATTACAAAAGTCCACGTACTTTTTGAACACACCTCGTATATCACTGTTTCCACGTCATATACACCACACAGAGTCTCAAGAAAACTATGATAGAGATATATCACTGTTTCAAAGTAATATAAACCACACAGAGTCTCAAGAGAACTACAATGGAGATATATCACTTATAACAAGTAATATAAACAACACAGTCTCAATAAATTATAATAGAGATATATCACTGTTTGCAAGTAATATAAACCACACAGAGTCTCAAGAGAACTACAATGGAGATATATCACTTATTACATGTAATATAAACAACACAGTCTCAATAAATTATAATAGAGATATATCACTGTTTGCAAGTAATATAAACCACACAGAGTCTCAAGAGAACTACAATGGAGATACATCACTTATTACAAGTAATATAAACAACACAGTCTCAATAAATTATAATAGAGATATATCACTGTTTGCAAGTAATATAAACCACACAGAGTCTCAAGAGAACTACAATAGAGATATATCACTTATTACAAGTAATATAAACAACACAGACTCAAGAAAAAATACTGAAATAGAGATATATCACTGTTTCCAAGTGATATAAACAACACTGAGTCTCAAGAAAACTATAATGGAGATAAATCACCTTTTCCAAGTAATATAAACAAAACAATCTCAAGAAATTATAATAGAGATATATCACTGTTTCCAAATAATATAAAATAACGAGTATATATACTCGACATTATAGGTTGATATCGGACTGCACTGATTGTTCAAATCGACAAGATTGTAATATCAGACTACACGGATTGTTCAAAGTACTCAACAAATTGTAATATCGGACTACACTGACTGTTCAACTCGACAAGATTGTGATATCTGACTACACTAATTGTTCAACTCGACACGATTGTAATATCTAACTACACTAATTGTTCAACTCAACAAGATTGTGATATCTGACTACACTAATTGTTCAACTTGACACGATTGTAATATCGGACTACACTAATAGTTCAACTCGACAAGATTGTGATATCGGACTACACTAATTATTCAACTCGACAATATTGTGATATCGGACTACACTGATTGTTCAACTCGACAAGATTGTAATATCGGACTACACTGAGTGTTCAACTCGACACGATTGTGATATCGGACTACACTGATTGTTCAACTCGACAAGATTGTAATATCGGCTTACACTGATTGTTCAACTCGACAAAATTGTAATATCGGACTACACTGATTGTTCAACTCGACAAGATTGTAATATCGGACTACACTGAGTGTTCAACTCGACAAGATTGTAATATCTGACTACACTGATTGTTCAACTCGACACGATTGTGATATCGGACTACACTAAGTGATCATCTCGACAAGAGTGTAATATTTGACAACACTGATTGTTTAACTCAACAAGATTGTAATATCGGACTACACTGATTGTTCAACTCGACAAGATTGTAATATCAGACTACACTAATTGTTCAACTCAACACGAATGTGATATCGGACTACACTGATTGTTCAACTCGACAATATTGTAATATCAGCTTACACTGATTGTTCAACTCGACACGATTGTAATATCGGACTACATTGATTGTTCAACTCGACAAATTGTAATATCGGGCTACACTGATTGTTCAACTCGACACGATTGTAATATCAGACTACATTAATTTTTCAACTCGACAAGATTTTGATATCAGACTTCAATGATTGTTCAACTCGACAAGATTGTAATATCGGACTACACTGATTTTTTAACTCGACAAATTGTAATATCGGACTACACTGATTGTTCAACTCGACAAAATTGTAATATCGGACTACACTGATTGTTCAACTCGACAAGATTGTAATATCAGACTACACTAATTGTTCAACTCGACACGATTGTGATATCGGTCTACACTGATTGTTCAACTCGACAAGATTGTAATATCGGCTTACACTGATTGTTCAACTCGACACGATTGTGATATCAGACTACACTAATTGTTCAATTCGACACGATCGTAATATCAAACTACACTAATTGTTCAGCTCGACACGATTGTGATATCGGACTACACTGATTGTTCAACTCGACAAGATTGTAATATCGGCTTACACTGATTGTTCAACTCGACACGATTGTGATA
The DNA here is from genome assembly GCA_031761405.1 of Serripes groenlandicus. Lineage (NCBI taxonomy): Eukaryota > Metazoa > Mollusca > Bivalvia > Cardiida > Cardiidae > Serripes > Serripes groenlandicus. Next base: position 75,220,301 of record JASEVX010000003.1, read on the forward strand.
TCGGACTACACTGATTGTTCAACTCGACAAGATTGTAATATCGGCTTACACTGATTGTTCAACTCGACACGATTGTGATATCAGACTATACAAATTGATCAACTCGACACGATTGTGATATCGGACTACACTGATTGTTCAACTCGACAAGATTGTAATATCGGCTTACAATTGTTCAACTCGACACGATTGTGATATCGGACTACACTGATTGTTCAACTCGACAAGATTGTAATATCGGCTTACACTGATTGTTCAACTCGACACGATTGTGATATCAGACTACACTAATTGTTCAACTCGACACGATTGTGATATCGGACTACACGGATTGTACAACTCGACAAGATTGTAATATCGGCTTACACTGATTGTTCAACTCGACACGATTGTGATATCGGACTACACTGATTGTTCAACTCGACAAGATTGTAATATCGGCTTACACTGATTGTTCAACTCGACAATATTGTAATATCGGCTTAAACTAATTGTTCAACTCGACAAGATTGTAATATCGGACTACACTGCTTGTTCAACTCGACAAATTGTAATATCGGACTACACTGATTGTTCAACTCGACACGAATGTAATATCGATATACTGTTTGTTCAACTTAATATTTATATTGTTTTTTCTTCTATTGAGAGATTTGTGTTACTTGGGAGACATATGATACCTGCTTTTAATGTTTATTAAATTCGTCATACCTACATGTATGTTTAATTGTGTTAAAAAAGTAAATGCTCACGGACAAGTTAATTAACACCCGCAAAACATACATGACTTTTTATTTTGATCATCAAAATACAATAATATTCTATAACAACTATAATTCTTTGACAGTGACTCATAAACCATTGTTTGGATGGTGTTTATATTGTGTGTAAGTATGTTTCTGTTTAAATAATGTATAATAAAACACGTATCACTTTAATCAATAAACTATCTATCAGATTCTATCTATAAAAAACATCTTGTACAAAGGTCAGGATCAGGTTTATCTGAACGAATAATGATCACGTGTACACAATAGGGTGGTTTTATTACGATCAAGTGATGGCCGGTTGAGTCAAGTCGTACAGTAAAGGGGTCATATTGAAATAGGATGTGAATGGCAACATGTAAGTTTGGTTAATGAAAACACGGGAGCCTGGTGTACTGTTTAGGACATAGACATAGTTCATTACGTATACATAGACATAGTTCATTACCTATACATAGACATAGTTCATTACGTATATAGACATAGTTCATTACATATATAGACATAGTTCATTTATATATATACATAGTTCATTACGTATACATACACATAGTTCATTACGTATACATAGACATAGTTCATTACGTATACATAGACATAGTTCATTACGTATACATAGATATAATTCATTACGTATACATAGACATAGTTCACTGTATACATACACATAGTTCATTACGTTTATATACACATAGTTTATTACGTATACATACACATAGTTCATTACGTATACATACACATAGTTCATTACGTTTATATACACATAGTTTATTACGTATACATACACATAGTTCATTACGTTTATATACACATAGTTTATTACGTATACATACACATAGTTCATTACGTATACATACACATAGTTCATTACGTATACATACACATAGTTCATTACGTATACATACACGAATATCATGTAATACAAAAGAAATAAAGAAATAATTCCATGGTCATTTTAATAACACAAAAAGTGTTTATGGATAAACTACTATGATTCGAAATATATTCATATAGTGTAAGTGGAGAATGAAAACTTATTCGTTGATTGCCCAATCAGACAGGTATAGGCATCAGATAATTGGCAAAGAGTCATATATAACTATATGTACAGGCTATAATACAATTAACAATATGTGTGGTTTGTTAAGTTTTGATGTTAGCACTGTCCAGGGAGCATTTAGGTTCGTATTATAAATTCGATGACTGATAGACTATGGTTAAAGTGTGCGGATTCACAGGTTCGTCGACTCACGATAGTTTAGGCGGTTACGACAAGCCGACACTCCAGGGCCGTGAGTTCGAACCCAAACTAGGCCAATCATTATTTTCCGATGAGACTAGCGTCATTCGTCTACACCAGCAATGGGCTGAATAATATATGTGGTAAGATAAAACAAAAATGTCTGGCAAGAATTGTTGTGCACAGTGGAGTTCTGGTGCGAACAAGTCAGGAAACATACGTTCAGTGAACCTGGTCGCCGTGACATACGGAGAACGGAGTTATACTCCAAACTGTCAATCAAACGTCTATGTCCAAATTATTCGCATGCGCTTGGCAATCCCAATTCCTCTTGACACGGCTAGTAACAGATACTGAGGGAAAATGAATTAATTTTGAAGCTGGTTATTTCCAGTATTGAGTTTACAGCTCACAAAGGCCTGACGTGAGTTCCTTTCATTGAGAAATAATTACTATTCGTGATCAATGACAAAAACTGCGGGATTTCTGGGGTGTCCTACTACAATAAAAAAAAAACGAATACCAGAGATGATCCGAATACAAAGCCCATGTAACAGCTTGCGGAGTATCAGGGCCCATAGTCACTACACATTGTCCATTTGTAGAATATTTATAAATTGAACTGTACTCCAGGATTTGTTTATATGTTTATATGTTTGGTGCTTTTCGCCATTTTCATCAAGTTTTCACTCATATCACGGCGTTTGATGGGTGAGTTTCCAGTTCAGCTGGTCCATTTATCCTGATCAAAGCGAGTCAGTCAACCTTTTATCCCCGTAATCATGAATGACAGGATGGGAAAGCCATTACTATCCTTTTAAAAGTATTTGGTTTGACCCGGCCGGGGTTCGAGTCTGCGACTTCCCGCACCCTTTAGAGAACGCTCTACATATAGTACTAGACTATGCGGATGGCCATGTTTATTTTGATTTTAATTTGTTTCCCGTGTCCTAGAGTTAAGGTTGTTCGAACAGCGCAACTCGCATACTGATGATTTATATTTCGACGTGCTCATTACTTGTAAAGAGGTTTTACAAAAGTCTGACGGGCGGCGCTTTGCGCATTGAGAAATAATTACAGCTCGTGATCGATGGCAAAACTACAGGAACGACAGTAATTTATTATATTGCATTGTATGGGCGAAGAAATTGATACATGTATATGAGCGGCGCTTTGCGAAAACCAACCGTTAAGTGTCTGCGCTGTCTGACCTAGGTCTGCACTGTCCGCCAATTTCTCTATTAAATAGTTAAACTTTAATATACAAAGAATGTCAATATGTTTGCCTTTTTGTTTTCAAAGTCGTCTGCTGCAGAAATGGTATATGTGGGAAAAGGTTAACGTGTATAAACAGGCAGGCCTTTTTGTCAAATTGTAATAAAATGCGTTGCCGTTGGTCTGATAAGAATCATAGCCAGCAAGAGTATCAACCGTAACATTATATTTAATTAAAATATGAGAATGTATTGATTAATTGATTGTTTGGTGTTTTACGCCGCTTTCGACAATTATTCAGTTATATCACGGCGTTTCCTGAGTGGGTTAGCAGTTCTACTGGTCCGTTTATCCTGACACTAGCCAGTCAGTCGTAATACTAAACCCTCAATCCTGAGCGCCAAGGAGGGCAGCCATTACTACCATTTTTAAAGTATTTGGTATGACCTGGCCCTGGATCGAACCCACGACCTCCCACACCCGAGGTGAACGCTCTACGACTATACCACCGAGGCGGTTACCGATGAGAATGTAACATCTCGATTGTACGAGGTGATTTTGATTTAAGAAGTGTTTGTTTTTATTGAGATTTTCGCCGTCGTTAACATTATTTAAGATATATCATGGCGTCAGACCAATCAAGCATGTTTCCTGGGTAAAAGATCCAGTATAAAGCTAGGAAATGTGCCTATTCCACATGGCTTTCCACCATGACTGACGTGACGAGATTCGAAGCTGGGACTCCCAGTTCCAAAGCCCCAACGCTAGCCACTGAGGGAGGGCGGATTCAGAGTTCAGAGCTGAAAATGATAGGATTGCATAAAGTTCTTATTTCTCTAACAAAAACACACTTTATGTCACTTAATCCCGTACTGTACATATAGGATCTGACGTGAGTTGTCATTTCATATAAAGTTTTATTAAACACGTTCAAGACATTTTTTATTAAGCGAGCTTAATAACACATTTCTTGGACGAGTTTAATAAAACTTTATGAAATGACAACGAATATCAGATTCTTTGTATCGCATGACGAAACACAAAAAGAAAATCTGGTTTTCGTGGTCAGAAAATAGTCAAACATGTTATCTAATCACAAACCAAATATTTTCATGACCGATAATGGACCCTTTACCTCGTCCATCTATCGTGACGTTTGTGTTTATCGGATACACGTTCTCAGCCATTTTGTAAACATTCGCGGATGAATACAAAAATAGTGATTCGGTCATGTTATATTACACATGTTACATATAAAGAAATACGTAATGGGTATATTAGATCGGATACAAGCATTGTCTTGTGATAAATAATAATAACATTGTCAGAAAGCTCTAACCATTTCATACCTGCAAAAACATTTGAAGCTGACGGTTTTTGACGCAGTTGCATGCAGCTAACGGCTTTTGACGAATTTGCATCTGACGACTTTTGACGCATTTACGGCTGACGACTTCGGCCGCATTTGCAGCTGATGAATTTTTAGGCATTTACTGCGCTGACGACTTTTGGCGCATTTGCAGCTGACATCTTTTCAAAACAATTGGACGGAAGAAGAAATTGATCACGACGAGAAGTATTAAAAGATACAATAACCACCACTGACCTTTCGTACATGCCGAATTATTTAAGCGTAATTTGCAGCCCACGAATTTCAACACGGATAATTTGTTTAAGAAGTACAATTGTACTATTAACCCCATGTTTTCAACTCCATACAATAGGTATGTACAGTGTAACTTCTCTGGGGCAACATCTGGCGATGGCAGTGAAATGGTTTTGCTCTAGAGAGGTACTGCACGGAAGTGGCATTAAATGTTGCATTGTTGGAGAAAAGAACATTGAGTGGCGTTATAAAACATGTTTTAGCTCCTTACAGGCGCCGTTTTGAGAGGTTAGACTGCAATTAAGTTCTCATTTAAGGGTGTTTTATCATAGATTAGCCGAGACGCTTTCAAAGTCGTCTGATGCTATCTTGCTGCATGTGGGGTAAGATAAAGGGTAGCAATCGTGAACTCTCCTCATAATGGCTGCTTGTCATAACTTTCCAGACAACGTTCTGTCAAACAATCCACTCATTCATCATGTCAGAAAACCCATCCACTAACTACTGAAGTCGGTAGGGTAGATCCAAGGATTAATTGTTTGTATGTTGTTTAATTTACCTTTATCTTGCTGTATGCGACTTCAAACAACATTTGTGTTTGCAGGTATGCAATATTGTAAACTGCAACTGCAATTGCCTGCCACTGCAATTGCCTGCAATAAAGACCAAGATCAGCATGGTCTAAAACTGTTCAAAATTAGATCTCATATGTTTCTCCTGTAGCATTGTCATTATGAACAATTACTCCTTTTGTCACACTGTTTTCAAAAACCGTCTACTACATATGTGTCTAAATGCGTCGGTTTTATTGGAAAGGTTTAAGAAGTTACGGCGCCCCACTTTGGTAATTGATATATATTTCTGACCCATCAATCAGTTTTCGCGCTACTATTTAACACGGGTCTAATTGTCTTTGTTTCTATCATGTTGAATCCGTTTTTGATACATCGACATCCACTCAAAGGCCGAGACCCAGGTATAGCTATTCTTTTATATATGAGCCGTCCCGCGAGAAAACCAACGGTATGGCCTCTGCGTAATGTATCGACTCAAATCAGCCTGCGCAGTCCGCGCAGACTGCTCCGGGTCGATAGATTCCGTTTCAGGGGGATAGAGGTATAGAGTAATGATTCCTGAAACAGAAAATCCAAATGAGGCGAAAAGTGTCTATTCTGGTAAGCATGCGCGGCATGCTTAGGCTAATCCTGGTCGATACTTTACGCCGAGTCCACAATGTTGGTTTTTATCGCGGGACGGCTCAAATGTTTTCCTATTTACACGTTTATTGTTCTGATCTTATTGCACGTCTGGTGATACTTGAATTATTTAGTTATTTAATTATTTTATTTGGGTTTGACGCGGTTTTCACCATTATTTCAATCTTATTCATGATCCATGGGTAAACAAACCAGTACTAGTCTAGGAAAAATCTGTCTTGCCCAAAGGAATTTCACCATGACCGCGGTGCCGTGACTTAAGATCGAACTGTCTTGCGAATTATTAATGAATTGAATACATATTTTGTGAATATTTCATCTTTAGTTGAATTAACCAATTTTTAACATTAGAAAACAAGCTTGACTAAATACTTGGAAACAATACTTTTGAAATTCCTTTTATTTCGACACATGAAGTTAAATTAATAATTAATAAGTTGAACATTAATAAATCAACAGGAATTGATGGAATACGTCCCAAAATAATTAAGTATAGTGATTTCGAGTATAACGTCAATCATTAATAACAGTATTGCAAGTGGGACATTTCCTGATAAATTAAAACAAGCGAAAGTTATTCCTCTCTTTAAATATGGTACTCGTGTAGACCCTGCAAACTATCGGCATATTTCCATATTGCCAACATTGACAAACATCTTTGAAAGACACATTGCTAATCATATTCATGAATATTAAAAAAAAACTGATATCATACACAAATATCAGTCCGGTTTCCGAAAAGACTATACTTGTGTTACAGCACTGACAAGGTTAATAGATTATTGGCTGAAAGATATAGACGAGGGCAAAATCATCGGCAGTGTGTACCTGGACCTCCGTAAAGCCTTTGATTTAGTTTATCATACACTTTTACTACACAAACTAAAACTTTATCATTTTAATGAATCAGCATTACGACTTTTCAATTCTTACTTTTAAAAAAGATCGAAAAAAAAGTGTCGTAATAGGATACAACATATCGAGGGCTTGGCGTAAAACGGTTGTAACTAAAATTTGTATTTTTTTACCAAGGTTAATCACCTCGCCATAAAATCTTTAAAAGCATTAAATCATTTTCTTGGTAAACAATGGAAATGTAGGTGCAATTGCTCGTTCTGAGCGATGGCACCTAAATTTGCATTGTTTACAAAGGGGTCAGAATTGCCCCTAAACCAGGGTTTTCAAAATAGGCTTTTAGTTACAACCGTTTCACGCCAAGCCCTCGATATCTGATAAACTCCTTATACATTCTGGCGAGCCTCAAGGATCGATCCTCGGATCGCTGCTATTTTTAATTTATATAAACGACATTGTTTACGAGTGTGACAGTAATAACATTGACACATATATGTATGCCGACAACGCAACATTGTATCAACCAGGCAAACAAAACTGAGTATAAATTGGTGTAAAGTTAACAACATGTCGATCAATCCTTCGAAAACGAAATGTATGCTAATTGGAACAGCCAACAAAATAAAATCTTCAAGTGAACATAAATTGACAATAGATAATGTAGCTTTAAACAATGTAACTGAACAAAAAAATATTAGGCATTTATATTGACCAAACACTCTCATGGAACACTCAAGTGACGAAAGTCAGAACAAAGATTAATACCAAAACTTCATTGCTTATACGAATATCTTACTTTCATCTCCTTTGACATGAAAACGATATTCTACAATGCCTACATTGTACCACTGCTTGATTATTGTTGCCATATTTGGGGTACTTGTCAAAGGAAAAACGCAATCAAAATTAATAAACTTCAAAAACGAGCCGCAAGACTGGTGCTAAACGAAGCCAAAAGATCAAATTTCTACAATCAATGGGTTGGCTTAATGTTGACAAAAGATGTCATTACCATGCTGCGGTTCTCGTTCATAAAACAATTAACAACATGACGCCGTCCTAAATGAATGATGTATTAACAAGATCACAAACACACAATGATCTTACTCTACCCTATATACCTCGCGCAAACTACGGCAAAGATACATTTACCTGCTATGAAATGCATGTTTGGAATGAATTACCATTGGAAATTCGCAATATCAGTAACAATAAAACTTTTTAAAAATAGAGTGAAATATCACTTACTACAAGAAAAATAAGACCCTATACCAATAACAATTTAATTCAATAACATGTTGAATGTCAATGTTTATATTTGCTTAAAAGCAAACATAAATTGTTCAATTATGTCTGCCTTTTGTTTACAAAAACAGTTTGTAATTTTTTACTTTTTCATAATGTTCTGATTGTTTTTTATGTATTTCTTATGTCAATTTATCATTTCATGTTCTCATCTATCATTCACCATCTTATGTAAAATGTATAATACTAACATTCACCTTATTCAAATAAAAATGTAGTTTCTATTTGAAGGTCACATGGCAGATAAGTCATATGCAATTCATTTGTTATATTACTTAATGTGCAACCTTCGTTAAATAAAGATATTATTATTACTATTATTATTATTATTATTATTATTATTATTATTATTAGACGAGGACGCCTAATTCCAAATCCCCGACACTAACCACTCGGCCACTGTGGACATATCGACGTCTAAGTAACGCACTTTATTTACATAGACACTCGATTAATTCAAATAGCTCGTAATGATGTTTTCATGTCGAGTGTATACCGAACAATACGGGAGTGATTACGAGCAGCTATAAGGAGTGTCTTCGTAAACACCTGTCTCGCCCTATATCTAGTTTACAGTGATCCGTATTTACTCTTTCACTGCCGAATTTCACAAAGTAGACTCTTCCATGTTGAAAATTAGACCACTCCATTTTCGTCTAACAGGAAAAGCGCTGTAATGTATAAAAGGCAAACAATGCAGATTTCATGAGAGACAGCTCATTAATTGCCTTTGGCAGCGAAAAGAATAAGCCCGATATTCAGAGATCTGTATTAGGCCCCTCCCTGACGTGTCAAATAATCCGATCAATTTTATATTCACAAGTAAGTTACATGTACGTCCACGTTATATGGACTTACGAGTCACGCAACACACACGCAGACCAAGTTTTATTGCTATTAAGCTATTAACACTTCAAGACTGCATATTTTAAAATGAACTGTCCAGTTTTGTATTTGGAAGAGAGCATGGCCAATTTAATTAAGGAATATCAAGATAATTATGGTGAGTGCGGCTGCCATAAGACGGCGCGGATGTCAAGACTGGCCTGGTTTTATACTTTTGACTGGCTTAAAAAAATCAGTTTCATTATTAATGGTTTTATATCTCTCCAAATAAATATATTTACGTCAGCCATTTTACCAATCTCATTAAAAACAGAACTTTTAAAATCTGTTAAGTAGGGCTACCAACAGTGTGAAGTGTGGGTAGACGGCTCGGATTCTTTGACTGGCCTGGCTCTATACTAGTGACACAGGCATCAGTCATTTTACCAATCGTATTGAAACCAGACATTAACCTCGGTCTGACGACTCTCCCATGCAGGTCGGCTCAGTAAGCCAATCAAATAGTCGCTTACCAAATCGTTCGGTATAAAACAGGTAAGATAACTCATATGAATAAATGAGATAGAGAAGGAGTGATTGTCGAATTATCCGATTGTAAAGCACAGTGCGTTGATTGTATCGAGCGATCTTATTGGATAAAGAAAAAGACCGAGCATATGTCCATTAGTATTTAATATTAGTACTAGTATTTTACATGTATACAATATGTTATTTTTATCTGTCGAGTCTGAACTGCGCATGACAATATGCATGCATTGTGCACCGGAAAATGTACAGGTATATAAAAAAGTAAGATTTAACATATTGTTCTATGACATTGCTTTCACTGTATGAATAATTTGACCGCCATCTTAAAAGCAGCTGATATGAAAGGTACAAGTACAGGTAAATATTTCTTAAGCATTTTTCACAGACCAATTTCGGTCAAGTTACTCTTGCATAGCGTTTGTGTGGCCAATGCAGACAAGATAAAGCTTTAACAAATGGTTGAACAACTGGATGCAGAAAGGTGAAGACATTGATCAGATAAAGCAGACATAATAACGGCAACTGATAGTTGACGTAATATCGTTTTTGTCTGATTTTCGATTTCAATATCAACTATACCTAGGTGATTTTTTCAGCTGCAGATGCGTCAGAAGTCGTCTGTATTAGAGGAAAGTGTTATGGTACTCATTTATAAGACAACACCTCTTAACACATCGTAATTATCTTGAAAGAAGTTATTAGAGTAATACCATATCGCGAAACAGCGTTTTATTCATTTCGCTGCGGTCATAATTGTCAATAATTAACCCTTTCCAAGTTACAGCCACAATTGTGTGATACCATAATCGAAAACCTTTCAATCTGTACACTTTGTCCTGTCTTGAAAGTTATAAAATAAAGGAAAATGATGTCGGAGGAGTGCTATGTGGCTTTGCATATTGGTTCTCGAAGCATGGGAAAATTGACATCTCGTTCGACTTTCAGTCTCGCGGGGTATACATTTTCCCACGCGTTACGTAGTAAAATACAAAGAAACGTAAACTCTACCGCAACTTAATATTCCCTAATTATTAAAATTGAAGAAAAATTATTTAAACTAATAGATAGTAATTATATATGTCACCTACCCAATTCATCAATGTCCTTCGACAAGTACAGCGATATGGTCACCAAGGCAACACTTACTAAAAATAGAATCCCAGACACCACAGCAACCACACGCGCAATGCGCTTTCGTTCCCGCTCTTTTCGCTCCAATTCCTCAAATTCTTCATCAGTCAAGTTCGATATTGGAGCGAGAAAGAATTCGTCCGAGTTTTCAATGTGTGAGGACAAAACCTCGATTTTTTCGAAGTCGTCATCACTATTCACTTCCTCAAAGCTCGTATTGTATGTGATTACGAGCATTCCACGCATGACGATCACGTGACTTCAAGTTATCCCTTTCATAGTCTATTAAAAGTTTATTTTCGTCACCACCAGCGTTTTGAAAAAAGTATTCCGCTCTTGTTATCAAGAACACTTAGTTAAAACTGAAACAATAATCACAATCAATTTAAGAACGTCATAATGTAACGCATGGACCTAAAATAACACTTAGGTCTCTGTGTAACCCCCCGTCTCTCAAAGAACCAACATCTGACTGATTTACAGCAGACGACAATTGAGGCGACCCGAGAGAAACCAACATTGCGGACTCTGCGTAAAGTATCGACCCGGATCAGCCTAAGCATGCCACGCAGGCTTACCCGGATAGACAATTTTCGCCACTTGTGGATTTTCTGTTTCAGGAATCATTACTCTATACCTCTATCACCCTGAGACGGAATGTGTCGACCCGGATCAGTCTGCGCGGACTGCGCAGGCTGATCTGGCTCGATACATTACGCAGGTGCCATAATGTTGGTTTTCTCGCGAGACGGCTAAATTTAAGAACGTGATAATGTAGCACAGACACCTAAATTAACACTTAGGTCTCTCAAAGAGCCAACATCTGACTGATTTACAGTAGACGACAATTGAAGAAACGCAGTATAACGCTTTGTTACTTACAATGGTTTCAACTCTTAACAACAAACCATTGTTAACGTTTAACCAGGTAAACCCTTTTTTTTCTTTCCTAGATGGAACGTTCCTAAAATACACATACCTTTAATCCCCTCCAATCTGCTGAAAGCATGTTGACGCATGTGCAACCGACGACTGAAGCGATAATGATCAAATAATTGTTTTCCCACTTTTTCTTTCCCAACTGCGATCAATTATTAAACATTTATTCAAGTTTATATATATCTATCGTGATATGTTCACAGTCATCTTCTACAGATTTTCTGCATATGGGAAATTATCTCTAATGGGATTCGAATAGTTGATACGTGACTCCAAACGGGTGTAGCTTTATCGGGCACTTACTGCCGCGATTCATGCATGATAAATTATTTCTTAATTGCAGGAACAGTATGCCGCATCTGAAGTAGACCTTTGAAAAAGGTTTAAAAATAAAAAAGAAGAATATGTTCATAAAATTGCATCTGCGCAATCGGATCACGATCTACCCCCCGAATAGTCCTATAAATGTAATGTATGTCATACGCAGATATGGTACATTATGCTTAGACGAAATACCGGCTATATAGAAAACGCAATCTAATCTCGAATCATTAATAACACATAAGCAGTGCTGAAGGAAAACTAACCTTAACGTAATTATTGCAGCTGTCGAAAGAGACGTGCCTGTACATGAATGGAAATAATCCTATACGTTACTGCTGTACAGAAGTTCATTGAAACCTTCTATGACTTATTTGCGAACAGTTCAGAGCAAGATAAGACTGCCTTGATGCACATGTTGTTCTGGATCTACACTGCTCGCAAATATCTTACGGTATGTTTTCTTACAACACCGCTCATAAATTCCCATTTATTAATCCTCCCTTTATCGGTCATCCTGCTATGCAGGGTGATAAATAGAAATCCGGCAGATAAGCTGCCAACAAAAAACACTCGTAAAATAACATTTTCGGGGGCTTATCAGTATATTGCTGGATGAATGGTGGTTTGTTTCTGATCAAATACTACATGAACGTTCTATTATATGGAGTGCTTACGTTGCAATGAAACATGAGCCGTCCCGCGAGAAAACCAACATTATGGCCTCTGCGTAATGTATCGACCCCGATCAGCCTGCGCACGCCGCGCAGACTGATCAGGGCCGACATATTCCGTCTAAGGGGGATAAAGGTATAGAGTAATGATTCCTGAAACAGAAAATCAACAGGGGGCGAAAAGTGTATTTCCGGCGCGACATGTTTAGGCTGATCCGGGTCGATACTTTACGCAGAGTCCATAATGTTGGTTTTCTCGCGAGACGGCTCATATACTTATAGTCATGTATGATGGCGTCTGTTATGACTCATCCACTTGTTCGATACTTTCCCCTTATCCCACTGCATTTTTGAAACCTGTATGTATTCAGATGGACCCAACACACCGAGCAGTCGGGCGTGTGCTAGTTAAGTTAACCCTTTACCACTTATAGACGCATTTTGACGCATCTGCTACTTTTGAATCATGATGAGCAATATCTCCTTATGCCATAATGTTTTCAATTTTATTCAACAATATTTATTCATCAACTTTATTGACAGAGATATTCTAAAAAATAGTACACCCCTGAGTACTACCCCTGATAACACCCCTGATTACAGCCCTGATTACACCCATGATGACACCCCTGATTACAACCCAGATTACACCTCTGAATACACCCCTGGTTACACCCCTGATTTCATCCCCGAGTACACCCCTGCTGACACCTCTGATGACACCCCTGATTACACCCCTGATTTCACTCCTGATTACACCCCCGATTACACCCCTGATTACACCTCTGAATACACCCTGGTTACACCCCTTATTACAACCCTGATTACATCCCTGAGTACACCCCTGATGACACTCATGATTACACCCCTGATTACTACCCTAATGACACCCCTGAATATATCCCTGATTACACCCCCGATTACACCCTAAAAACACCCCTGGTTATACCCCTGATAACATCCTGATTACAACCCTAATGACACCCATGATGACAACCCTGATGAAACCCCTGATTACACCCCTAATTTGATTGCACGAATTGATTGATCCTTGTCAACAATGTTCGCCATGTTAAATAGTACCAGAAAATGGTGGTTGTAACGTACGCACGGCGGGGAAGGTGCTAACTCCTAAACCACACAGAAAGGTTAAAGTACTCGCATATTTCTGTGTCAGATTATTGAATTTGCTTGAATGGTGTTTCGGTCGTTTTGAACTGTACAGTTTAGTACAGTGATTCGAATACCAATTCAAAACAATACACTTTATTTGTACATAAAGGCCACCGGCCCATCATACAATATATAGGTAAAATGACGCCAAATACATCCGCTGTCATGCTAATATACACCCAAATAGTCCCTAAAGAAACCCTTGTCTGCGTAGAAATGAGTGTATACCATCACCAGAATGTATTAAATATATGACATTGAGTTTATATTCATTGTAAATGTGTATAGGATGCACTGGAAATGATTGAAATGATCACATTTAGGATTTTGACCTTGTTTGAAAGTGAAAGTAGAGAATACTAAACACCGGTTTTGTCCGGGCCCGATTTGGTCCAAAATGACGGGTTCTACATGGGCAACGCTTAGAAAGTGTTACAATTGAGGACTGAAACTCGTCGATTGACATGGCAACAAGTAAGGAATTTATTTGGTGTATTGTAACATGTACATATGTGCATAAATTCGTATACAGAGTTGTCATATGATACACAGTTTTAGGATTAAATATCAAATGATAAATGATTAAAATGTTTAGTTGTGTCTTGGTCCCATATAACTATATTTAATTTAACCATTTTAATACTACGTCTTAAACTTGGTGTTATACTATGTTATGCAGTTTGTTATATAGAGAGGGACATTAGAAGATCATTATACCGTCCAAATGCAATTTGCGTATGTCTTATTTAATAAACTATGTAAATATGGGATAATAAAATATGTGTATACAAATTAAGGGACGTTTTCGGGATAGATTTCAAGATTGATCTGTACATTAATCGCTAAACTTTGCTTGTAAACTCTGTGCATCGAGGAACAAAATATTTGATCAATGTACATGTATAAGTCTTTGGAAACTATAGGGAACAGTACAAGTGTCAGTTAGCGACCAGCACAGGTCTGATAAGCCTGTGCGTCTGTAAACGCGGATCAGAGTGACCCTGTTCGTCATCTAGTCTAGTCATACAAACGCGGATCAGAGTAACCCCTGTTCGTCATCTAGTCTAGTCATACAAACGCGGATCAAAGTAACCCCTGTTCGTCATCTAGTCTAGTCATACAAACGCGGATCAGAGTGACCCCTGTTTACATCTAGTCTAGTCATACAAACGCGGATCAAAGTGACCCCTGTTCGTCATCTAGTCTAGTCATACAAACGCAGATCAAAGTGACCCCTGTTCGTCATCTAGTCTAGTCATACAAACGCGGATCAGAGTGACCCCTGTTCGTCATCTAGTCTAGTCATACAAACGCGGATCAGAGTGACCCCTGTTCGTCATCCAGTCTAGTCATACGAACGCGAATCAGAGTAACCCCTGTTCGTCATCTAGTCTAGTCATACAAACGCGGATCAGAGTGACCCCTGTTCGTCATCTAGTCTAGTCATACAAACGCGGATCAGAGTGACCCCTGTTTAGATCTAGTCTAGTCATACAAACGCGGATCAAAGTGACCCCTGTTCGTCATCTAGTCTAGTCATACAAACGCGAATCAGAGTGACCCCTGTTCGTCATATAGTCTAGTCATACAAACGCGGATCAGAGTGACCCCTGTTTAGATCTAGTCTAGTCACACAAACGCGAATCAGAGTAACCCCTGTTCGTCATCTAGTCTAGTCATACAAACGCGGATCAGAGTAATCCCTGTTCGTCATCTAGTCTAGTCATACAAACGCGGATCAGAGTGACCCCTGTTCGTCATATAGTCTAGTCATACAAAGGCGAATCAGAGTAACCCCTGTTCGTCATCTAGTCTAGTCATACAAACGCGAATCAGAGTAACCCCTGTTCGTCATCTAGTCTAGTCATACAAACGCGGATCAAAGTAACCCATGTTCGTCATCTAGTCTAGTCATACAAACGCGAATCAAAGTAACCCCTGTTTGTTATCTAGTCTAGTCATACAAACGCGGATCAGAGTAACCCATGTTTGTCATCCAGTCTAGTCATACAAACGCGGATCAGAGTAACCCCTGTTCGTCATCTAGTCTTGTCATACAAACGCGGATCAGAGTGACCCCTGTTCTTCATCTAGTCTCGTCATACAAACGCGGATCAGAGTAACCCCTGTTCGTTATCTAGTCTAGGCATACAAACGCGGATCAGAGTGACCCCTGTTCGTCATCTAGTCTAGTCATACAAACGCGGATCAGAGTGACTCCTGTTCGTCATCTAGTCTAGTCATACAAACGCGGATCAGAGTAACCCTGTTCGTCATCTAGTCTAGTCATACAAACGCGGATCAGAGTAACCCCTGTTCGTCATCTAGTCTAGTCATACCAACGCGGATCAAAGTAACCCCTGTTCGTCATCTAGTTTAGTCATACAAACGCGGATCAAAGTAACCCCTGTTCGTCATCTAGTCTAGTCATACAAACGCGGATCAGAGTAACCCCTGTTCGTCATCTAGTCTAGTCATACAAACGCGGATCAAAGTGACCCATGTTCGTCATCTAGTCTAGTCATACAAACGCGGATCAGAGTGACTCCTGTTCGTCATCTAGTCTAGTCATACAAACGCGGATCAAAGTAACCCTGTTCGTCATCTAGTCTAGTTATACAAACGCGGATCAGAGTAACCCCTGTTCGTCATCTAGTCTAGTCATGCCAACGCTGATCAAAGTAACCCCTGTTCGTCATCTAGTTTAGTCATACAAACGCGGATCAAAGTAACCCCTGTTCGTCATCTAGTCTAGTCATACAAACGCGGATCAGAGTAACCCCTGTTCGTCATCTAGTCTAGTCATACAAACGCGGATCAAAGTGACCCATGTTCGTCATCTAGTCTAGTCATACACACACGGATCAGAGTGACCCCTGTTCGTCATCTAGTCTAGTCATACAAACGCGGATCAGAGTGACCCCTGTTTAGATCTAGTCTAGTCATACCAACGCGGATCAAAGTAACCCCTGTTCGTCATCTAGTTTAGTCATACAAACGCGGATCAAAGTAACCCCTGTTCGTCATCTAGTCTAGTCATACAAACGCGGATCAGAGTAACCCCTGTTCGTCATCTAGTCTAGTCATACAAACGCGGATCAAAGTGACCCATGTTCGTCATCTAGTCTAGTCATACAAACGCGGATCAGAGTGACTCCTGTTCGTCATCTAGTCTAGTCATACAAACGCGGATCAAAGTAACCCTGTTCGTCATCTAGTCTAGTTATACAAACGCGGATCAGAGTAACCCCTGTTCGTCATCTAGTCTAGTCATGCCAACGCTGATCAAAGTAACCCCTGTTCGTCATCTAGTTTAGTCATACAAACGCGGATCAAAGTAACCCCTGTTCGTCATCTAGTCTAGTCATACAAACGCGGATCAGAGTAACCCCTGTTCGTCATCTAGTCTAGTCATACAAACGCGGATCAAAGTGACCCATGTTCGTCATCTAGTCTAGTCATACACACACGGATCAGAGTGACCCCTGTTCGTCATCTAGTCTAGTCATACAAACGCGGATCAGAGTGACCCCTGTTTAGATCTAGTCTAGTCATACAAACGCAGATCAGAGTAACCCCTGTTTAGATCTAGTCTAGTCATACAAACGCGGATAAGAGTAACCCCTGTTCGTCATCTAGTCTAGTCATACAAATGCGGATCAAAGTAACCCATGTTCGTCATCTAGTCTAGGCATACAAACGCGGATCAGAGTAACCCCTGTTCGTCATCTAGTCTAGTCATACAAACACGGATCAAAGTGACCCATGTTCGTCATCTAGTCTAGTCATACACACACGGATCAAAGTGACCCCTGTTCGTCATCTAGTCTAGTCATACAAACGCGGATCAGAGTGACCCCTGTTTAGATCTAGTCTAGTCATACAAATGCGGATCAGAGTGACCCCTGTTTAGATCTAGTCTAGTCATACACACTCGGATCAGAGTAACCCCTGTTCATCATATAGTCTAGTCATACAAACGCGGATCAGAGTAACCCCTGTTCGTCATCTAGTCTAGTCATACAAACGCGGATCAAAGTAACCCCTGTTCTTTATCTAGTCTAGTCATACAAACGCGGATCAAAGTAACCCCTGTTTGTTATCTAGTCTAGTCATACAAACGCGGATCAGAGTGACTCCTGTTCGTCATCTAGTCTAGTCATACACGCGAGAACGAATATGCTGCCAGCTGCAGCCTGTGTCCGAAACTATAACACTTTGAAAACGTTCTCAGAGCTCAGAAATGAGCTTCATGCTTCAAATAAGGCTCCTGATTGGTCAATTCGGAAAACCAATTTGCTTCTGACCAATCAGATATGTGAGCACAGATTAAATGTTTATAGTTTTGGAGTCTGACCACAATAAGATTGTATAATTATACACTCTGGTCAATATTGATATTAAACCGTTGAAGATCTGGTGTTCGAATTAAAAAACCCTGGCTGGAAGAACCCGGGTCGCTACCGACAGAGCTACAGAGGCTGCTCAGGTAATCTATGTGGAATTGAGTCATTGAAAATATCCAAGGTGGAACATGTTACTAAATAAAACATAAGCACGCATTGATAGATGGTGTTAAAACATGATCAATGATTTTGCAGCAAAAGAACGTTGCTAACATTTCCCTACGAAACTATTGACCGTCGACATGATAAATAGACATGTTATGATATATATATACTTCTCGGATATTTTTCAAACTTTTGACATCCCCCTTTGACTAAAAGTCCGAAATTTTAATTTGCTAAAACAAGAGTGTTAAATGTATATGTATTTGGCATGATGGGAGTATTTGCCCGCACCCCTTTCTGACTATAATATATATTTACATCAATGTCACCAAAAAATAAAAGTATAGAACTAGTTTAATTAACACAAATATGTGGAAATATGATGTCTTAAAAGAGATGCAATGAAACTCATTTGTGTCTGTTGCGGTTGTTAATTTAAAAGATTATAATTATATCCTTAAAATAATTATACCTCGCAACCCAGTGGTTAACCATTTCAGTAATAAACAAGTTAACTTTTACAGGCGATTTTGCTTTAAAAATTTAGTTTGATATTGAGTTTAAACCATTATAAAAAGGGCAGGAACAGCTCGCTGAGGGCAATTTATCATTCCTACCATATCATAGAAAAATGCCTACGAAGGGCGTCGAACTTCGTCTGATTCAATTGTGTCTACAGTCGGATGTGTTAAAAAATCGAAACAGTCAAAGAACCGGTACAAAAGTTCGGAGATATCTATACAACATTATAACTTACATATATATGCTAATTGAAAAGTCATGAAATTATGAATCTATTCGAAATTGGAAACCAATCGAAATGATGAGTCACTTAAATCTTTCCCTCATTAAGATGATTGTTGATGCCTCTACAGCAGACGAATTTTGAAAACATTGTGACAAATGAAGAACTTCGTCAAACTGAGCAATATCACCTTTTGCCACAATGATTTCAACTACATTATTATACATTCATTAACAGAGATGTTTCAGATACGTGTTAAAAATGTCTGTTTTACAATTGGTGTGGGTAAGGGTTAAATGGTTTTCTCTTCATAATCGGAAAAACTAAATAAATAGACTTAATTGTTATTTCATTCTGTTGTATTGACAAATATCATATCTCGATAAATTGAAGCATACATTTGAATCAATGGGAGAACCACGTGAAGGAAGCTAAATGTTATTGAGTTAAAATAGGTATTAAAATAGCCCTTCCCCGAAGTGCACCCTTTCCCACATACGACAATTCTGCAGCAGACGACTTTGAACATATTTTGTCAAAAAGTAGAAAATCTCTAACTGAATGGATAACCTATAACTAAAAGTGGAAAACATTGTGACAAAAGAGAAATTGCACGTTTTGTGCAATTTCTTCTTTTGTCACTATGTTTTCAAAAAGCCGTCTGCTGCAGAGGCGTCAGAAAGCGTCTATATGAGGAAAAGGGTAAAAACAGTTTAACAAAAATATTATGCTCGACAAATATTAGCTCATTAAAAATAGAGGCCAAATTGCATACACACGAATAACATTGCAGAAACTAAAACAGTGATTAACTCTTTCAGCGCCGAATTGTTTGAAGTAGACTCTTCCATGTTCAAAGTCGGGCGACTCTATTTCATATGTTTTAAGAGTTTTGGAATATTTGCATAACTGCAAGGCAAACAATGCTGATTTCAGGTGAGACAGCTCGTTTCGAGCTGACTCACCTGAATCAGTATTGTTTCCAAAAAGCTGAATATTGCCTTTGGCGCTCGCTAAAAGAGTTAAACAAAGTTACGTAACCACTGTATTTGAAGAAGCCGCCCATTAATCAGCGGGTGTTCACATGAAGGAACACAAATGTCTACACTCCCGTCATGTCTACACTCCCGTCATGTCTACACTCCCGTCATGTCTACACTCCCGTCATGTCTACACTCCCGTCATGTCTACACTCCCGTCATGTCTACACTCCCGTCATGTACGCTTTGTTTCGTATGGTGTTCTACACCGCTTTCACAACCTTTCTCACTTAGATCTAATGTAGTTTAAGCCGATGGCCTTTATTTACAAATAAAGAATTATTATTATTATTATTATTATTATTATTATTATATGTCACGGCGTTTCCTGGGTAATTTACCAGTACTACCGGTCCTTTAAACCTGACACCAGCGGGTCAGCCGTAATGCTGGGCGGGGAGCCATTACAAGTATTTGGTATGATCCGGACGTGGATCGAACCCGCGACCTCCCATACCGAGGCGGACGCTCTACAACTTCACTACCGAGGCGGCCAGTAATGTATGCACCGACTCCGAAATGTTATGCCTTACAGTATGCATTTACCCTTTCCCATATACAGACGCTTTCTGACAATAATACTACTTTCATTTAAAGAGATTGTCTAAAGTTTGTCTAGATGTTTTCAACGTCGTCTGCTGCATAATTGGTTAACTCAACCATGCAGTTTTATTTTACTCGACATTATTGACATTTGAGCAAAATGTTAATTATTATGACATGCTGGCATTGTCATTAAATCTAAACTGTTTTCAATCATCACAGCATTTATATTTCATGAAACAAATCAAAACTTAGATGAAAATAATATAATATGTTCTACAAAGGTCAGGATCATGTATATTTTGCCGAGTAATAACGCCTCGTTTCACGTAGTTTGCCGAGTAATAACGCCTCGTTTCACGAAGTTTGCCGAGTAATAACGCCTCGTTTCACGTAGCTTGCCGAGTTACAACGCCTCGTTTCACGTAGCTTGCGGAGTTACACGTAGTTTTCCGAGTTACAACGCCTCGTTACACGTGGCTTGCCGAGTAATAATGCCTCGTTACACGTAGTTTGCCGAGTAATAACGCCTCGTTACAAGTATTTTGCCGAGTAATAACGCCTCGTTACAAGTATTTTGCCGAGTAATAACGCCTCGTTACAAGTATTTTGCCGAGTAATAACGCCTCGTTACAAGTATTTTGCCGAGTAATAACGCCTCGTTACAAGTATTTTGCCGAGTAATAACGCCTCGTTTCACGTGGCTTGCCGGGTAATAATGCCTCGTTACAAGTATTTTGCCGAGTAATAACGCCTCGTTACAAGTATTTTGTCGAGTAATAACGCCTCGTTACAAGTATTTTGCCAAGTAATAACGCCTCGTTACAAGTATTTTGCCGAGTAATAACACCTCGTTTCACGTAGTTTTCCGAGTTACAGCGCCTCGTTACACGTGGCTTGCCGGGTAATAATGCCTCGTTACAAGTATTTTGCCGAGTAATAACGCCTCGTTACAAGTATTTTGCCGAGTAATAACGCCTCGTTACAAGTATTTTGCCGAGTAATAACGCCTCGTTACAAGTATTTTGCCGAGTAATAACACCTCGTTAAAAGTATTTTGCCGAGTAATAACGCCTCGTTACAAGTATTTTGCCGAGTAATAACGCCTCGTTACTTGTAGTTTGCTTACACTGTTTTATGAACAATAATAATTTTAAAAAAATCCACATCTAACTATTGTAAATCCGATAACTTGATTAGACAATCCTGTATTGAGGAAAGAAACTTGGAAGCGAAATCTATAACAATTATTGAAAATACAAAAACAAAATGACGTGTAATATCGCTTATATTGGACAACATTAACCAGTAAAAATCCTCACTTCTCTAGTACAAATGGCGGTGAAGTTTTCATTGTTTTTATTTCCATTACTTACTGATTACACACTATTTCAAACATTTCTATAATAATCCAGTATGTGCTCATCAAAACTAACTTATTTATTGAACTTATTGCGCTTATATATCAACAACAACACAGAATTCACCGATCACTTTTAAACGAAACATGAAAGTAGTAGTGAAGCGCTTTCTCTACCTTGTCGATGTAATTACCACGAATAAAATAGCCCCAATAACAACATTCAAGTCGATCTATACATAACGCTAGCCTCTTGCTGGCAGTGTATAGGCACGAAACATGTATTAAGGCAATTACGCTTTTGTCCAATATTCCTTAAGTAAGATACTGTAGAACTGCGTCTGTTCTTTATATGTAAACGTTAATTACGTGAAGACATATTTCGAAGACAAGTCTGTTTTGAATATTTTTTTATAAATTAAAGAACCATGCATTGAAAATTGAAAATTACAATTTTGATACCATTTTGATACACAGTTTAAACATTATGAGAAAGGGAAAAAGTTTGTCATTTTCGATAATGCTTTTAAAATGTATTTGCTATAGAGAGTCGTCTTCGTTAGGGAAAGGGTCATATGAATGGACCCAAACAATGATAATCGACAGATCTGTAATAAAGGAGTGTTTTGTTTCTTTAAATGAATGGACCCAAACAATGATAATCGACAGATCTGTAATAAAGGAGTGTTTTGTTTCTTTAAATGAATGGACCCAAACAATGATAATCGACAGATCTGTAATAAAGGAGTGTTTTGTTTCTTTAAATGAATGGACCCAAACAATGATAATCGACAGATCTGTAATAAAGGAGTGTTTTGTTTCTTTAAATGAATGGACCCAAACAATGATAATCGACAGATCTGTAATAAAGGAGTGTTTTGTTTCTTTAAATGAATGGACCCAAACAATGATAATCGACAGATCTGTAATAAAGGAGTGTTTTGTTTCTTTAAATGAATGGACCCAAACAATGATAATCGACAGATCTGTAATAAAGGAGTGTTTTGTTTCTTTAAATGAATGGACCCAAACAATGATAATCGACAGATCTGTAATAAAGGAGTGTTTTGTTTCTTTAAATGAATGGACCCAAACAATGATAATCGACAGATCTGTAATAAAGGAGTGTTTTGTTTCTTTAAATGAATGGACCCAAACAATGATAATCGACAGATCTGTAATAAAGGAGTGTTTTGTTTCTTTAAATGAATGGACCCAAACAATGATAATCGACAGATCTGTAATAAAGGAGTGTTTTGTTTCTTTAAATGAATGGACCCAAACAATGATAATCGACAGATCTGTAATAAAGGAGTGTTTTGTTTCTTTAAATGAATGGACCCAAACAATGATAATCGACAGATCTGTAATAAAGGAGTGTTTTGTTTCTTTAAATGAATGGACCCAAACAATGATAATCGACAGATCTGTAATAAAGGAGTGTTTTGTTTCTTTAAATGAATGGACCCAAACAATGATAATCGACAGATCTGTAATAAAGGAGTGTTTTGTTTCTTTAAATGAATGGACCCAAACAATGATAATCGACAGATCTGTAATAAAGGAGTGTTTTGTTTCTTTAAATGAATGGACCCAAACAATGATAATCGACAGATCTGTAATAAAGGAGTGTTTTGTTTCTTTAAATGAATGGACCCAAACAATGATAATCGACAGATCTGTAATAAAGGAGTGTTTAGTTTCTTTAAATGAATGGACCCAAACAATGATAATCGACAGATCTGTAATAAAGGAGTGTTTTGTTTCTTTAAATGAATGGACCCAAACAATGATAATCGACAGATCTGTAATAAAGGAGTGTTTTGTTTCTTTAAATGAATGGACCCAAACAATGATAATCGACGGATCTGTAATAAAGGAGTGTTTTGTTTCTTTAAATGAATGGACCCAAACAATGATAATCGACGGATCTGTAATAAAGGAGTGTTTTGTTTCTTTAAATGAATGGACCCAAACAATGATAATCGACGGATCTGTAATAAAGGAGTGTTTTGTTTCTTTAAATGAATGGACCCAAACAATGATAATCGACAGATCTGTAATAAAGGAGTGTTTTGTTTCTTTAAATGAATGGACCCAAACAATGATAATCGACAGATCTGTAATAAAGGAGTGTTTTGTTTCTTTAAATGAATGGACCCAAACAATGATAATCGACGGATCTGTAATAAAGGAGTGTTTTGTTTCTTTAAATGAATGGACCCAAACAATGATAATCGACAGATCTGTAATAAAGGAGTGTTTTGTTTCTTTAAATGAATGGACCCAAACAATGATAATCGACGGATCTGTAATAAAGGAGTGTTTTGTTTCTTTAAATGAATGGACCCAAACAATGATAATCGACAGATCTGTAATAAAGGAGTGTTTTGTTTCTTTAAATGAATGGACCCAAACAATGATAATCGACAGATCTGTAATAAAGGAGTGTTTTGTTTCTTTAAATGAATGGACCCAAACAATGATAATCGACAGATCTGTAATAAAGGAGTGTTTTGTTTCTTTAAATGAATGGACCCAAACAATGATAATCGACAGATCTGTAATAAAGGAGTGTTTTGTTTCTTTAAATGAATGGACCCAAACAATGATAATCGACAGATCTGTAATAAAGGAGTGTTTTGTTTCTTTAAATGAATGGACCCAAACAATGATAATCGACAGATCTGTAATAAAGGAGTGTTTTGTTTCTTTAAATGAATGGACCCAAACAATGATAATCGACAGATCTGTAATAAAGGAGTGTTTTGTTTCTTTAAATGAATGGACCCAAACAATGATAATCGACAGATCTGTAATAAAGGAGTGTTTTGTTTCTTTAAATGAATGGACCCAAACAATGATAATCGACAGATCTGTAATAAAGGAGTGTTTTGTTTCTTTAAATGAATGGACCCAAACAATGATAATCGACAGATCTGTAATAAAGGAGTGTTTTGTTTCTTTAAATGAATGGACCCAAACAATGATAATCGACAGATCTGTAATAAAGGAGTGTTTTGTTTCTTTAAATGAATGGACCCAAACAATGATAATCGACAGATCTGTAATAAAGGAGTGTTTTGTTTCTTTAAATGAATGGACCCAAACAATGATAATCGACAGATCTGTAATAAAGGAGTGTTTTGTTTCTTTAAATGAATGGACCCAAACAATGATAATCGACAGATCTGTAATAAAGGAGTGTTTTGTTTCTTTAAATGAATGGACCCAAACAATGATAATCGACAGATCTGTAATAAAGGAGTGTTTTGTTTCTTTAAATGAATGGACCCAAACAATGATAATCGACAGATCTGTAATAAAGGAGTGTTTTGTTTCTTTAAATGAATGGACCCAAACAATGATAATCGACAGATCTGTAATAAAGGAGTGTTTTGTTTCTTTAAATGAATGGACCCAAACAATGATAATCGACAGATCTGTAATAAAGGAGTGTTTTGTTTCTTTAAATGAATGGACCCAAACAATGATAATCGACAGATCTGTAATAAAGGAGTGTTTTGTTTCTTTAAATGAATGGACCCAAACAATGATAATCGACAGATCTGTAATAAAGGAGTGTTTTGTTTCTTTAAATGAATGGACACAAACAATGATAATCGACAGATCTGTAATAAAGGAGTGTTTTGTTTCTTTAAATGAATGGACACAAACAATGATAATCGACGGACCTTAAGCAGTTTAAAGTTTGTTTAAATGAATGGACTCAAACAATGATAATCGACGGATCTGCTTTGTTTGTTCAAATGAATGGACTCAAACACTGATAATCGACGGATCTGTTATGAATGGACACAAACAATGATAATCGACGGATCTGTTTTGTTAGTTTAAAGGAATGGACTCAAACAATTTTAAACGACGGACCTGCTTAGTTTGTTTAAATGAATGGACCCAAAAAATGATAATCGACAGATCTGTTTTGAATGGACCCAAACAATGATAATCGACGGATCTGTTTTGTTTGTTCAAATGAATGGACCCAAACAATGATAATCGACGGATCTGTTTTGTTTGTTTAAATGAATGGACCCAAACAATGATAATCGACAGATCTGTTTTGTTTGTTTAAATGAATGGACTCAAACAATGATAATCGACGGATCTGTTTTGTTTGTTTAAATGAATGGACTCAAACAATGATAATCGACGGACCTGCTTAGTTTGTGTAAATGAATGGACTCAAATAATGATAATCGACAGATCTGTTTTGAATGGACACAAACGATGATAATCGACGGATCTGTTTTGATTGTTTAAATGAATGGACTCAAATAATGATAATCGATGGACCTGCTTAGTTTGTTTAAATGAATGGACACAAACAATGATAATCGACGGATCTGTTTTGTTTGTTTAAATGAATGGACTCAAATAATGATAATCGACGAATCTGTTTTGTTTGTTTAAATGAATGGACCCAAACAATGATAATCGTCGAATCTGTTTTGTTTGTTTAAAGGAATTGATTGATCGATCTATTAATCCATCCAACACGCAGCAGCCAGAGGCGGCTTAAAACATCCAAAGTCAACATTTTGAAACAACGTTTTCGAAGACGTCTGCTGTAGATGCGTCTAAAACGTCTTAACCCTTTCCCTCATATAGACGCTTTCTGACGCCTCTGCAGCAGACGGCTTTTTGAAAACATAGTAACAAAAGAAGAAATTGCACAAAACGTGCAATTTCTCCTTTTGTCACAATGTTTTCCACTTTTAGTCATAGGTTAATGCTAAGTTTTAACCAGGTAAACCCTTTTCTTTTCTTTTCTAGATGGAACGTTCCTAAAATACACATACCTTTAATCCCCTCCAATCTGCTGAAAGCATGTTGACGCATGTGCAACTGACGACGACGATAATGATCAAATAATTGTTTTCCCACTTTTTTTCCCCAACTGCGATCAATTATTAAACATTTATTCAAGTTTCTATATATCTATAATCGTGATGCGTTCACAGTCATCTTCTGCAGATTTGCTTCATATGGGAAATTATCTCTAATGGGATTCGAATAGTTGATACGTGACTCCAAACGGGTGTAGCTTTATTGGGCACTTACTGTCGCGATTCATGCATGATTAATCATTTCTTAACCCTTTCCCTCATATAGACGCTTTCTGACGCCTCTGCAGCAGACGGCTTTTTGAAAACATAGTTACAGAAGAAGAAGTTGCACAAAACGTGCAATTTCTCATTTTGTCACAATGTTTTCCACTTTTAGTCATAGGTTATCCATTCAATTATAGAGATTTTCCATTATTTGACAAAATATGTTCAAAGTCGTCTTCTGCAGAATTGTCGTATAAGGGAAAGAGTTAAACCTTTCTCGTTCAGAATTCGCATTTATGACTATTCAATATTATATTTTAGATAGACACACTGCATTTATGCACGATGTCAGAGACTGCCAAATAAACCCCTTCATTATCTGTTTGATTTATTGTTTTTGTGTTTTACGCCACTTTCAAATAAATTCAGTTATATCACGGCGTTTCCTGTGTAACTTGCCAGTACAACAGTTCATTGTTCACCCTGCAACCCATAGCGCCAAAGAGGGAAGCCATTACAACTATTTTGAAAGTCTCTTTATCTCAACGTAAACAAAAATCAGCCTTCAAGTATTATCAAATCCCAAATTACCAATAGGTCTGTAAGTGAAAGCGTGATGAACAAACATACACATGGATATACGGGTGGACAGACAGACATACAGAAGAACTGACAGATGACGGAGAAGTGATCTCTATGTGTTACCCTGCCAAGGCTGGCGACACAAAACCTGTCCGTTCACCAATATCTGTCAATTCACATATCAGCTTAGAATCCCAAGGGGTTTTAAATGTGTGACGTTACTTTGAGACCAAAATGTTATCAATCACAAGATCTTAAAACACATTCTGACGTATCTGCTGAAGACGACTTTTTAATAAATTATGACAAAAGATGAAATTGCGCAAAATGAGAAATTTGTACTTTTGTCACAATGTTTAACTCTATTAAATTATCATGCTTACAGACCTGTTCATAGTCGTAGTTTACAGATAATGTTGGATGTGGTAAAAGGGTAAAGCAATAAAGTCCTTGATTGAGGCTGCTCAAACTTATCATTTCTGTGATACAAAACTTATTGTGAGTGCCCACAAACAAATGTTTCGATGTCAGATGAGGGTTACAGAACATGAACTACGCATCTTATCTAAGTCCTCTGACATGTGTATGTCCCCTTATCCGACCAATTAAATCAATAATGCGCATAATGAGATCGGTCTTAACAAAATACATTATACTTATCGTTGTCAATGGCCTGCAGTCTTTGCTTCTACTCAGAAATATGACCAATGTAGTCAATTAAACAATTGTCTGCGTAGAAACAATCGATTTGTCAAAACATCGGGAAATGGAATGTAAAAGATGCTGTTTACAAACATGGAACGGTTTATCCCAAACCTAAAAACAATAGGTAAAGTAAACACACAAATATGGGACAAAAACAAAGCACATTGATCAATCAACCGTGACCTTGAGGATAAAGCATCCCTATGTGCGATGGCGGGTGCAATGTTATCGTTGGCCATATCTAACATGTATAACATGTAATAACAAACGCATAAACACGACAAAGTCATTGACACTAAGTGTGCATTCTAAGCTAAGGTTCAAGACAGAAAGGTATAAATAATTCACCAACGTGTCTCCACAGAAGGCTAATATCGCTTTTCAGGCCGTTATTTATAGTTGTGTGTCTATAAACATCCAAAAGTCGTGGTGACAGCCTAAGTTATTTTTGAATTGTTGTCGAGGTTCATGTGACCCACTATTCAGACCATCTCAGTAAAGTCCGTACGAGCATTTTAAATGTTCGTTTTGTTTATGATTGTTACAACGTTTTAATCAAGTATCCGTCAAAATCGCACGAAATTAATTTCTGACTAAACGGTCGAGTTTATTTCCGTCAAAGACAATAAGTGTGTTAAAAATAGTTCCGTTTAAAAAAAAGAAACCTGCATCAAAATTAGAATAAAATGAAGCCGTGTACTTATCAGTGTCTGGTTTGGTCGAAATTCTCGACGGCAGTTTTAAACATGTCCAAACAACGTAAGCCTTTAGGAAAGTCAGAAATATATTTCAATTATAAGCGATTTATATAGAAGGACGTTGTGGTGCTTCCATGGGAGTGTTTTTAGTATCTGTTTATAATGAAAACAATCCACACCTAACCTTTTACCACATGTAAACGCATTTTGACGCATCTGCAGCAGACTACTTTTGAAAACATTCTTGCAAAAGTCGAAATTGCTCGTAATAAACATTTTTGTCTTTTGACACAACAGTTTCAGCTGCATTCAATAATTTTAATTTTAATACATATTTTCTATAGTATTGACAAGATGCTTTCAAAAACGTCTCCTCCCAATTGTAGTAATTCAATTAGTTAATTGGTCACATACAGGACTGTTTTAACGTCACCAAAGTATGTCACTCGACATAGGCCCTTTACAGTTCAAAAGCATAATTATGTCTGTTTACAGAACAGAATAAAACAGAAGCTTTATTCATATAACAACTTGAACTCATTTGGTTCATCGTCACCATATTTACAATATACATAAGCATATAGACAGTTCAACAAAATACCACGGTGAATGCATACTGCACTTCCCTAGAAGGCGGAAATCATGTTTGTAGTGAGAGGAAATGAGAGAAAGTATGTAGATATTCGGATAAAATGTTCAGTGCTATGCTTTCCTGACATGTTAAGCAATAAGCTCAATATGAAAAAGATATCTCATTATATTGTGTTGTTTTTGTCAAAAAGGGGCAAAACTCGTAACGGTCTGTCTCTCCTGAAATCTGCATTGTTTGCCGCTTAAATATGTTCAACATGGAAGAGTCGACTTTGTAAAATTCTGCAGTGAAAGAGTTTTTTAAAAAAGCGTGACGTTCAAACAAACGATTGATTGAATGTTTGGGGTTTAACGCCGTTTTTAACAATTCCTCAGTTATATCACGGCGGCCAGTTCACCTACTCATGCATTTCCTGGTTTTCTCACACCAGTACTCCACACAACAATCTTCCCAAGCAACTGGTTGCTTTTCCACATAGACGTAGCCCATTGGTGGAAGACGAATGACGCATGTCGCATTGACTTTTGTCAATCGTCGGAAAGAAAGTTGACTGAGCCGGGATTCGAACTCACAACCCCTGGATTAACAGACCGCGTCGCTTCCGACTGAGCTACCGGGGCTCGGCTCAAACAAACGAACAACGGTACGAATACAAGGCAATATACCCCATTAACCTTTTTGTCGTAAAAATATCAGACACCAGGTCAACAGAGTTCAGTTATACACTGTGGTTCTTCAAAATGACCCCACCGCCTCGATGGTGTAGTGGAGGAGCGACTGCCTCTGGTGCGGGAGGTTGCTGGTTCGATACCCAGCCGTGTCATACCAAAGACTTTAAACACGGTAGTAATGGCTTTCCAACTTGGCTCTCAGGGTTGCAGTGCTAGCATTACGACTGACTGGCTAGTGTCAGGATAAATGTACCAGTAATACTGGTAACTTACCCAGGTAGCGCCGTGATATAACTTGAACAATGTTGAAAGCCGCGTAAAACACTAAATACTCAATATAAAGATGTCACGCGAGGTCAAATGCGTTGAGTAACACACTGAGACTCTTCACAATGACCCCATAACTCAAGTCAGAGAGACGTAATAAACGAAGTGCCGAAAATCCATATAGACCTTTTACGCTGACTTCCATTAGCTATTAGAAGATTCCCGTATATTATTTTATATGGTGTACGGAGTTGGCCATTAAATCAATGTTAATCCATTTTCACATGCAGACGCCATTTGAAATTATCTCGAGACAGACATTTGATTATAATGAACTTCTCTTTTTACCCCAATGTTTTCAACAGGGTTAATCAACGTTACACCCTTCTCACATGAAGACGAATTCGGACTCACCTGGGTTGATTCATTGATTGTTCGGTGTTAAACGCCGCTTTCAACAATGCTTCAGTTATATAACTGCGTGTTCTGGGTAAGCTACCAGTTCTACTGGTCCACTTATCCTTACACCAGTCAGTCGTAATGCTAACACCGCAACCCTATGCGTCAAGGAGGGCAGAGCCATTACTACCATTTTTAAAATCTTCGGTATGTCCCGAATGGGTATCGAACCCGCGACCTTCCGCACCCGAGGCGGACGCTTAGAGTACACCACCGAGGCGTTAACTCATCTCTGAGACCGTTGTCGCAAACAGGGACTTTGATTATTATGAGTATTTCAACTCCGGGGTTTTAATGATTGCACCTGTTGAAGGGTAGCAACCATCAACTTGCGATTCCATACTTGATATGACAGATATGACGTTAACCTTTTCAGGAAGTATTTAAAGGATATGATTCTAACAACATGTTTAAAATCATGACGATAACGCGCCAAATGTTGATGAATTGAAATAAAATACATCTAGATTTTGTTCCTAAATACGTATGATTTCGAACTACTGCGTACCACATACATTTTAAACTGCATTATTGAATTTAGATGCAAAAAGGATTTATATCAATTAAATACATGTAAGTTTTTTTTTATACATGACTATAAAACATCATAGTTTAATATTTTCGAGTATTAATACGATTAAATAAAAAATGCGTATTTTATGAGAACAGTCCGGTTTGTTTTTGTACTGCCCTCGTATATATATCCAATGTTTTCTGACATTCGAATGTTATATATCAAAAAATATTATTGGAGACATTCAAGTATGATTAAATTTATTGAATAACTTAAATCTGAAAATGAAAATAAAGTTAAAAACTTGGCAATAATTGCTTTCAAAGGTTTTGAAATAAGGAATGCAAATAATTATGTACATGTAGATTAACTGTGTTTCAGGTCCAGCCTTAATATTCAAATCAATGCGGAAATTGCGAAATTGCAAACATTGAGCAACTTCGTCACCTTCTTTAATGATTTCTGATTGATCTTTATGCTTTTCTTTTCTTCTCTCAAATGACTGTTATGCAAATGAAATTATTTCTAGTAACTTATTACAACTACACAATATTGGGTAAAGCTGTATTTCATTCAAACCAATCAATTAATTTAATCATCATGCGCACCAAGAATATAAATCTACATATAGGCAGGATCTTTATTCTGAATCTGATTTTTTTCGAAGTGCTTCTTCGTTAACTATGGCAGAATAACCCGCACTATTACGGAAACAATTGAACGCAGTGACATTAAAGCGCCTTTGATCACCGACAACTATTACGGAAACAATTGAACGCAGTGACATTAAAGCGCCTTTAATCACTGACAACTATTACGTGACAATAAAAGGTTTTGACAGACTAATTATTTAAACCCTTTCTCTGATACAAGCAGCAGATGACTTTTGAAATACTCCTTTAAACTGATCCCACAGGTGACATGGATGAATGGGAGGATATAACATCTGAAAGTCAATGGCGATTCGATATTTGCATATATGGAATTGTAAAACATGTAGACAATGTACCCGTCAAGATGGTTGGTTGGAGCTATCACAAATAGCTACATGGGTAACACAACCTCGGTTATCCCGCCCAACCTCCACTTAACATTTTCCAACATGCATATGTATTTTGATTGATTTATTGATTGTTTGGTGCTTTACGCCACTTTCAACACTTGTTCAGTTATATCACGGCGTTTCCTGGGTAAGTTACCAGTAATACTGGTCCATTTACCCCGACACCAGCTGTCAGTCGTAATGCTAAAGCCCCTTTCTCACTTTCCCGGTTCTGCTCCCGGTATCTCCTGTAGGAAAATAGCCGGTATACCGGGATGATCCGGGACTGTTTTGCCTAAAAATAAATTGCATTCTCACATTCCCATCGTTGTCCCGGAGTTACCCCCGATGTACAAGCCGGATGTCCCCGTTTGATCCAAGAGTACCCCGGTTTGGAACGGTTCATTTGCGGTGTCTCGCCGGCGTGTTCATCCAGGAATAACCCAATGTGAACTAGGTCTTGTCCCGATGGCCGCCGGTACAACCCGGTAAAGAGCCGGTTATGCGCCGGTGACCAGTGGCTGCCCAGTGACCCACGTTTGTCTACATTGCATGGAGTTCTCCCGACCACTCCTAAATTACCACGGTCGGTCACGGTAAAGACCCTGTCCTGCACCAGTGTGTACCGGTATTGTGCCGGATATGCACGGATCAAGCCGATTCTGGCTGACGGTGACCCCCGATTGTATTAAACATTTTAAAACATCCTGGACGGTCTTCATTACGGATCATCCCGAATTTCTATGGTGCCACCGCGATTGACTTCCCGGGTTGACAAGGTTTCTCCAGGACGATCATCCGGGACGTACCGGGGCGCCAATCCGGAACAGTGAGAATGAGACTAAACCCCTTAACTCTGAGCGCCAAGAATTGACACATCTGTAGCGGACCACTTTTGAAAACCCTTTGGCAAAATGGCAAAAAGAAAAATTGCTCACGATTTTACTCTTAACAATAATTCTACTTTCTTTGATACTTTCTTTGATAGGAAATTTCCAAATGTCTAGATGTAATGTATTCGAGAAAGGGTTAGACAGTCCTTTAAGTCGCGTCATTGAAACACAGTCCTTTGACCTTAACATTTGAAACAAGATCCTACTGAATCTGATTAGGATCTAGTCTGATCGCCATCCGCTAACTACATCATTGTGTATTAGGTTCTAGGTAGTGTCGTTGACCTCATTAACATAGGGAAAGTATATTTTACTATATGAAATATCACTTACTTTAAAATTCTCCAAATGGCGGTAGGGTTAATTTTGTGACAACGGTAATTGTGGTATTAAGCTTCTTAATGGTTTTACTTTTCCTTGATTAAAGCCACTGTTTTCATGTGTACACGTATGTATTTTGACAAATCAAAGCACTAAAACACAAAAGTACGATAGACGTCTCGAGACCGAGCAATAGTGAACCGGATGTAACAGATCGATTCTATATTTGATAACCGGAAGTCTACGTTTTAAGCCTTTCAATGCTGAAATTAAAAGAAGGATTTCCAGTATTGCACTTTGAATGATCAATAGCCAATTTTCGAAGTTTAAAGATAAGATGTTAAATTCTGAAATATATACACAATATGAAAATGGAAATGTATGTTTATTTTTATCTTTTGTTATTGAATATTTTGTTAATAAAGTTGGACATGCTTCTTGAATACACTGTATTTTTCAGTAATATTTCGTGAAAAGCCTGTATTTTATTGGTAATATTTCGTGAAATCCCTGTATTTTTCAGACATAGTTCGTGAAATCCCTGTTTGTTTTAGTAATAGTTTGAGAAATCATTGTATGTTTTAGTAATAGTTCGTAATAGTTCGTGAAATCCCTGTATGTTTTAGTAATAGTTCGAAATAGTTCGTGAAATCCCTGTATGTTTTAGTAATAGTTCGTAATAGTTCGTGAAATCCCTGTATGTTTTAGTAATAGTTCGTAATAGTTCGTGAAATCCCTGTATGTTTTAGTTAAAGTTCATGAAAAGCCTGTATGTTTTAGTAATAGTTCGTGAATCCCCTGCATGTTTGATTAATAGTTCGTGGAAAACCTGTATGTTTTAGTAATAGTTCGTGAAAAGCATTTATGTTGTTTAAATGTTCGTGCAAACCGTGTATGTTTCAGTAATATTTAGTGAAAACCGTATAAGTTTCAGTAATATTTCGTGAAAACCGTGTATTTTTCAGTAAGATTTAGTGAATACCGTGTGCATGTTTCAGTTATATTTAGTCAAAACCGTGTATGTTTCAGTAATATTTAGTGAAAACCGTGTATGTTTCAGTTATATTTAGTGAAAACCGTGTATGTTTCAGTAATATTTCGTGAAAACCGTGTATGTTTCAGTAATATTTCGTGAAAACCGTATATGTTTCAGTAAGATTTATTGAAAACCGTGTAAGTTTCAGTTATATTTAGTCAAAACCGTGTATGTTGCAGTTATATTTAGTGAAAACCGTGTATGTTTTAGTAATATTTATTGAAAACCGTGTAAGTTTCAGTTATATTTAGTCAAAACCGTGTATGTTGCAGTTATATTTAGTGAAAACCGTGCATGTTTCAGTAATATTTCGTGAAAACCGTGTATGTTTCAGTAAGATTTAGTGAATACCGTGCATGTTTCAGTTATATTTAGTCAAACCCGTGCATGTTTCAGTTATATTTCGTGAAAACCGTGTATGTTTCAGTAATATTTCGTGAAAACCGTGTTTGTTTCAGTAAGATTTAGTGAATACCGTGCATGTTTCAGTTATATTTAGTCAAAACCGTGTATGTTTCAGTAAGATTTAGTGAAAACCGTGTATGTTTCAGTAATATTTAGTGAATACCGTGCATGTTTCAGTTATATTTAGTCAAAACCGTGTATGTTTCAGTAATATTTCGTGAAAACCGTGTATGTTTCAGTTATATTTAGTGAAAACCGTGTATGTTTCAGTAATATTTAGTGAAAACCGAGTATGTTTCAGTTATATTTAGTGAAAACCTTGTATGTTTCAGTTATATTTAGTCAAAACCGTGTATGTTTCAGTAAGATTTAGTCAAAACCGTGTATGTTTCAGTAAGATTTAGTGAAAACCGTGTATGTTTCAGTAAGATTTAGTGAATACCGTGCATGTTTCAGTAATATTTAGTGAAAACCGTGTATGTTTCAGTAAGATTTAGTGAAAACCGTGTATGTTTCAGTTATATTTAGTGAAAACCTTGTATGTTTCAGTTATATTTAGTGAAAACCGTGTATGTTTCAGTAATATTTAGTGAAAACCGTGTATGTTTCAGTAATATTTAGTGAAAACCGTGTATGTTTCAGTAAGATTTAGTGAAAACCGTGTATGTTTCAGTAATATTTAGTGAAAACCGTGTATGTTTCAGTATGTTTCAGTTATATTTAGTCAAAACCGTGTATGTTTCAGTAATATTTCGTGAATACCGTGCATGTTTCAGTAAGATTTAGTGAAAACCCTGTATGTTTCAGTAATATTTAGTGAAAACCGTGTATGTTTCAGTAATATTTCGTGAAAACCGTGTATGTTTCAGTAATATTTCGTGAAAGCTATCTTCGTTTCATATAATGCTTTGCCTATAATGGTAAGTTCCCATGACTGTTGATCGAAGGGTAGGGAGAATGGCCCACCGGTTTCTAACCAGGAATCGAACTCTACACCTGCCACTAACTAAGCGAACTATATTACAGCGTCTTCACTGCGAATATTTTGATTTCGATTATAAAATTATTCCTTGCCAAATTTAGTTTCTTGGAAAACATTTGAAATGAAGACAAATTCTTAGGTCTGGATATTTTCTTGGATGATTCTAGTCAGGCCATTTTATAATTACATTTTAACTTGCAGTTAATCAATTTCGAGAGGCAGCAATTACTTGTAATGGACTGAATTTTGCGATAAGACTTTTCATGCTTGAAGTTGTTTTACAATCTGTCTCTTTAAACCCTTTCCCACAACAATCACATCTTCGAAAGCATATTGCTGTAAAAGGTGGAATATTTCTATAACTAAAAGAGTTCAATTATTGAATAGAGATTTAACTTCATGAACAAGTTCTCTTTTTGCTACAATGTTTTCAAAACGTGGCTGTCAATTCACCAATGCATTTACAGCAGCTATAGTGTATTGGCAACCATGAGCTACCAAACGGTTTCACTGAACGCAGTAAATATTAGCTGTATTTTAATTTGTGTATTGACAACAAACGGTTTCACTGAACGCAATATGACGTAGCTGTATTTTGATTGGTGTTTTGGCAACCATGAACGCTCCAAATAGTTTCCTGAAATCAGTATAACGTAGCTGCATTTTAATTGGTGTATTGTCAACATTGAGTTACCAAACTCATTCACCTGACGCAGTATAACGTAGCCGCAGTTTGTTTGGCGTATTGGCATCCATGAGCTACCAAACTGTTTCACTAAACGCAGTATAACGTAGCTGTATATTGGTTGGTATATTGGCAGCAATGTGTAATACCAAACTGTTTCACTAAACGCAGTATAACGTAACTGTATATTGATTGGTATATTGGCAGCAATGTGTGATACCAAAATGTTTCACTAAACGCAGTATAACGTAGCTGTATTTTGATTGGTGTATTGGCAACCATGAGCTACCAAACTGTTTCACTAAACGCAGTATAACGTAGCTGTATTTTGATTGTCATATTTGCAGCAATGTGATACCAAACTGTTTCACTGAACGCAGTATAACATAGCTGTATTTTGATTGGTGTATTGGCAGCAATGAGCTACAAAACCGTTTGATGCTGTTAACTGAACTGATGAAACTGAATTATATAGGGCTTAACCCTCTCCCACATACAATATATCTGCAGCAGACGATTTTGACATTTGAAAGTCCAAAGTATACTCTCTATAAATGATAATTGAAAAGAGTTGAAGTGATTGTTTCAAATTCTTCGTTATTAACACTTTCCCATTTTGCCACAACTATTTCAAAAGACGTCTGATAAAGAGGCGTCATAAGCGTATATTTATGTATATATTTGAAATATTTAAAGCACTATGTCAAATTTCACATACTATGCCTCGTTATTTCTAGGAGATAGTTCAGTGTTTCGTTGTTTCTAGGAGATATAGGAGATAGTTCAGTGTTTCGTTGTTTCTAGGAGATATAGGAGATAGTTCAGTGTTTCATTGTTACTAGGAGATAGTTCAGTGTTTCGTTGTTTTTAGGAGAAAGTTCAGTGTTTCGTTGTTTCTAGGAGATATAGGAGATAGTTCAGTGTTTCGTTGTTTTTTAGGAGATAGTTCAGTGTTTCGTCGTTTTTAGGAGATAGTTCAGTGTTTCGTTGTTTCTAGGAGATATAGGAGATAGTTCAGTGTTTCGTTGTTTCTAGGAGATAGTTCAGTGTTTCGTTGTTTCTAGGAGATAGTTCAGTGTTTCGTTGTTTCTAGGAGATATTTCAATGTTTCGTTAGTTCTAGGAGATAGTTCAGTGTTTCGTTGTTTCTAGGAGATAGTTCAGTGTTTCGTTTTTTCTAAGAGATATAGGAGATAGTTCAGTGTTTCGTTGTTTCTATGAGATAGTTCAGTGTTTCGTTGTTTTTAGGAGATAGTTTAGTGTTTCGTTGTTTCTAGGAGATAGTTCAGTGTTTCGTTGTTTCTAGGAGATAGTTCAGTGTTTTGTTGTTTTTAGGAGATAGTTCAGTGTTTCGTTATTTCTATGAGATAGTTCAGTGTTTCGTTGTTTCTAGGAGATAGTTAAGTGTTTCGTTGTTTCTATGTATAGTTAAGTGTTTCGTTATTTCTAGGAGATAGTTCAGTGTTTCGTTGTTTTTAGGTGATAGTTTAGTGTTTCGTTGTTTCTAGGAGATAGTTCAGTGTTTCGTTGTTTCTAGGAGATAGTTTAGTGTTATGCATATTTCAATCATAGTAAACCTTTCCCACATACAGACACTTTTTGATGCAATTATAGCAAAAGAAGAACTTGCTTATCATGAGCAATGTTTCCTTTTGTCATAATGTTTTCAGCTCGATCCAATAACTGTTCTTACATTTATAGAGACGTTGCATATTGTTGCCTGGAGGATTTCAAAGTCGTCTGCTTCACATTCTGATGTATCTAGGGAAAAGTAAAGTAAGCGATACAAGCGGGAAATATTTTAATGATTTTTCAATTACAGACGTATGACATTGCAGATTTATCACATATATCATAGTTTCCTACAATCCTTACAAACCGCAAATCTGTCTTCATTTTCGCTCCTCAATTTGTTAGTTTCAGCATGCTATTACCAAAAGACTTTTGTCATTCTCAAATGAGATTAATAATCGACGAAACTGTTCTATACGTCAATAAAACCATTTAACTGACGATAAAAGACCGTTTTTAAAATATTCAAGTTAACGGCGGTCATGTCAATGCTTTCCGTGGCTTTCTCAAACCGGTAATTCACATGTGGAAGACAGTGATGCAGTGGAAGAGTGTCGGTCTCTCGTACCAAAGATCCTGGGGTCCGATCCCGTGATGAGCGGGTTCTGCCTTCTGGATTTATCAACACAAAGGGCGCGAGTACTGGTTGAGTCTCCAGGAAGCAGACATCGAACGTGATGTATTAAAGCTGACAGTTTGTTTAAACTAGTGTTCCCTGGTAGCTAGCTTCATTTCCATTTAGGTTTTGGTTGAAGATGAATGTCGTTTGCCACAATAAATATTGTTAATTAACTAAAATAATGTGGATTGAGCCGGGGTTCGAACACATGACTCCTAGATATATAGCGCTCGTCGTTACCTACTGAACCATAGCAGCTTTTTTTACCAAGTCCAATATTGAGTTATTTCACCAAGGCACCGTCGAATAAGCAAGTCTTGAACTGTATTTCTATAGTCCATGCGCTTAATGCAAACTTTGAGCAATGTGTAACATTATTTAAGCAATTATTTAACAAGGTCTTTGTATCATTTAAGAGACGAAAAAGCTGGATTTAAACATAAACCGAGTTCTTCCGTTGATTAAAATCTAAATAATGTTAAACTGGACGTCAATTCTCACTTATCAAAGTACTTTATATCTTGACGGTCAAAAGAATGTGACCTACTTTTTTACGGTATGAAAATCAATCCTTCCTGACTGCTGTTAGTGACAATAAAAATACATGTACAAAGTATAGCCTTGTATCAAATTATCGGTATACAGAACAGGAGGTTTCAATCGTTCGTTGCACTTAATGGCTCAACTTTGGTTAAATCACTACATCATCGAACCACCATGCCATTCGATAAATATGCTATATAAAAGATGTGATATCCAAATAAAAAGAATTTGTTTCATTTATCGGACGGTCGACATTAAATGTGTTGTCTACTGGTCATATAGTTTGCAGAAGGTATATATACAAATGTCTACAAAGTACAATTAGGTTTGTAATCACAAGGCAGGACTGGTCAAGTTCTGCTGTTGACATTGATAGGATTGAAAAGAAGCGAATATACACTAATAAGTTCTGCTGTTGACATTGATAGGATTGAAAAGAAGCGAATATACACTAATAAGTTCTGCTGTTGACATTGATAGGATTGAAAAGAAGTGATTATACAATAATAAGTTCTGCTGTTGACATTGATAGCATTGAAAAGAGGCAATTATACAATGATAAGTTCTGCTGTTGACATTGATAGGATTGAAAAGAGGCGATTATAAAATAATAAGTTCTGCTGTTGACATTGATAGGATTGAAAAGAGGCGATTATACAATGATAAGTTCTGCTGTTGACATTGATAGGATTGAAAAGAAGCGATTATACAATAATAAGTTCTGCTGTTGGCATTGATAGGATTGAAAAGAGGCGATTATACAATAATAAGTTCTGCTGTTGACATTGATAGGTTACAAAAGAAGCGATTATACAATACTAAGTTCTGCAGTTGACATTGATAGGATTGAAAAGAAGCGATTATACAATAATAAGTTCTGCTGTTGACATTGATAGCATTGAAAAGAGGCAATTATACAATGATAAGTTCTGCTGTTGACATTGATAGGATTGAAAAGAGGCGATTATAAAATAATAAGTTCTGCTGTTGACATTGATAGGATTGAAAAGAGGCGATTATACAATGATAAGTTCTGCTGTTGACATTGATAGGATTGAAAAGAAGCGATTATACAATAATAAGTTCTGCTGTTGGCATTGATAGGATTGAAAAGAGGCGATTATACAATAATAAGTTCTGCTGTTGACATTGATAGGTTACAAAAGAAGCGATTATACAATACTAAGTTCTGCAGTTGACATTGATAGGATTGAAAAGAAGCGATTATACAATAATAAGTTCTGCTGTTGACATTAATAGGATTGAACAGAAGCGATTATACAATAATAAGTTCTGCTGTTGACATTGATAGGATTGAAAAGAGGCGATTATACAATAATAAGTTCTGCTGTTGACATTGATAGGATTTAAAAGAAGCGATTATACAATAATACATGTAAGTTCTGCTGTTGACATAATTGGGGACACATATCATCGTCATACACTATTATCCTACCATTCCGAACACCTTTACTTTTTTAATATACCAAGCTTGCTGCATGCTGTTGACATTAATAGGATTGAACAGAAGCGATTATACAATAATAAGTTCTGCTGTTGACATTGATAGGATTGAAAAGAGGCGATTATACAATAATAAGTTCTGCTGTTGACATTGATAGGATTTAAAAGAAGCGATTATACAATAATACATGTAAGTTCTGCTGTTGACATAATTGGGGACACATATCAGCGTCATACACTATTATCCTACCATTCCGAACACCTTTACTTTTTTAATATACCAAGCTTGCTGCATGCCAAGCAGAATGCATCTTGGGCCAATCAACATGACGTCAGACGTAATATGAGAGATCTGATGTGTGCGGTTCAAAACGGCATAATGAAATGCGATAGAATTGTTTGACAACACTGTCAGCCATCGATTGCAAAGAGTTGAGACAGTGCATGTATACATGTAAGGATGATTGATGTGGCAGGTGCAAGTAATATTATCCCTTTAGTATTACACGCTGTACATATCTGTGCAGTTGTTAATGTAATGATAAGCGTCTATCGATAGCTAAAACAGAAGAAAACAATGTATCGAATATGTTTGTTTTTTTAAATCAACCGAAAGTAGATATACTGGAGATTGTCTGTAAACATGTATCATATTGTATTCATAACTGCATTCTGATTTCAAATGTCATGCTTTTATCATAAATAGCAAAATACTTCCCTGTATCTTCATGACTATGGTGGCTCTAAAACGTTTTGAATCAAGTGTAGAGTGTTCATTAGCTGAAACTGTCACGTGACATAGCCAAGTTAAAATACAGGATGTATAAAGGCATACAAACGCTGACTCTGATGGACAAAGAGGTTTGGTCTATAGAGACAATATTTACTTGCATTTTGACCTATCTGCGGCAGACGACTTTTGAAAACATTGTTGTAAACCAAGACATCTTGCTCAGGATGAACACGTTCTTCTTTTTCTACAATGTTTGAATCTCTTTTCAATCATTACACGTTCATTTAGAGCTTTTCCTTATGTTTGCCTAAATGCTTTCAAAATAATCGTCTGCTGTTGTTTTTCTGTTTGTGGCATAGAGTTAGAAAGCAAAACTAATAATTGCAAAACCTGTTTTTACTGCATCTATGACGTATTTAGATTGTCTTACTGCTTATGTCGTCTTCTTGATGTGTTAATCCCCACACTC
Source organism: Serripes groenlandicus (assembly GCA_031761405.1). NCBI lineage: Eukaryota > Metazoa > Mollusca > Bivalvia > Cardiida > Cardiidae > Serripes > Serripes groenlandicus. Next base: position 75,262,643 of record JASEVX010000003.1, read on the forward strand.
GACAAAACAGCCATTTGACTGAAGTAAATCATTCTTATGTATACCTAGTAACTGGCACGTTACACACACGCCAATTAACCAATTAAAAAAAAAACTCGGTATGTTATGGCTATCTGAAGAAGACTCCCAAGTTACCATGCTATGTTCGACGTGACAACGTCCGCGGTTTTTTCCCCGCAAACAAATATAAACGAGACAAAGTACTTTCTAAATGTTCCTTGAAAAGGAATACAGTAAACCGGTTAATTTACGTGTGCTTAATTAGTTTTCTTTTTGTTCCTTGTCGTTTAATTTAAATTTTCCTTTCGGTCCCATTGTTTTAATTTACTCCAGTTTATTAGAATCTTAGCCGACAAAGTGTCACTTCCTTCTAGGGATGGGAGCGAATATTCGAATATTCGAAAAACGGACGAATATTCGAATACTGTTTTCGAATAAGAATATTCGTTTTCAGTGTACTATTTTCTATTATTATTACTATTTTCTAAAAACAAAACAAAACATTATTAGTAAAAGTCTGACATCGGTCGCGAGTTGGAGCTAATCATGATATTATACAGCCGTCACACCGGACTGGCGTCCCTACGGCGTCCCTACGGCGACCCAGGACGTGGAAGGGACGCCATGGACGCCGTAGGGTCGTGGTGAGAACGCATCAAGACGCCGTGGGGACCCCAAGGACGCCGAAGGTCGCAGAGCGACGGCGTTTACTTTGGACATGTTCAAAGTAAACGCCGAGGTTCGGCGTCCTGAGCGCGTCCTGGCTCAGGACGCCGTGGGATCGCCCTGAGGTCGCCATGGTCGCCGTAGCATCGCAGTAGGAACCCGAACAACGCCAAAGGAACGTAGTACAGACGTGGTAGAGTCGCCATGTAAACGCGGAGAAAAGGATCGGGGGAACCAATGGCGACCTTACTGCGTCCTTACCACGTCTATGGGGTTCTTACCACGACCCCATCACGTCTATGGCGTCCTTAACGCGATGTCAGGGCGGATATTTCGGGATTTGAGCTATTGTCCGCGACCTTACAACGTTCTCAATGCGTCCCTGCGGCGTTAATGACGTTTCTACGGGGTGCCTACTACGACTATTGCGTTTCTACGGAGTTTGCACTGCGTTCCTAGCGCGTTCCTACTGTTCGCCCTCGAAGAGCTATAAAACCCAATATTTCATCCTATCTTTATCAGTGTATTTCTCGTACTCACCATCATCAGGGCCGAATAAATGATGAACTTGCTCGCACTGCAACATATACTTATTGTCCAGCAGCAGCAGCAGGCAGATGATCATGTCATAGCTGTAAAACTGATCAGACGGCGAAGGAGAAGAAGGGCAAGGCTAAGAAGATGCTGGGTTAGACCATGGCTCGGTGATGTCCGAAGAGAACAGTTTGGCCACTTCAACCGCCTCATGCCTGAGCTGAGGTTTATACTCGCAGCGAGGACGCCGTTGGGTCGCCCTGCATTCGCCGTGGGAACGCCATGCACGCGGTAAGGTCGTGGTAGAAACGCTAAGAACGCAGTGGGGTCGCAGTGGGGTCGCCGCTGATCGCCGTATGGACGCCGCAGTGACGCCGTGTAAACTCAATAGAAACTCCAAGGACGCAGTAAGAACGCGGTAAGGTCGTGTTGGGAACTTCGTGTACATACACAGATCGCAAAGCACAGAACTCCGGTGTGACGGCTGACTCGAAATCTGGATTTATTTTAGAAAAATCATTGGCGTTCTCAATGCGACCATCGGCGTTCTCCAAAATATGACAGTTTAGGACGCGGTAAGGACGCCAGTCCGGTGTGACGGCAGTATAAGGGTGAAGTGATAAAGAGTGTGTATGTGTCGTTTGTTGTGTTTTTACAACGTATGTCAAAACATAAGAAACGATAATAAAATTAATAATTGTCACGCGTACGTTTACCAGAGATCTAACCAGTTTGTTCGATATTTTTAAATCAACAAACATGTATAAGCGGTGACAGTTCCGTAAAACCCTCGCAGCCTAACCAAAACATAGTCGATGTTTACATCAAAGACAGCTGTTGCAAAAATTGAATAAATCATATTTAAACATCGCATTACGTCTCAAAAGTATGCAGCTCTCCTATTTACCTCTTCACAAATGAAGTCACATAAGCGAACAAATTGAATCGTTCGCGATTTTGTTTTCTTCAAACACGCGGTTAAATTGACTTGACGAAATCGGTAAAAGAAATATCACCCAACTCCCTATGCTTTTTGTATGAATAAGATTTATAATTATTTCGTTAATTATTTGATTCGATTCAATATTAAACTCGGTAAACAAGTGACACACAATGAATATACGGCTCAAAAAACGTTGCGATTTATCGTTTGGAAAGGATTTTTTTCTTGATTTACTTCAAATTGAAATTCAAATACATCTGTTGAGAAAAAAGAGAATGTAAGTTCAGTTGAAAACAAGAACTATATACGTAAAGAATAGCGCATACTTTTACTTGGAAAATTGCCATTATTTGAAAATGGAAATAGGAAGTACCAGTGTTCGGATTAACCTGAAATCGGATACCGATTTCTGATTCGAGAACGAATATTCGAATATATTCGAATAACTAAAACGAATATTCCAATACCGTTTTCAATATTCGTTCCCATCCCTACGTCCTTCACTTATGTTCAGAATACATTTCCAGACATCGTTTGAAAAAATAGAAATTGTTCACAGCATTAAGAACTTCTCTTCCTTCGGATCGCCTGCCTGTAATGAGGGAGACACTGAGTGGTTAGCTTGTGACCTTCAAATGTGCAGTGCGTAAGGCCAAAACCCTAGCGTGCCCATTTTAGAGGTTATCTCCTGTTGTAAAGTTGTATATTTTAGCCATTTTATCATTTATCCTCCAATGTATAAACTTCAAACTTAGTTTGTAGATAGCTTGTGATCTGCAGGTGTGTAGTATAACCCTTTTCAACGATTCTGGTACGCCCATATTCTCTAACACTTACAAATGTAACAAAATCACACATTGTATATAGCTTGTGAGATTCAGAATGCATAATTTTGGAGTTATCCCCTTTTGTGGATTACTTTGGTCCGGTTATTTCATCATTTATAATCCAAATTCCTGCAGCTGACACATGTGTTCCGTGGAAACTATTGTCTATTTAAACCAGATGCCCAAGAGGGCAAGGGTTGCTCCACTGCTCAAGGCACAACTTAAATCACTGTAGCCATATAAGAAAACAGCCAAGCACCTTGGGGCCATAGCTTTTAGCAAATCAACATGACTAGAAGCAATTTCACCGAGGGTCACCCAAGGATCATTTCCACAAAATTATTTAAAAATCGGCCACATACTTTCGTCGCTGAAGATTTTCTCTAGCCATATAAGGCAAAACAGTCATTGTTTACCAATCAACATGGCTTAAAGGAATCTGAAAGACGATCACCCATGGAACATTTCCTCCAAATTATTTGACAATTAGTCAACCAGTTTTGTCGGAGAAGACTAATAAAGTTTTTTCTTCGCGCTACTTATCTGACTTACTAGTTACATAACACGTTAACCACTTAAGAGATATATAAAATGGCATCATGTAGGTATCTGTTGGCAGTATCTGGCAGTAACATAGACTTTTTTGTGTTGACATAAGTATCTGTTTGAACAGAACATAACAGAACAGAACAGACTTTTGTGTGTTGACATAAGTATATGTTAACATAAAAATTAACGCATTAATCATATATCTATTATGATAATTAAGTGACTAACTAGTTATATAACGTGATAATTAAGTGGTTATGTGGTGGCAGAAGTATGCCACCATACACGTAAAAGAAGAGGGTTTTTTGTTTGTCAATTTTCGGAAAATATTCTGAAAGTATTGCTCTTTACCGATTGTCGGAATTATATTAACAATTTTCGACATGCAAACGCATTCTGATAATCTGCAACAGAGCATTTAAAGCAATGTTTCCTTTTGCCACAATGTTTCCAACACGTATCAATAACTATATGTTAATTTATAGAAATCTTCCGAGTTTTAAAAGTCGACTACTGTAGATTTGTTGAATATGAAAAATGATAATGTTTCAATTGCTTGGTAAAGGTCCAAAGTGCAAGTTGCAATCACAAACATATGTTCTAGAGAAGTAAAACCCCGCTAGGGAATATTCTTATTCAATCCACTCAACCCTTTTCAAATTGCAGACGCATTACTGAAGGCGACTTTTGAAACCATTGTGACAAAATGAATAATTGGTGATAATGAGCAATAAATTCCCTTATGGCGATATTTCTAGCTATTTTCAATAACTATATATTCATTCATAGATATTTTCGATATTATGCCTAGATATTTTCAATGTCATCTTCTACAGATTTGCTATTAGTGGGAAAGCGTTAATATCGCTCGAAATAACGTAAATTGGAATAATTATTTCCCGAACAGCTGCTTTGTCTAACTTATATAAAAGATTGATGCAGTCAGCGATCGAGACACAAAACAGAACGTTTCGAGGATTGTAGATATGAGACTTATTCTATGTTTTGAAATCCTTAATTGTCCTCCAAACCCTTTATTGTTGGTACTCAAAATAATTGTTTCGACTCTTTTGAGTATACGCGTAACACCAACTAGGGCTTACTTGCTAAATAACAGAGATGCTGGCTGAGAAAGGCGAGTTTATACCTCCTTATCTAGGTCCAATGGCTGAAACTTTTAGAGTAACTGTAATTTCGTAAGATACCGGAGCATTTCTATTATGTTTTAGTTCTCTTTGATCTTGAACAGTAGATATACTTCTTTAAAGTTCAAATTATCATTGTTATATTAAAATTGAGTTCTTAAAATTGATTTCTGCTTCAATTATATCCTCTCCTTTACAATCGATTGAAGGGTCATGGGTTCTAGTTATTGTTTGGCCTCTTCATTTTCTACTTTGTAACTTTCAACAGTTTTCCATGTGCCATACTACGAGGCAAATGATCCATGCAAAGTTCTATTCTGTAGGGAACTTGGAAGGGGCAGAACAATTTAAATAACAAATAAACAATAAGTATATATATATATACAACACTTTTAATCTTAATTTGTTTCTTGTAATTATATATATATACAACAATAATACTAATCTATAACATATAAGTTAAATGTTTTTTTCTTGCTGTGTAAATAGTGAAAAGCAACATATATTGAAAACATTGTGGGAAAAGGAGAATTTGCTTATTTAAACAATTTCTTAATTCCCATAACCTTTCTTTACCGTCGTATAAACCAAATTTTGTCTAAATATACACAGGTGCATTAACACAAGATTTGTGAAACCAATTTGTGCATATATCACATTGTACCATGACGGTATCGACACATCCCGGCAAGTTACAAATACATAACTGTATATGATAGGTTTATTGGGAAAAGGGGTTACATTTATAATTTGTTTGGAATGACACTCGTACACAATGGTAATTAACAGTGTATGGTCACGCATCCTTAAATGATTTGGCAAGCTTAAACACCCTTTAAAGGAAACAGCGGCCAGGTTAGGTGTATACTGTAGAGTAAAAAGCGGACGGCACAGGTATTGGTTTTCTCTGGAGCATTTAATCCTTTTATAATGCAAATGAATTCAAAAGCCTCTGAAGTCTGAAGCATGTTTCTTTTAAAGTGCTCATATAAATATTAGTACTGCCTTTTTCTCGATATTTTCTACATGATTTCAATTACTCTTTCATTTGGATAGATGTTTCTTTTTTAGCTCACCTGAGCACGAAGTGCTGAAAGTTAGTTATTGTGATCTCCTTTTGTCCGGCGTCTGTCGTCCGTCAACATCTTCTCCTCAGTAACGAGTGGGTCAATTGGGATGAAACTTCACAGAAAGCATCCTCTCATTGACCTCACCAGAATTTCTTCAAATGTTTGTATTTCATGCAGAATTATGGTTTCCATGGCAACGAAAATAAAAACTTTAAAATTCTTCTTCTACCAAACTGGTTGGCAGATTTTCAAATTATTTTAAAGAAGTGTTCCTTGGCCGCCAGGGAGCGGGGCTTTTTTGCCTTATATGGCTATAGTGCAAACTCAAAAAAATCTTCTCCTCCAAAAGTGTCAGGCCGATTTTCAAATAATTTTGTAGAAATGTTCCTAGGGTGACCCTCTATCAGATTCCTTCCAGCCAAGTTGATTGGTCGAAAAACATGGCCGCCCGCGGGCGGGGCTTTTTTGCCTAATATGGCTATAGTAAAAACTTGAAAAATCTTCTCCTCCAAAAGTGTTTGGCCAATTTTCAATTCTTTTTGTAGAAATGTTCATTGGAAGACCATCTATCAGATTCCTCCAAGCCATGTTGATTGGTCGAAAAACATGGCCACCAGGGGGCAGGGCTATTTGGCCTTATATGGATATAGTGAAAACTTGAAAAATCTCTTGTTAAACAGGAAGCTTTTGAGTAAGATTTTAGAAAATTGTCTAAATTTTGGTCAATTGTGATTTTTTTTGTAACAAAAATTGGTAAATACTTAGATGAGTGAGTCGGGCCATAATGGTTATCCACTTGTTTTACATGTCTTTTGAAACTTGGAAATTAAATATAATATTCACATGTATGTCTCATGATTTATTTTTATAGACAGCTAAAATGGCATTTAATTTTAACGGATGCGTCATTTATTCTTTTACCCGAAGTTGTAATATTTATAAACAATGCATAGTTTATAAATCACACATCTATGCAAAGGCAAATGTTTGAACAGTTTTATGTACCCAAACAAATTCAGTGCCTTCAGCGCTTTGATTAATAACTGTTTCCCAACTAACTAGGCTAAGCTATTTTTATGAGTTGATTTACGGAGTTCATTAGGCTACGCTATTTTAATTGTTTGGTTTACTGCTCTGAAGAGCTCAGAAAAAAGATTCGGGTGATGTTTTTTCCTATTTATTTCTGTTGTATTACTTAACTTAAAACGTTCCTCCCCATACAGTTGTTCATTTACATGACTATACATGAGAACTTTTTCTTTTAATTTCATAAATGCTTAGAATTATATGTAATTTTTGTTTATATACTCTCGTTTTTTGTTATCATACTTCTGCTCAACTTGAAGGAGAATAGACTTCCCTCTCTCCTTCCAAACGGTAAACCAAATGGTTTGAAGACTTAACTTGTCATTTCACGACTACACTTTACATGCTGAATATATCGTAGCATATAAAGTGTATAATCCCTACGTCAAAATGGACTCTTTTTTCTCTTGATAACATTTTACTATAGACTATGGTATCCAGGTGAGCAATAAAGGAACATCTTGGACTTCTTGTTTAAGATAAAGGTACATTTGGCCTTCTTGTTCAAAATATTTACATCCTGTCCGTTTGCACTAACAGGTTATTTAAATGTATTGAACTGCATCTGCTTCCCTTTAAGTCATGCTTTAAAATCATGCGCGGCGTCTTTGATGCTTAGCATCAAAATTCGTCTTGTTTGTATATGGGAAAGGGTAAACTGGGTCATCCATGTGTAAAATGCAACGACTGTCGTAGATCAGTATAATATAAGTAGCCTTTGAATTGGCGTAATATTAAAAACAGAGAGAAAGGAAAACAAATACGTAAAGGAGAACTTTGTCCTGAAAATAAGAACGGCGTGACGTCACGTATCAAAATGACTTACACCCTTTCTCGCAAACAACAACTCTGCAGCAGACGAGTTTGAAATCTTCTAGGCAAGCTTATGGAAAACACATCATTGAATAATATTGAAAACATTGTAGCAATAGGAGATTTTGATCATTGTCAGCAATGTCGTTTCTTTTGCCACTGACAATGTTTTCAGAATTCTTCTGGTGCATAGTTACGAGTCAAAAATGGGTAGTCACGTGAGTAAGGTTAATTAAATGTGATTATTGACATAATGGTCCATAATTATACCCTATCGTGATGCAGACGTTTATCTTCGACACCCTTAAACCTTGCGACTACTGCAGCCGAGTGTGTGAAACCTGTGCCGCGAGTAGTGATTCAAGTTAAACGGCGCATCCGTGCCGTCTGACCTGACTCTGTGCTGTTGGTTGCACATTTCATATTTTGTTTATATTGATATTCCTAGAATTGTTTATAGACTTCAAAGCACAAAGCTGGCCAAGTCCATTTTTTCAAAATTCGGCATTGAAAGGATTAACAGCATACGAGTCTGAAATTTCAAACGTAAAATGTTGCCATATTTAATAATTGAAAAGGTTTTAAGGCTTCACTTGGAATCAACATTTATAAAACTTGCTACAACAAAATTATGAAAATAAGAAATATCCTTCGTGTATTCCCTAAAATGCGTAACAATTCGGCTGAGTCTAGATATGCAACGTAACGGACAAAACGTTCGGGTATCCCATTTGGCTCTTCAGCTTATATCTCCTTTTGTAACATTGCTTTGTGCTATATGATATTAAGTCATACTTTCAATGCTAAGAGATTTTCCTATGTTTTCAGTTGTCTCCTTAAGATTTGTTGTAAGTGGGAAAGGGTTAAACCATAACTGTCACAGTATATTGATTGTAGGACAAATACACAGTTATCAAAGAGGACGATAACTTCATAGAGAACCAGTCCAAATAAGGCTACTAATATAATCAAAGTCCGGAAAGCAATGAAGAGGCCAACGTGCTTGAAAGGGATTATTTTTGTTTTATTGGAGTTGTAAGATATATTATCAACTATATTTACGTTATATTATGGCATCCTTACACGCTTGGTAAACACGCCAATAGTCAATTCTTTCATCAAGTACGTATGCCTCCGGCCCATATACAAGCATATATACTAGACTAGGAAATATATGTCTTGCCAAAGGGCATTCCACCATGACCATGGAACCCCCGGGATACCAAATCCCCCACGCTGACCCCTCGGACAATCCTTTAAAGCATTAGGGCAAACCAATTATTTGTGGAGGAAAGTTTTATTTGTAATTAAAACTTATATACTCGCATATCTTCGATTTAGGTGCACGTGTAGCTTCAGTCATAACCATTGTATCAATAATTTTGATAAACATACTAATACAAGACATCCCGATCCGGACCCTACGTAAACCTGCATCGCATGTATAAGCCTTACACCAATAAAGTAGTAGTTTTACATATCTTTATAGCGAGTTTAGGAATATATTCTTTTAGATCCGTCGAAAGCCTATTAACCAACATATAGACACATTTTGAAACGTTTGCAGCAGCTAACATTGAACAAAATGAAAATGAAAAAAGGGGTAGGTACATTTTGGGTCGATTTTTGGTCTCATGGTTCATCCTTTTCCTACTTTTCTTTTCAATTGTATTTTTTTTTTTTTCAATAGAGATGTCTTAAGTGTCTTTAAATTTGTCTGCTGCAGATTCAAACCCAGTAACGAACTTTTGATCAATATACATATTTCAATGTGTCGTTGTATGGTTTTACGTCTTCAGCTTATCTTATACTTATAGTAAACACAACGAGTAACATATGATCCGTCCCGCGAGAAAACCAACATTATGACCTCTGCGTAATGTATCGACCCAGATCAGCCTGCTCAGTCCGCGCAGACTGATCCGGTCCGACACATTTCGTCTCAGGGGGGTATAAATACAGACTAATGATTCCTGAAACAGAAAATCCACAGGGGGCGAAAAGTGTATAGCCTGCACGGCATGATTAGGCTAAACCGGGTCGACACTTTACGCATAGTCCATATAGTTGGTTTTCTCGCGGGACGGCTCATATCGCTATATGGCCCAAGATATAACACTCGACATTTGGAGGTTTTGCAATAATGACAATTAAGATCAAATTGCACACTTATATGAGCATGTCTTTGGGAAAAGGGTACAAAGTGATTTTCTAAACTGTGTATATCCGGATCGGAATGTGCATCTACACAATCTGATGACGATCTCCACTGTTAACATATGGCTGACATAACTTGTAAGATTAGTATGCCATCTTCAGTAGATTATGATAAGACTAATCCGATGTACAGGCTGATCTGAATATATACTATTGTACCTTAACTCACGGACAGGCACGATCTATCCACATAAGTGCACGATCTATTCACAGACGGTAACGATCTATTTACGAAAGGGCACGATCTATTAACGGGCACGATTTATTCACGGGCGTGCACGATCTATTTACGTACGTGCACTATCTACTCACAGACGGTAACGATCTATTTACGAAAGGGCACGATCTATTAACGGTCACGATTTATTCACGGACGTGCACGATCTATTTACGTACGTGCACGATCTACTTACAGACGGTTACGATCTATTTACGAAAGGGCACGATCTATTTACGGACGTGCACGATCTTTTCACGGACGGGCACGATCTATTTACGTACGGGCACGATCTTTTCACGGACGGGCACGATTGAACGATAAACTTGCGAACAGGCGCAGACTGATCTGGTTTCTCGCTGATTGCAATATGAGCCGTCCCGCGAGAAAACCAACATTATGGCCACTGCATAATGTATCGACCCAGATCGTCCGCGCAGATTGATCCGGGCCGAGATATTCCGTCTCAGGGGGATAGAGGTATAGAGAAAGGGTTCCTGAAACAGAAAATCCACAGGAGGGTAAAAGTGTATATCCGGGTAATCCTACACGGCATGCTCAGGCTGATCCGGGTCGATACTTTACGCAGAGTCCACAATGTTAATTTTCTCGCGGGACGTCTCATATGATGAAGGTCCGTTTTCATAAAACATTCTTTAAAATTAAAACAATGTTTAGCCTTCATTATATCCTAAAATGCCATTTGGAGTGTAAATGCTGGCTATTTTTGTCGGTCTTGGTTTTTGAATTCACATAAATTGTCTAGTGACTACTTTGATGTTTGATCATAGCAACCGACACAGTTTATCTGCACAAAACATCGACACGAGTCAGAGATAACTGCTTTATGAAATAAAGTGGGAAATTAAAGTTTCGAAATACGCCATAATGGTGTCAGATGGAATTGATGAGTCCATCGTATGGTGTCGTCACGGAATTGATAACATAGTTGTGCTTTGATTTCATCTAACCATTTGTTTCTTGGCATCTCGCAGCCTTACTCGACACAACATTCTTTTCGGGAAACTGGTAAAATATTCAGCTCATTAATGGAAGACAGTGATGCTGTGGATAGAGTGTCGGCCTCTCGTTCCAAAGGTCCCGTGTCCGAATCTCTTGATGAACGGGTTCTGCCTTTGGGATATTTTCCACACAAACGGCGCTGGTTAGGTCCCAAGGAAGCAGACGACGAGCGTGATCAATATAAGATGAAAGTTTTTTTCGCAATCGTTGTAAAACAGATATGTAAATACTTGACAAATGTACGGTGGAAGACGAATAAAACTGGTCACAATGCAATGTTTTCAATCATCGGACAAAATGAATGACCGAGCCGGATTACGAGCTCACGACCGCTAGATTGATAACCCTCATCAATGCAATGCAAAAATTTATAATACGATTTGAGTCAAGCTGAAAAGTCGTGTTCAGTCGTATGAAGATCGTATGAGGGTCGTATGACAGTCGTGTTCAATCGTATGAAGATCGTGTTCAGTCCTATGAAGATCGTGTTCAGTCGCGTTCAGTCGTGTTGGGGAGCGTGGGAAGAAACTCATACGACCTTCATACGTTTTAACACGATTCAACACGACTTTCATACGCCTTTCATACGACTCCCATACGCCTGAACACGAAATACATACGTTTGTCATATGACCGGAAGAGCCCATCACGTGACTGAGTGAGAACGTGGGAAACCCTCTGAAAGTGAAAGCTCATTATACAGCCATGCCAAACCTCAGGCGGCCGAAACGGAAGCTCCTCCAAGCAAAACCTTCGAACGGGAAACATCCTTCACCACCTCTGAACCACCACCAAAATAACCAACAACAACAAAAACATCAACCGAAACTGACATCCAGCCATCTCAGCATCCATCTGAGCAAGAGGATAGTCCTTTCAACATTCCATCACCATCACCTCCACATTCATCTCCATCTAAAGACATTTCACATCAATCTACCACTGTGCTAACCGGGCCAGATCATGATGGTGTCGCTGGTACCACTGAGCTAACCGGACCCAAACCAACCAAGAAAGGCAGACCAAATTAGAAGAAAACGTCATCAATTTCATCATCAATCCCAGTGATGCTGAGTCTTCCCAACCGAAGAAAGGACGCACCACGTGGTATATTTTCAGTGACAGACAGGAAGTGGAATTAGCGGAGTTTTATCGCGAAAACGAACTCTTTTATAATAAGAAGTTGAAATCATATAAAGATTCGGGCAAGAAGAGACGTTTGCTTGAGGAGAAAGCTGCATCCATCGATCCACCCTGTACATGTAAGAACCTTACATTATTACTACTCACCTTGCCCTCCACAACCTGTAGTTGGAGATTCGATCTGCGTTCGTCATGCACCTGAACGGGACGGGTTTCATGAGCCATTGACGTAGAGCGAAGGCATCATCTCCTATAATTGCGAATGACAGGGATTGATCATCGTTTGGAGGAGGTTGTGGTTCTGGAAGACCTGCAGTGCCTTGGTCCAGTGCCTGATAGATGTCGCAGTCCTTGAAGACACCGCCATCTGAGCAACTACCATTTGCCCCAATGTCAACATACAGAAACTTGTATGCAGCGTCAACTATTGCGAGGAGTATGATAGAGTAGAAACCCTTATAGTTATAATAGAAACAGTCTGAATTTCGTGGACATTTTATAGCTACATGTTTTCCATCTATTGCACCAAGAGAGTTATGAAAATTCCATCTCGTTGAAAACTCATTAGCCACCTCTTTCCAAGCCTCTGGGGTTTTTGGTGTCGGCATGACCTCTTCTGTGTAATCTTTTGCAATAGCCTCACATGTTTCGTAAGCCATAGCTACCAGAAGTACTTCCTTCTCCCCCAAAGCTGTTTCTTGCGGGTCTTGTTCGTTGTTGAACATGGTGAAGACTGACACAGAAATGCTGTTGCAATGCAGCTTATATACTACATGACCCACGCGACCAAATTAAACAAAAATATGTCGTATGAAGGTCTTGCTCAGTCGTCTGGAGATCGTGCTTATTTTTGTAGTCGTATGGACATGATTCATGTTTAATCGTATGAAGGTCGTGTTGATGGGCGTCGTATGACAGTCGTATTGGGGTCGTGTTAAATAAGATTAAATGCGTTAACAAGCTTCAGCACGCTGGGAATGATTAACGTTTCATGTAATGTATCTGGCTAAAATTGTCTCTGTGCCACTAAACTTAGTTTGTATGGTAAAATATGCAAATTACAATATGCGTGTTAGAAATGTTAAAAGTACGATAAATTCTAATAAAGCTATTTATTCTAATAAGTCGTGTCAATTGTGTTATTATTGGAACGAAAATAGGATTGGAATGTAAACAAATCGCATCAGCTTTAACGTATTCGTGCGCGTATATATCCGTTTATGACATTTTAGTGATAGTTTGAGTCAATCATATGAATGCACATACAATTAATTTACAATAGAACATTCCCCTGAGTATTGTCTGAAATGTTTGCCATATCAACTTTGAATTTATGTTTCTGGATTAAGACAACTCTCGCACGCATCACGAATATAAACTGAAAGATATTGTCATACACACGGTCGATAAAAACTCATGTCTATGTTTAATTTGTAATGAAAATGATATAAAAGATGTTTTTACTCTAATCTTTTCTACAACAGATGTAGCGATATCATAGGGTTAGGATTGAGGAAATGTTAAAACGTTTACGTCTGTCTACCTATGCATCCTATGCACACACTCGTTGAAACTGTTAAATTTTTCAGAGGAAGAATCTGAAAATTGTGTTATTCTTATCAAATAATCCGCTTTCGAAATGAGAAATCATTTGATTAACAACAATAGAAAAATGATTATGTCCACACATAGTATCATGCTTTTTAGCTCATCTTTTATTCGAAGAAAACAAATCGAGTTATTGTGATACCCTTAGCATCGTCGTCACCGTCGTCGTCACCGTCGTCTTCGTCACCGTCGTCTTCGTCTGCGTCGCCGTCACAAAACTTTAACCTTACCTCAACAAGGTTACACATATTCCCAGGACCAATATGCATGTCTATACCAAGTCACATAACTCTGGCTTTGATAATTATTCGGTAATGCCCCCTTTTCGACTTAGATAAACTAAAAACAGACGACCATCGGCGTTCGTTCCGCGGCGTTCTTGTTTGTTTTATATATGACCCTCGTCTAACGACGAGTCTTCAATGTCCGTTAATACGTTATACATACGTCAATGTACCTTCTGGTGTGAAACTGCAATTGTAGTCCATAATATAGTTTCATACAAATTTGCCTTTAAATGCAATCGTCATAAGGACCCCAAATCGATTGCTATGTCAATATTCCTTTCTAACTTATTAGAAAGGCGATATCATGTCTAGCTTAGTAGCAAGCTGATATGTCATGCACATTATTGGAGAAATTATGCTATAAAGTAAAAGCTGAAGAATGAAGAATGGTATAATATTTACGCATATGAATAATAGTATAATATTCTTTACGCATGTGAATAATGGGATCCCATTTTTCATACAACACAATCACATATGTCACATTTCCTGTGCAATTCATGACCGATGCAGGTTTTTGATGTGACGTGAAGTCGTAAATATCACATTTCAATAAGCATGTGTAATATTCCACACTGCATTTGTTTTACATCTGATGCGAACTTTTCACAAACTAATGGGTTATGAACTCCGAAATGTAATCATGGGATGTCTTATATTAATATGTAACGCCCCGATCGATCAAAATGGCTAATGTTGCGAAATCTTTATGGTAGTTGTTGGTTGCCTAAGCGCAGTTGGTAGAGTGGTCGATTTTGTTGTGTGTCTGGGCGCTGTCGACGTTACGGTACGGTTTCAATCCCAATCATTGCCGAATCAAACTAAATCGAGTATAGCGATTTGGGGTCTAAATGCGCATGCGTACAGTGACGACACAATGTGTCTAACAACAATCATCGCCGTCCGCATAAGTGTTAAACATAACTAGATGCCACTTATGGCCAGAAAATGGAAGTTTCACTTATTTTATGTCAATGTGTCATTTAAGGATGTAAAAGTGAAGTGTCAATTAAGACCCCTAATCTATAGATATGAGTCAAGTGTAATTTATGTTAACTTTAATATGGTATGTGTCCGTCTGTTAGTATGTTCTTTTGTAAACCTAGTGTATTGATTGATTACTGGTGTTGACGGTCTTACACCAGAACTCAATACAACTTTCACCTCAATCTACTGGCTACTTTTCCACAATCCTGTTAGCCTGCTAATGGAAGACACTCGTCGCATTGGAATTTGTCAAACGGCGTAAAGCATGTAGTCCGAATTCTGGGTCGAAGTCAGAACACCTGGATTGACAGCGCATGTCGCTTCCAATTGAGCTTCCTGGGTTCTGCCTTTTTGAAAAGACATGTAGATTTATATGTTAATTTGGCAGAGCTATTAATACGGGGCGTTTTTCAAGTTCTAAATTCCTTATGTGACCATATAACCCTATGTTGTTTATGTGAGACGATTTAGTTGAGTACCCGTAACATAGGGTTTGGTTGAGTATAAAGAGAGAGTTGATTTTCTTGAGTACCCGTAACATAGGGTTTGGTTGAATATAAAGAGTGAGACGATTTTCTTGAATACCCGTTACATGTATATGGTTTGGTTGAGTATAAAGAGTGAGTTGATTTTCTTGAGTACCCGTAACATAGGGTTTGGTTGAGTATAAAGAGTCAGACGATTTTCTTGAATACCCGTTACATGTATAGTGTTTGGTTGAGTATAAAGAGAGAGTTGATTTTCTTGAGTACCCGTAACATAGGGTTTGGTTGAGTATAAAGAGTGAGACGATTTTCTTGAATACCCGTTACATGTATAGGGTTTGGTTGAGTATAAATAGAGAGTTGATTTTCTTGAGTACCCGTAACATAGGGTTTGGTTGAGAATAAAGAGTGAGACGATTTTCTTGAATACTCGTTACATGTATAGGGTTTGGTTGAGTATAAAGAGAGAGTTGATTTTCTTGAGTACCCGTAACATAGGGTTTGGTTGAGTATAAAGAGTGAGTTGATTTTCTTGAGTACCCGTAACAAAGGGTTTGGTTGAGTATAAAGAGTGAGTTGATTTTCTTGAGTACCCGCAGCATAGGGTTTGGTTGAGTATAAAGAGTGAGACGATTTTCTTGAGTACCCGTTACATGTATAGGGTTTGGTTGAGTATAAAGAGAGAGTTGATTTTCTTGAGTATCCGTAACATAGGGTTTGGTTGAGTATAAAGAGACAGACGAGATTCTTGAGTACCCGTTACATGTATAGGGTTTGGTTGAGTATAAAGAGTGAGTTGATTTTCTTGAGTACTCGTAACATAGGGCTTGGTTGAGTATAAAGAGTGAGACGATTTTCTTGAATACCCGTTACATGTATAGGGTTTGGTTGAGTATAAAGAGAGAGTTGATTTTCTTGAGTATCCGTAACATAGGGTTTGGTTGAGTATAAAGAGAGAGACGATTTTCTTGAGTACCCGTTACATGTATAGGGTTTGGTTGAGTATAAAGAGTGAGTTGATTTTCTTGAGTACCCGCAACATAGGGTTTGGTTGAGTATAAAGAGTGAGACGATTTTCTTGAATACCCGTTACATGTATAGGGTTTGGTTAAGTATAAAAAGTGAGACGATTTTCTTAAGTACCCGCAACATAGGGTTTGGTTAAGTATAAAGAGTGAGACGATTTTCTTGAATACCCGTTACATGTATAGGGTTTGGTTGAGTATAAAGAGTGAGTTGATTTTCTTGAGTACCCACAACATAGGGTTTGGTTGAGTACAAAGAGTGAGACGATTTTCTTGAATACCCGTTACATGTATAGGGTTTGGTTGAGTATAAAGAGTGAGTTGATTTTCTCGAGTACCCGTAACATAGGGTTTGGTTGAGTATAAAGAGTGAGACGATTTTCTTGAATACCCGTTACATGCATAGGGTTTGGTTGAGTATAAAGAGAGAGACGATTTTCTTGAATACCCGTTACATGTATAGTGTTTGGTTGAGTATAAAAAGATAGTTGATTTTCTTGAGTACCCGTAACATAGGGTTTGTTTGAGTATAAAGAGAGAGACGATTTTCTTGAGTACCCGTTACATGTATAGGGTTTGGTTGAGTATAAAGAGATAGTTGATTTTCTTGAGTACCCGCAACATAGGGTTTGGTTGAGTATAAAGAGAGAGTTGATTTTCTTGAGTACCCGTAACATAGGGTTTGGTTGAGTATAAAGAGAGAGACGATTTTCTTGAATACCCGTTACATGTATAGGGTTTGGTTGAGTATAAAGAGTGAGTTTATTTTCTTGAGTACCCGCAACATAGGGTTTGGTTGAGTATAAAGAGTGAAACGATTTTCTTGAATACCCGTTACATGTATAGGGTTTGGTTGAGTATAAAGAGTTAGTTGATTTTCTTGAGTTCCCGCAACATAGGGTTTGGTTGAGTATAAAGAGTGAGACGATTTTCTTGAATACCCGTTACATGTATAGGGTTTGGTTGAGTATAAAGAGAGATAGTGTGTGGAACAGACCAGTTTACTCACTCTCATCTAGTCCTCGGACTCGGTTTTCATGTGACTTGGTCAAATTATCATATCTCATGTGACGTGGTCAAATTATCATATCTCATGTCACGTGGTCAAATTATCATATCTCATGTGACGCGGTCAAATTATCATATCTCATGTGACGCGGTCAAATTATCATATATCATGTCACGCGGTCAAATTATCATATCTCATGTCACGCGGTCAAATTATCATATCTCATGTGACGCGGTCAAATTATCATACCTCATGTGACGCGGTCAAATTATCATATATCATGTGACGCGGTCAAATTATCATATCTCATGTGACGTGGTCAAATTATCATATCTCATGTCACGCGGTCAAATTATCATATCTCATGTGACGCGGTCAAATTATCATATCTCATGTCACGCACATGTTGTTGATTTGAGTTCCCTTCTAAAGCGAAAGCTACTTGTTTACTCTTTCGGCGCCAAAGGCAATAGTGATGTTTTTGCCAACAATATAGATTCAGGTGAGTCAGCTCATAACGATATATATAACCAACAAGGAGAAGAATTATTATAAGCATATTTTGCTTGTTTTCTGATCCATTCATCTACTACTTTGTAACAATGCCAACATAAACTTGTATATTGCTTCAACTGAATGAATAAATATGTTTAAACTAACGATATATAACAAATATTCCAAAACTCTTATTAGAGGAGAGATCGGGACGCCCGATTTGTATTATGGAAGAGTCTACTTTAAACAATTCGGCGCTGAAAGAGTTAACGTTTACTCACCGGATGTCAATATTAGTAATTGCTTTTAACACTTCTTATTCTGTATTATAATAATAGTGTTGTTTTAGATTGTTAAAGGAAAACAAGATATTCGGAAAAGCTTTAACGTATTCTGTTTTTTTGTGTATTTTTCTTTTAATTCAAAACGAAAAACTATCACCAAAATAATTGTTATATCTAAGCTAAATAAACATTAATCTATCATTCTTCGTGAGAATAATACTTGACTAGTTTAAAAGTGTTCTCCCTTAGCTTAGTGAGCAATTTCTCCTATTGCCACGCTGTTTTAATCTGTTTTCAATCATTTTACTTTCAGTATTATATTTATTTCCCCATATGTTTGACCAATGTCCTGTTGAAAGTTTGTTTATGTGGGAAAGGGTTCATGCAGTTTCTAATGGAGTTAAAGATTAAACTTTTCGATAATACAGTCAAATCCCTGACGCCTCTGCAACATACGACTTATGAGAAATTTCTCCTTTTGCTTCAATGTTTTAAACTTTTTATTTAATATAATTTCTTTCGTTTTTATCGACTTTCCATATTTTTGAGTAAATATTTTCAAGGCTTTGCTCTGGAGAGTAGGGTAGGGGAGATCACTTTGACGGAGAGTCTCATTTTGTTTTTAAATTGTTATCTCCCTTGTCCCTCCACAACGGAAACAGTTCCGAGTCTATGTAACGAATTTCTTTGTGAAATTATGAAGTAGCACTTCATGCGATGTCTCATTGAGATTAGAAGTAAAAAAAAAAGTTTTATTTGCGTCTAATTTCAGCTTTCCTGTGTCTTTTTTTTTGGGCGGATGATGAAGTAAGTAAGGCGAATGCTTCCAACCAAACAATACATATTACCTTAGTCCGACTTCGAACAACGAAAACATTAATAAATACGCCAAAAGTGTGACTTGGTTCAACTTATATTTAAGGAAAGTGAATGAACTATTCAAAATTATACTTTTGCAACCGTATTGTTTAATATTTAATCAATACACAAACATCTTTTGTACTTTTTCCATATGTTTCTCTCAATGTTTTCAAGATCGTCTGCAGGAAGTGTTCATTGTACGTTGAAAATAGTTCAAGATGTGCACTTAAATATGGATCGATATATATATATATCTCAGGAAAATGTATAATTTGAAGCATAATTTTGAATTAAAAACTTTTTAAGAGAAGGAAATTGTTGAGAGCATTGTAGAAGAAAAAGAAAGTGTCTGTTTTGAAACACGGTTTCACTGATCGCAAAAGCATGACGGTTTTTTCTAGAGAACAGCTATTTCTAATTTAATAATTGACACCTAAAAGAATTGATTGATTGGAATTAACGCCGTTTTTTAACAATTGCTCAGTTATATCCCGGCGGCCAGTTCACCTACTCATGCATTTGCTGGTTGTCTCACACCAGTACTCCACACAACAATCTTCCCAAGCAACTACACCTAAAAGAAGAATCAGTGGGTAAAATAGCAAAATGCCATAAATGTAAACGAAGTGTATACACAATATCACAGCCTACATTTTTTGAAAATTATGTAAACATTATGTAGGATGAATATTTGGAAAACGGTACAAATTATCAGCGAATAGAGACGAACAATTGTCGTTATCTATATTCACAAATATTCAGGGAAACACAACTAGACCATTTTTATCGAATTAATCAACCGTTTTTATTAAACAAATGTTTGTTTCTCTATTGTTTCTATTTTCCTTTATTTTCAATTAGATATTCGACATATTTCAGCATCAAATCTAATTAAGATTCTCAAAAAAGCGTAAGACCTTTGTAATAAATGAAATGAAGTCACGAAACGTAATCCCATCTCGAAGATGAAGTTAATTTGAAATGGCGAGGTACAACGCTCTAGTGTTTTTTGTTATTTGCATAATCTCTCATAGGGGAGAAACGCATTGAGGAAGATAGAAACCGTGTTCCAAAACAAACAAAAAACGTCGGTCAGGGCAGTTTAAAACCATCGTGCTTGTTTCTGTGATTGAATAGTGTTTGTCGCCGATTTCAACCTAAGTTATGTTATATCATGGCGTTTCCTGGCCAATTTACATGTATTTCCTGATACCAGCGCGTCAGTCGTAATGATATCCCCGCATGGAAGTCATTTCTACCATGTTTAAAGTATTTTGTATGGGCAATGTTAGCCTACCCTTTCGCACATGCAGACGCATTGAGACGCATATCCAGCATATGACTTTTAAAACATCCTGACGAAGGGTGAACTTTTTCTACTTTTGTCACAATGTTTTCAAATAAAATCAATAATTAGATTGTTCAATATTTTTGCCTGGAGATATTCCAAGCAATCTACTATAGAGTTGTTGTATGTGGGAAGGACTTTAACCGGAAAACGAATTGCATGCTTGCTGATGCAATGTCAAAATGGCGTTTTTGATGCAAATTGATGAGATTGATACGAAATACAAGGGGAAGTTGTAAACACTGTCCCACATATAACAAACTGCAGCAGACGAAAATGAAAATATCTGCGCAAAACATATTTAATCAGTTATTGAATAAAGTTGAAAATCATTTGACAAAAGAAGAAACTGCTCATCATGAACATTTAGAACAATGTTTTCAAACGTGTTATGTTGTAGATACCTTAACTTGTGTCGGCATGAGAGAAACAGTGAACGAAGTAGACATTTTTGTGATGTGAACTTTATAGCTGATTAAACGTAAGTACGTCTCATATACTATCAGATATAACTCTCGTATAGACATCGACAGATGTATAATGAAGTCAAAGTGATATATTTGCTTGTTAACCCCTTTAGTCAGAGTTATATAGTTGCTTGTTAACCCCTTTAGTCAGAGTGATATAGGTGCTTGTAAACCCCTTAAGTCAGAGTTATATAGGTGCGTGTTAACCGCTTTAGTCAGAGTGATAGGTGCGTGTTAACCCCTTTAGTCAGAGTGACAGGTGCTTGTTAACCCATTTAGTCAGAATTATAGGTGCTTGTTAACCCCTTTAGTCAGAGTGATATAGGTGCGTGTTAACCGCTTTAGTCAGAGTAATATAGGTGCGTGTTAACCCCTTTAGTCAGAGTGATAGGTGCGTGTTAACCCCTTTAGTCAGAGTGACAGATGCTTGTTAACCCCTTTAGTCAGAGTGTTATAGGTGCGTGTTAACCCCTTTAGTCAGAGTGATATAGGTGCGTGTTAACCCCTTTAGTCAGATTGATATAGGTGCGTGTTAACCCCTTTTAGTCAGAGTGATATAGGTGCGTGTTAACCCCTTTAGTCAGAGTGATATGATATAGGTGCGTGTTAACCCCTTTAGTCAGAGTGATATAGGTGCTTGTAAACCGCTTTAGTCAGAGTGATATAGGTGCTTGTTAACCGCTTTAGTCAGAGTGATATAAGTGCTTGTTAACCCCTTAAGTCAGAGTGATAGGTGCTTGTTAACCGCTTTTGTCAGAGTAATATAGGTGCTTGTTAACCCCTTAAGTCAGAGTGATAAAGGTGCGTGTTAACCCATTAAGTCAGGGTGATATAGGTGCGTGTTAACCCCTTAAGTCAGAGTGATAGGTGCTTGTTAACCCCTTTACCTGACATGCGTTTATATAGACTCTTTCAAACAAATGGTATTTTTCGCTATCCTCCTTGGCGCTCAGGGTTGCGCTGTTAACATTACGACTGACTGACTGGTGTCAGGATAAATGGCAACCCAGATAACTAATTTACTACGGTATACGGGGTACCGGATTTATGCTTTGTGGACTAATTTACAATAGTAGGGCGCAATGTAAGTCGCCATTTTTGGTCCATGCCAGGCATTCTAATTAACTATATTACGCCGGGTACCAGGCTATTTGGGTGTATTGTTAAGCCAACGGCTAGACTTCATTCAAATTGACATTTGCGTAAAATAATTAAAACTATGGTTTGGAAAAAATAAATAAAAAACATTATCGGAAAATTAGAAATTGTGTAAAGCAATCCCTTTTCATCGCTGTGTTCAAATATTCTCTTCGAACTCTAGCTCGGCAAACACTATTTATGACGTTTGACAAATGGGCTGACATTCTGTATGGAATAGTTGCACGTTGCTTATTGCTTATGAAAGAAAACCAGGAAACATGGTTTGTACACTGGTCGCCGTTATATTACTGAAAAATTGTCGTAAACGGCGTTAAACAGAAACAAATCAATCAATCAAAACCTTTCTGGATCAGGAAAACGTTTGCTTTGTGTGATAGTTGTATAAAGTACTCAGTAGAAGACGTTGAATAGCGGTAATTAACGGATCACTCGGAAGTATACTGTAAATGGATATGTAGACTTTCGTACTTTGATGGATAGATATGAGGTTCTGGCCTCGTTTTTGACACTGATTACGTAACACGTGATACTAAATAATTAATCAACTTTCTCACCCAAGCAGAAAACACTGATTCTTTTCTTAAAATGTTCAAGACGACTATTTGAACCCTTAACACTGCCAATAGTTTATGTAAAGGCACTTACACAATTTGGAGAATTGAGTTGCACCACAGGAAGGCCCAACTTTTGGGTACTTGAGACAATTGTAGAAAAGAAATATATGTGCTTCCATACTGCATCCATTTAGATTATAAAAACACTTGTCAGTAGCTCCTTAAAAGATTCAAATTGGCGAACAGCGTAGAAACAGATCAGCCCGCACGGGAAAACAGCCTGGTCTTGTAAATCTACACAGGTCGCATATGCGTTAAGGTTTGTATATCGCAGAATACTGCTCAATTTCATATTCAAATCAAACGTAAATGATGCTGTGAATTAATGCAGAACGCTTCAACAGAAGCGTGTACTCGAAATGTCTTCCAAATGTTCAAATTCAAATGACCAATGCGGAATCTGCCGTGATTATATACCGGTAGTCCCGGATTATCGCGAGGGATGAGATCCCCGGCTTCGCGTATTTGATCCTGCGGTGTAAAAGGCCATACAAACAAACAGTTGGTTAGTTCTCTTCTCTGAATACTCTTTAAGATAATAAAACCTAAGAATTGGTTTACTTCGCTTTTACTCTTGGTTTCGTTGCTTCTTATTGAGTACCTGACCTTCCGAAATACTAAATTGAAACCTTTCGCACGCACAGACGCATGATTTTGACGCATTTATAGCACCGACGATTGTTATAACAATAGTTTCAGCTCGCTCCAAAATTTAATAATATTTACCTTATGTTGCTCACTATGTTTTCAAAGTCGTCCTAAGAGAATTTTCCTTTTTACAAAATGTTTTCAAGCGTAATCTATTAATTAAAGAGTCTATTATCGTCTGAAAAAACGCTTACACGACAGTGTTTCGTTAATGACACGTTTACTTTGCGAGGGATTCGTGACATCGGGTTTATCTTTATTGGCACCTATATTTGGAACATACTACTTACTTCGTGATTGCCTAGTTTCGGATTGGTTCGTGCTAGAACCACAAAGTACTTACCTTCCAATCAAGAAGTGCGTTTGGTCGAAATTTATTGCCAACTATGTTTGGAAACGTTTATTTATTTTTGTAATTGCTTTCTTTCGTTGGGCTAAATACGAAACACACAATAAAACTAACCATGCTGGTCAATTGGGGTTAAGGTATATATATATAATTCAGAGGATGAACGCGGATACCAATGTTTCCATACAACTCCATGAAAACCCCTCATATAATTCATTGCTTCATTTGATGATGTTAACGTTAGATTGACAAACTGTTTAAGTGTCATAATCGCTCGAATGTGTAACTTACCTAGATAATAGTTAATCAGGACAAAAGAGAAACATATTTCTTATCGTTAGATTGATTGTTTGATTGATTGATTGATTACTTGATTGATTGATTGCTTGATTGATTGATTAATTAATTGATTGATTGATTGATTGATTGATTGATTGATTGATTGATTGATTGATTGATTGATTGATTAATTAATTGATTGATTGATTGATTGATTGATTGATTGTGTGGTGTTCTACGCCGCTTTTAACAATTTTTCAGTTATATCTCGCAGTTTCCTGGATAAGTAATAATGGTCCATTTATCCTGATACCATTAGGAATTGCGTTGCATATCATGCACTGTTCGTCTATAGGCTATATAGACCTAAAGGTATTCCTATAAATGTAAGCTTTGACAATAGTCTTACTAGTTATACAGTATAGACCTTTAGCGATTCCTATTAACGCAAGCATTGACAATATTCTTACTAGGTATACAGTATGGACCATTCACTGCTCGTCTATATGATATATACACCTTAAGGTATCCTATAAACGTAAGCATTCACAATATTCTTACTAGGTATACAATATAGACCATTCACTGCTCGTCTATATGATATATACACTTTAAGGTATCCCTATAAACGTAAGCATTGACAATATTCTTACTAGGTATACAATATAGACCATTCACTGCTCGTCTATATGATATATACACCTTAAGGTATCCTATAAACGCAAGCATTGACAATATTCTTACTAGGTATACAGTATAGACCATTCACTGCTCGTCTATATGATATATACACCTTAAGGTATCCTATAAACGCAAGCATTGACAATATTCTTACTAGGTATACAGTATAGACCATTCACTGCTCGTCTATATGATATATACACCTTAAGGTATGCCTATAAACGTAAGCATTGACAATATATTTACTAGGTATACAGTATAGACCATTCACTGCTCGTCTATATGATATATATACCTTAAGGTATCCTATAAACGTAAGCATTGACAATATTCTTACTAGGTATACAATAAAGACCATTCACTGCTCGTCTATATGATATATACACCTTAAGGTATCCTATAAACGTAAGCATTGACACTATTCTTACTAGGTATACAGTATAGATCATTCACTGTTCATCTATATGATCTAAGGTATCCTATAAACGCAAGCATTGACAATATTCTTACTAGGTATACAGTATAGACCATTCACTGCTCGTCTATATGATATATACACCTTAAGGTATCCCTATAAACGTAAGCATTGACAATATTCTTACTAGGTATACAGTATAGACCATTCACTGCTCGTCTATATGATATATACACCTTAAGGTATGCCTATAAACGTAAGCATTGACAATATATTTACTAGGTATACAGTATAGACCATTCACTGCTCGTCTATATCATAAATACACCTTAAGGTATCCTATAAACGTAATCATTGACAATATTCTTACTAGGTATACAATATAGACCATTCACTGCTCGTCTATATGATATATACACCTTAAGGTATCCTATAAACGTAAGCATTGACAATATTCTTACTAGGTATACAGTATAGATCATTCACTGTTCATCTATATGATATATACACCTTAAGGTATCCTATAAACGCAAGCATTGACAATATTCTTACTAAGTATACACTTATAGACCATTCACTGCTCGTCTATATGATATATACACCTTAAGGTATCCCTATAAACGTAAGCATTGATAATAGTCTTACTAGGTATACAGTATAGACCATTCACTGCTCGTCTATATGATATATACACCTTAAGGTATGCCTATAAACGTAAGCATTGACAATATATTTACTAGGTTTACAGTATAGACCATTCACTGCTCGTATATATGATATATACACCTTAAGGTATCCTATAAACGTAAGCATTGACAATATTCTTACTATGTATACAATATAGACCATTCACTGCTCGTCTATATGATATATACACCTTAAGGTATCCTTTAAACGTAAGCATTGACAATATTCTTACTAGGTATACAGTATAGATCATTCACTGTTCATCTATATGATATATACACCTTAAGGTATCCTATAAACGCAAGCATTGACAATATTCTTACTAGGTATACAATATAGACCATTCACTGCTCGTCTATATGATATATACACCTTAAGGTATCCAATAAACGCAAGCATTGACAATATTCTTACTAGGTATACAATATAGACCATTCACTGCTCGTCTATATGATATATACACATTAAGGTATCCTATAAACGTAAGCATTCACAATATTCTTACTAGGTATACAATATAGACCATTCACTGCTCGTCTATATGATATATACACCTTAAGGTATCCCTATAAACGTAAGCATTCACAATATTCTTACTAGGTATACAATATAGACCATTCACTGCTCGTCTATATAATATATACACCTTAAGGTATCCCTATAATCGTAAGCATTGACAATATTCTTACTAGGTATACAATATAGACCATTCACTGCTCGTCTATATGATATATACACCTTAAGGTATCCCTATAAACGTAAGCATTGACAATATTCTTACTAGGTATACAATATAGACCATTCACTGCTCGTCTATATGATATATACACCTTAAGGTATCCCTATAAACGTAAGCATTCACAATATTCTTACTAGGTATACAATATAGACCATTCACTGCTCGTCTATATGATATATACACCTTAAGGTATCCCTATAAACGTAAGCATTCACAATATTCTTACTAGGTATACAATATAGACCATTCACTGCTCGTCTATATGATATATACACCTTAAGATAGATCCCTATAA
This sequence comes from Serripes groenlandicus, assembly GCA_031761405.1. Taxonomy (NCBI): domain Eukaryota; kingdom Metazoa; phylum Mollusca; class Bivalvia; order Cardiida; family Cardiidae; genus Serripes; species Serripes groenlandicus. The sequence continues at coordinate 75,289,600 of JASEVX010000003.1, forward strand.
ACGTAAGCATTGACAATATTCTTACTAGGTATACAATATAGACCATTCACTGCTCGTCTATATGATATATACACCTTAAGATAGATCCCTATAAACGTAAGCATTGACAATATTCTTACTAGGTATACAATATAGACCATTCACTGCTCGTCTATATGATATATACACCTTAAGATAGATCCCTATAAACGTAAGCATTGACAATATTCTTACTAGGTATACAATATAGACCATTCACTGCTCGTCTATATGATATATACACCTTAAGGTATCCCTATAAACGTAAGCATTCACAATATTCTTACTAGGTATACAATATAGACCATTCACTGCTCGTCTATATGATATATACACCTTAAGGTATGCCTATAAACGTAAGCATTGACAATATTCTTACTAGGTATACAATATAGACCATTCACTGCTCGTCTATATGATATATACACCTTAAGGTATCCCTATAAACGTAAGCATTCACAATATTCTTACTAGGTATACAATATAGACCATTCACTGCTCGTCTATATGATATATACACCTTAAGGTATCCCTATAAACGTAAGCATTCACAATATTCTTACTAGGTATACAATATAGACCATTCACTGCTCGTCTATATGATATATACACCTTAAGATAGATCCCTATAAACGTAAGCATTGACAATATTCTTACTAGGTATACAATATAGACCATTCACTGCTCGTCTATATGATATATACACCTTAAGGTATCCTATAAACGTAAGCATTCACAATATTCTTACTAGGTATACAATATAGACCATTCACTGCTCGTCTATATGATATATACACCTTAAGGTATCCTATAAACGTAAGCATTCACAATATTCTTACTAGGTATACAATATAGACCATTCACTGCTCGTCTATATGATATATACACCTTAAGGTATCCTATAAACGTAAGCATTCACAATATTCTTACTAGTTATACAGTATAGACCATTCACTGCTCGTCTATATGATATATACACCTTAAGGTATCCCTATAAACGTAAGCATTCACAATATTCTTACTAGGTATACAGTATAGACCATTCACTGTTCATCTATATACTAGTTATTCAATTTAGACCATTCACTCTTTGTCTATATGCTATAACGACCTTAAATTGTAATGCTTTAGCCTATGTTGTTAAGCGCAGGACTTCATATATTTTGAGGGTTTCAAGGTAGTGGTTCGAATCCCTCCAGAAGCACAATTTTTTTGTTCTTTTTTTCTTCTTTGTTTTCATTAGCTAACACTTTTTACAGAAGTTTATATTGTATTTTGAATTAAAAAGTAATTAAATATATTTCTATACATAAATATTAGCTTCTTTGAAGATTTTATTACTTGCAGTCACGGCTGAAATAGTTGGTTGGGAATTTCAAACTCTATTTTTTTTAAATGAGACAATTAAAACGTTTTGATTTTTTGGCATAATGTTCCCAAAAGGTTAGAGTTAATTATCAATAAAGATCAGGTCATGAGTATTTCTAGAACTTGTTGATGTTTGCTTTTAAACGTCGATGTTCCAATTTTACGCGGTCAAAATAGTATGTTAAAAATTGTAATACCATATGACTATTCCAGTACAGTTTGATTATATTTGTTGGTGATGTGATCAATAATGTATTATTTCTGAAAGCAAATATATTTCTTGTTACTTTGATACCAAAGTATTACCATTATGTTGAAAAATAAATGAAATAAAGGAGTTTTCTTGTCTCTCGGGTGATGTCGATTTTATCGAAAATTCTGAAAGGGAGGTAGGGTAATTCAAATTGTTATTTGAGGTTAAATTTCTTTTAAATTTTGCTTTTGAATCCAGGAAATGATACACATTAAGAAATTATCAAGCTGATCATAATTTGAAATGTTGCCCATTAGGCTCCTACTACCTTAAGGTATCCCTATAAACGCAAGCATTGAAAATAGTCCTACTAGTTATACAGTATAGACCATTCAGCGCCGAATTGTAGACACTTCCATGTTCAAAATCGGGCTTTCCCAATTCCTCTTTATATAAGAGTTTAAGAATATTTTGATAACTAAACTACAAAAAATGCTGAACCCAGATGAGACAGCTCGTTACGAGCTGACAAACCTGAATCTGTATTGTTTGAACAAATCCTAATATTGCCATTGGCGCTGAAAGAGTTAAACAATGCCAAAATGACAGCGAGTGATATTGATGAAAACATCAACTTTGCTAGAACAAAAAACTGAGATCAATGTAAATTTCCTGATATAATCCCCGGAATGACGTATATAACCAGATAAATATAGCGTGCCATCGGATAGAATGACACAAATAAGTGACTATCCCCAAATTTACGCGTTTATAATAAACGGAACGGAATTATATTACATACATCAATAGGAAATAGTGAAGACCTTGGCGAGTCTTGGCAGATCCTTCACTGCCTGTGAACATGTTATATATAGTATTTTTTTTCTTCTACAAAACCCGTCGACCTGTCATACAACCTGTTATACAACCTGTCATACAATGTAAATGAGTCGCGTCTAGCGATAAGCGGTCTTAAAACATCTTCGTAAAGTGAAGATTCAAGCACGGTCTCACAATAGCCTTTAATTTCCGTCTATATGTACGTACGTCAAAGCTGCACCTTTGGACAAAATTATTGATTACCCTTTTTATGCCAATTGGTCAAGTGCATGGAACACTGTACAAGTTGGCATTTGTGAACAGTCTAGATTCAAATCTGCTCCGTCTTGCAAGAATATACAATGTACAGACATAGGCAGAAGCTTCAAACAAGCCTGTGTATGTAATATGTGAGCAGTGTAGATAGTGATGTACAGACTAATCTGGAATTACCCTGCTCACTAAAGACAACGTGTACATTTTCCCATGCACAGGCTAGATTTACCTTTATACGATCCGATAAAAGAGGGTCAGTGAGATTAATGGTACTCCATAAACAGTTGTTGGAAACATTGAATCATACTCATTGTAGAATTTTTCGTTTTGTTTTGTATAAAGTTTTAAAGTTCAGCGGTTTGTTAAGCTTCATGGTGGCGTTTCCTGTGTAAGTTATCATACTTATTGGACCATTGATCCCGACACCAACGATTCCGTCGTAATGATAAACCCTAAATCATGAGCACCAAGGAGACAAATACATTACTTCCACTTTTAAACTCTACGGCATGACTCGGCCGGAGATCGAACCCACGAACTCCCGCACAGAAACGGACACTAGTTCATGACACAAAATGTGGGGTTTAAACTTTAAACGTTATGGCGTTGAAATCCTGCAAACAGTAGCATAATCCATGCTACTTGACAAGTGATTCCATAATAATGGACTTTCTTTGCATAGATATCATTAAATGATAAGCGAGCGATGTTAGTCCGGGATCAGACTATGTTAGTCCAGGATCAGACTATGTTAGTCCAGGATCAGACTATGTTAGTCCAAGATCAGACTATGTTAGTCCAGGATCAGACTATGTTAGTCTAAGATCAGACTATGTTAGTCAAGGATCAGACTATGTTAGTCAAGGATCAGACTATGTTAGTCCAGGATCAGACTATGTTAGTCAAGGATCAGACTATGTTAGTCCAAGATCAGACTATGTTAGTCCAGGACCAGACTATGTTAGTCCAGGATCAGACTATGTTCGTCTAAGATCAGACTATGTTAGTCCAGGATCAGACTATGTTCGTCTAAGATCAGACTATGTTAGTCCAGGATCAGTCTATGTTAATCCAGATTCAGACTATGTTAGTCCAGGATCAGACTATGTTAGTCTAAGATCAGACTATGTTAGTCTAAGATCAGACTATGTTAGTCCAGGATCAGACTGTGTTAGTCCAGGATCAGACTTTGTTAGTCCAAGATCAGACTATGTTAGTCCAGGATCAGACTATGTTCGTCTAAGATCAGACTATGTTAGTCCAGGATCAGTCTATGTTAATCCAGGATCAGACTATGTTAGTCCAGGATCAGACTATGTTAGTCTAAGATCAGACTATGTTAGTCTAAGATCAGACTATGTTAGTCCAGGATCAGACTATGTTAGTCCAGGATCAGTCTATGTTAATCCAGGATCAGACTATGTTAGTCCAGGATCAGACTATGTTAGTCTAAGATCAGACTATGTTAGTCTAAGATCAGACTATGTTAATCCAGGATCAGACTATGTTAGTCCAGGATCAGACTATGTTAGTCCAGGATCAGACTATGTTAGTCCAGGATCAGACTATGTTAGTCCAAGATCAGTCTATGTTAATCCGGGATCAGACTATGTTAGTCCAGGATCAGTCTATGTTAATCCAGATTCAGACCATGTTAGTCCAGGATCAGACTATGTTAGTCTAAGATCAGACTATGTTAGTCTAAGATCAGACTATGTTAGTCCAGGATCAGACTATGTTAGTCCAGGATCAGACTTTGTTAGTCCAAGATCAGACTATGTTAGTCCAGGATCAGACTATGTTCGTCTAAGATCAGACTATGTTAGTCCAGGATCAGTCTATGTTAATCCAGGATCAGACTATGTTAGTCCAGGATCAGACTATGTTAGTCTAAGATCAGACTATGTTAGTCTAAGATCAGACTATGTTAGTCCAGGATCAGACTATGTTAGTCTAAGATCATACAATGTTAATCCAGGATCAGACTATGTTAGTCCAGGATCAGACTATGTTAGTCCAGGATCAGACTATGTTAGTCCAAGATCAGTCTATGTTAATCCCGGATCAGACTATGTTAGTCCAGGATCAGACTATGTTAGTCCAGGATCAGACTACATGAATGTAAAGGCTTACATCGATCTTCATTGTTCGTAAATCGAGGGCTTGGCGTGAAACGGTTGTAACTAAAATTGGCATTTTTTCACCAATGTTAATCACCTCGCCACAAAGTCTTTATTAGCGTTAAATCATTTTCTTGGTAAACAATGGGAATTTAGTTGCCATTGCTCGTTCTGAGCAATGACACCTAAATTTGCATTGTTTACAAAGGGGTTAAAATTGCCCCTAAACCAGGGTTTTCAAAATAAGTTTTAAGTTACAACCGTTTCACGCCAAGCCCTCGAAATGTAGTTAAATGTCAAACATTACGGCCTGCGTACATGTTGATAAGGGTCAACTACGAACATATATGTCGGGTAATTGTTCATTGTACTATGTTGTAGTTGGTATGTTTTGTTATGCAAAATGGCGATAAATTTAAATATTTACTTACTTACTTACTTACTAGAAAAGCGATGAAACTCTCCTTTTCTCCATTTCCCACATGTCAAGTAATGACATTTTTATACCAAATCAACTAAAAAGGTAGGTTTTTTTGGGGTGCATCAGAACATATGTGCTACCTGGGACTACTAACTTATTAGTAGTCACTGGTGCTACACTTGAATAATGTTATGCGAAGCCCCATACAGTACATGCGAACTATGAAAGCTGTCGATAGACTCTGGAAATACTAAGGTTTACAGTTATGTGTTTCTGAAATAAGATGTGCTCCAGGAAAACTGGTGATTGCGACAAGTAAGGATTCAGATTGCCATTCTCATCCGCTGCAGCCTGATCTGAATCTCTTCTGTTCGCCAATCAGCCACAGACACTTTTGACAAACCTACTACGTTTGAATTGTTGGTTAGCGTGGATACATACGTAGATCATTATAGGTTCAGCGATTTCTGTAATTTCCGAAAAATACCGATCTTTAACGAATTCATAATGTTCCGTTAGGAACGTGTTACCTAAATATAAACACACTCGGGTTGTTTTTTCTGGAACTTGGCTGTTATGTTATTAGAACTCATACAAACATACTCGAGTTGGTTTTTCTGGAACTTCGGTGTTATGTTATTAGAACTCATACAAACATACTCGGGTTAGTTTTCTGGAACTTTGCTGTTATGTTATTAGAACTCATACAAACATACTCGGGTTAGTTTTTCTGGAACTTGGCTGTTATGTTATTAGAACTCATACAAACATACTCGGGTTAGTTTTTCTGGAACTTGGCTGTTATGTTATTAGAACTCATACAAACATACTCGGGTTAGTTTTCTGGAACTTTGCTGTTATGTTATTAGAACTCATACAAACATACTCGGGTTAGTTTTTCTGGAACTTCGGTGTTATGTTATTAGAACTCATACAAACATACTCGGGTTAGTTTTTCTGGAACTTGGCTGTTATGTTATTAGAACTCATACAAACATACTCGGGTTAGTTTTTCTGGAACTTGGCTGTTATGTTATTAGAACTCATACAAACATACTCGGGTTAGTTTTCTGGAACTTCGGTGTTATGTTATTAGATCTCATACAAACATACTCGAGTTGGTTTTTCTGGAACTTGGCTGTTATGTTATTAGAACTCATACAAACATACTCGGGTTAGTTTTTCTGGAACTTGGCTGTTATGTTATTAGAACTCATACAAACATACTCGGGTTAGTTTTCCTGGAACTTGGCTGTTATGTTATTAGAACTCATACAAACATACTCGGGTTAGTTTTTCTGGAACTTGGCTGTTATGTTATTAGAACTCATACAAACATACTCGGGTTAGTTTTCTGGAACTTCGCTGTTATGTTATTAGAACTCATACAAACATACTCGGGTTAGTTTTCTGGAACTTGGCTGTTATGTTATTAGAACTCATACAAACAAACTCGGGTTAGTTTTTCTGGAACTTGGCTGTTATGTTATTAGAACTCATACAAACATACTCGGGTTAGTTTTCTGGAACTTCGCTGTTATGTTATTAGAACTCATACAAACATACTCGGGTTAGTTTTTCTGGAACTTCGCTGTTATGTTATTAGAACTCATACAAACATACTCGGGTTAGTTTTCTGGAACTTCGGTGTTATGTTATTAGAACTCATACAAACATACTCGGGTTAGTTTTCTGGAACTTCGCTGTTATGTTATTAGAACTCATACAAACATACTCGGGTTAGTTTTCTGGAACTTCGCTGTTATGTTATTATAACTCATACAAACATACTCGAGTTGGTTTTTCTGGAACTTGGCTGTTATGTTATTAGAACTCATACAAACATACTCGAGTTGGTTTTTCTGGAACTTCGGTGTTATGTTATTAGAACTCATACAAACATACTCGAGTTGGTTTTTCTGGAACTTCGGTGTTATGTTATTAGAACTCATACAAACATACTCGGGTTAGTTTTTCTGGAACTTGGCTGTTATGTTATTAGAACTCATACAAACATACTCGGGTTAGTTTTCCTGGAACTTTGCTGTTATGTTATTAGAACTCATACAAACATACTCGGGTTAGTTTTCCTGGAACTTGGCTGTTATGTTATTAGAACTCATACAAACATACTCGGGTTAGTTTTCTGGAACATGGCTGTTATGTTATTAGAACTCATACAAACATACTCGGGTTAGTTTTCCTGGAACTTGGCTGTTATGTTATTAGAACTCATACAAACATACTCGGGTTAGTTTTTCTGGAACTTGGCTGTTATGTTATAAGAACTCATACAAACATACTCGAGTTGGTTTTTCTGGAACTTCGGTGTTATGTTATTAGAACTCATACAAACATACTCGAGTTGGTTTTTCTGGAACTTCGGTGTTATGTTATTAGAGCTCATACAAACATACTCGGGTTGGTTTTTCTGGAACTTCGGTGTTATGTTATTAGATCTCATACAAACATACTCGGGTTAGTTTTCTGGAACTTCGCTGTTATGTTATTATAACTCATACAAACATACTCGAGTTGGTTTTTCTGGAACTTCGCTGTTATGTTATTAGAACTCATACAAACATACTCGGGTTAGTTTTCTGGAACATGGCTGTTATGTTATTAGAACTCATACAAACATACTCGAGTTAGTTTTCCTGGAACTTGGCTGTTATGTTATTAGAACTCATACAAACATACTCGGGTTAGTTTTCTGGAACTTGGCTGTTATGTTAGAACTCATACAAACATACTCGGGTTAGTTTTTCTGGAACTTGGCTGTTATGTTATTAGAACTCATACAAACATACTCGGGTTAGTTTTCCTGGAACTTTGCTGTTATGTTATTAGAACTCATACAAACATACTCGGGTTGGTTTTTCTGGAACTTGGCTGTTATGTTATTAGAACTCATACAAACACACTCGGGTTAGTTTTCCTGGAACTTGGCTGTTATGTTATTAGAACTCATACAAACATACTCGGGTTGGTTTTCCTGGAACTTGGCTGTTATGTTATTAGAACTCATACAAACACACTCGGGTTAGTTTTCCTGGAACTTGGCTGTTATGTTATTATATCTCATACAAACATACTCGGGTTAGTTTTCCTGGAACTTTGCTGTTATGTTATTAGAACTCATACAAACATACTCGGGTTAGTTTTTCTGGAACTTTGCTGTTATGTTATTAGAACTCATACAAACATACTCGGGTTAGTTTTTCTGGAACTTTGCTGTTATGTTATTAGATCTCATACAAACATACTCGGGTTAGTTTTTCTGGAACTTGGCTGTTATGTTATTAGAACTCATACAAACATACTCGGGTTAGTTTTCCTGGAACTTGGCTGTTATGTTATTCGATCTCATACAAACAAACTCGGGTAAGTTTTTCTAGAACTTTGCTGTTATCTTATTAGAACTCATACAAACATACTCGGGTTAGTTTTTCTGGAACTTCGGTGTTATGTTATTAGATCTCATACAAACATACTCGGGTTAGTTTTTCTGGAACTTTGCTGTTATGTTATTAGATCTCATACAAACATACTCGGGTTAGTTTTTCTGGAACTTGGCTGTTATGTTATTAGAACTCATACAAACATACTCGGGTTAGTTTTCCTGGAACTTGGCTGTTATGTTATTCGATCTCATACAAACAAACTCGGGTAAGTTTTTCTAGAACTTTGCTGTTATCTTATTAGAACTCATACAAACATACTCGGGTTAGTTTTTCTGGAACTTGGCTGTTATGTTATTATATCTCATACAAACATACTCGAGTTAGTTTTTCTGGAACTTCGGTGTTATGTTATTAGAGCTCATACAAACATACTCGGGTTGGTTTTTCTGGAACTTCGGTGTTATGTTATTAGATCTCATACAAACATACTCGGGTTGGTTTTTCTGGAACTTCGGTGTTATGTTATTAGAACTCATACAAACATACTCGGGTTGGTTTTTCTGGAACTTCGGTGTAATGTTATTAGATATCATACAAACATACTCGGGTTGGTTTTTCTGGAACTTCGGTGTTATGTTATTAGAACTCATACAAACATACTCGGGTTGGTTTTTCTGGAACTTCGGTGTTATGTTATTAGATCTCATACAAACATACTCGGGTTGTTTTTTCTGGAACTTCGGTGTTATGTTATTAGATCTCATACAAACATACTCGGGTTGTTTTTTCTGGAACTTCGGTGTTATGTTATTAGAACTCATACAAACATACTCGGGTTAGTTTTCCTGGAACTTGGCTGTTATGTTATTAGAACTCATACAAACATACTCGGGTTAGTTTTTCTGGAACTTGGCTGTTATGTTATTAGAACTCATACAAACCTACTCGGGTTAGTTTTCCTGGAACTTCGCTGTTATGTTATTAGAACTCATACAAACATACTCGGGTTAGTTTTCCTGGAACTTGGCTGTTATGTTATTAGATCTCATACAAACAAACTCGGGTAAGTTTTTCTAGAACTTAAGTGTTATGTTATTAGATCTCATACAAACAAACTCGGGTAAGTTTTTCTAGAACTTTGCTGTTATGTTATTATATCTCATACAAACAAACTCGGGTAAGTTTTTCTAGAACTTGGCTGTTATGTTATTAGAACTCATACAAACATACTCGGGTTAGTTTTCCTGGAACTTGGCTGTTATGTTATTAGATCTCATACAAACAAACTCGGTAAAGTTTTTCTAGAACTTGGCTGTTATGTTATTAGATCTCATACAAACAAACTCGGGTAAGTTTTTCTAGAACTTGGCTGTTATGTTATTATAAATCATACAAACATACTCGGGTTAGTTTTTCTGGAACTTCGCTGTTATGTTATTAGATCTCATACAAACATACTCGGGTTAGTTTTTCTGGAACTTCGCTGTTATGTTATTAGAACTCATACAAACATACCGATCCCTTATCCCGCTGAACACGCCTTTAAAACAACAACAACATTTGCTTATACTGTTTAACACAGTTTTCGATAACAATTGCGAACAATGTAGACCAAGATCGGCCTGAGTTTTTGCAGTCTCATCTTGGTCTACATAATCCGATGCGCATTTAGTAATATCAAGAGAAGGTTTGCTCGTAACTACGTGACAACTAGTCTAACAGCAGGGATGGCAATACCGAAAGTGGGAATATAGCGGGATACGGGTTAACCCCCTCCCACTTGCAGACGCAATCTGAATCATCTGCAGCAGACGACTTTTGAAACTTCTGTGGCAAAAAGAGAAATTGCTCATGACAAGCGATTTCTACATATGCCACAATGTGTTCTACTCTCTTCAGTAATTACTCTTTCATTTGTAAATATGTTACCACATACATTGTATTAGCCTAGATTTTGTCAAAGTCGTCTGCTGCATATTTCTCTTTTGGGAGAAAGGGATAATATAAAACTCGAGACAGACAATTGCAGACGCAACGAAGTTCGACTTCAATAAAACATTCAATAAAAGGATTGGCGAAGTTGAAAAATATTTGTCTGTGAATTTTGACAGCCGTGTAGTTTTGTAAAACTGTCAATGTATGCTATATATACTTATTGTATACATGTGCACAAATTAATGATGATAATTTAACGTCGACAAAGTCTGTATATGTTGACCAGGGATGGCAATAAATAAAACACGCGATAATCGAATATTCGAATGATTCATATGTCTGTGTTCACGGGAAGCTTTTAGATTGGTTACCTCCTCTGATATCATCCCATCGCATATATATATATATATATATATATATATATGGATCGGTATAGTTGATTGATTGATTGGGGTTTAACGCCGTTTTTAACAATTTCTCAGTTATATCACGGCGGTGGTGGAAGACGAATGACGCATGTCGCATTGACTTTTGTCAATCGTCGGAAATAAAGTTGGCCGAGCCGGGATTCGAACTCACAACTACTGGATTGACAGGCCACGTCGCTACCGACTGAGCTATAGGGGCTCGGCGGATCGGTACAGACTAATCAAAACGGAGATTGTCCGAGACTTTCCATACCATGTGAGTAGAACCGCTGGCGTATTCATTTAAAGCGCTCATTATACACGAAAACTGAGCAGGTTTAATCCAACTGTTTTTAGTTTGTCTAAACATGTCAAGTTTGTATAAAACTTACTTCGTTTGCAACGAAAAATCCAAATCAATGGTAAAAAGTATGATATTTTAGACAGTTTGAAATAACGTCAAATGATATCTGATTGGTCGAATCAAAACAAGGGAGATATCTGCCTCTACCCGTTTCAACTAGGAACCAGTTAAGAGAAAATAAAGTAAAAAATTATCTCTTATTATCGCTACTGTTTTTGTCCAATTCCTCTTTACTATTTGTACGATTATTTGAGAATAACCAACCTAGCGTAATTATTACAACTGTACATAACATTGTATCTGCGTATCCATGAGATCGTGTCTAAACTGACGACTTTTCTCAGACGTTTCTTGAATCCCTAAGTGACAAATTGACGAACAGTGTATAACTGGATCAAACTGCATGGACGTGCATATTGAACTGCATCTACACTGAACGCATATGCCCCAAGGTTCGTGGTACACACAAGTTTCAAAGTTTCACATTTATTTATATCACATAATTATATATAGTTCAGACATTGATCCTTCTGATTGGTTGTTCAAAAAATTCCAATAGTGATTTGTTGTAGATTTTAAGATCGTAGTATTCCTTCTTATTCAATAGAAGAACAAGACGAATTTTGATGAAGAGCATCAAAGACGCCGCGCATGATTTTGAAGCATGACTTAAAGAAAGCAGATGCAGTTCAGTACATTTAAATGACGTGTAAACAGACAGGATGTAAATATTTCGAACAAGAAGGCCAAATGTCACTTTATCTTAAACAAGAAGACCAATATGTGCCTACATTGCCCACCTGGCTACCATAGTCTTAGGCGGCTTATAATAAAATGTTGTCAATAGCAGATAGGGTCAATTTTGACGTAAGGATAGACGTTTTATATGCTGCGATCTATGTGATATTCAGCATGTGAAGTTCAGTCGCGAAATGTCAAGTTTAGTCCTCAAACCATTTGGTTTACAGTTTGACTGCAACTTCAAAGTGTCATACAAGCTGAAGTTTCTTAATTGTTTACCAATAAACGGTTTTTAATCTGCTCTAACTAGATCAATTAGATAAAAAAAAAACATATGTACTTAAATATTAACATATATTAAGGTTTAATGCCTCTAGTTATAAGTTAAGTATATGACACAAGCTTTGGAAGGAGTGCGGGAAGTTTATTCTCCTTCCAGTTTAGCAGAAGTATGATAACAAAGACGGGAGTATATAATTGATTGATTGATTGATTGGGGTTTAACGCCGTTTTTAACATTTTATTAGTCATATCACGGCGGCCAGTTAACCTACTCATGTATTTCCTGGTTTTCACACACCAGTACTCCACACAATAATCTTCCCAAGCAACTGGCTGCTTTTCCACATAGACGTAGCCTATTGGTGGAAGACGAATGACGCATGTCGCATTGACTTTTGTCAAACGTCGGAAAGAAAGTTGACCGAGCCGGGATTCGAACTCACAACCCCTGAATTGACAGCCCGCGTCGCTACCGACTGAGTTACAAGGGCTCGGTCACGGGAGTATATAAACAAAACATACGATGTTAATTTAAAAAAGTTTAAATATTATTTTATATACATGTATTATAATGTTTTTTGTGAGCTTTTAACCACTATCCTTTTAAGATCTAGCAGAGGTAGCGACATGGGAATTTATTAGAGTTCCTTGTTCGAACAAGCAAATGGGATTAACTACCCGAATGTTCTATAGCCTTTGTGTAAACCAAACAATTAAACAAGTGTAGCCTTGGAAGTTGCGGAAAAGTGCAACCCGTAAAGCAACCTATAAAAAAAGCGTAGCCTAAGACATATTACAGAGTTTTTCTTTACAATAATAATGTTGGTTGCTCCCTTTTCGATTACGTCACCCCATGGTACAAATTGAAACGTATCCAATACTGACTCCGCGCTTCCGCGCGGCGTCAATAAAGGAATCGTGTACGAATTAAAAGTAACTTCCGAAATCCATTGAATAAGGATTTACAAAAGGCACAAGGAAAAGGGAATGCAACTATTGATATACCGTTTTGTAACGGAAAAAGTAGTGTGCAAAGTAATTCTATTAGTGTGGAAATGTCGCCTTTTGTTAGAAATTTAAATCAAATTAGTGTAAGTCATGACTTTGTGTCGTGAACAAACTACTTTGAGCGCACCTAAAGGTGACATCGTGCGAATATCTTTTGAGAAACAAGATATTTCCAAAGGATGTCAAGCTGTTAAATGTGTTTGTCTTAATGAGTATAACACCATTTCACCATTTGTTCCGTCATATCATAGACATAGACATAGTTGTTATTTACGTACATATATAATATAGGATCTGACATGAGATGTCATTTCATATACAGTTTTATTAAACGAGTTCAAGAAATTTGTTATAACGCGAGCCTTTATGAAATGACATCGAATGTCAGATTATTTTTATCACATGACGAAACACAAAAAGAAAATCGAGTTTTCGCGGTCAGAAAATAGTCCCAACATGTAATACTTAATAAATTGTTAACTAATCACACAAAATATATTTTTATGAACGTTAATGGTCCGTTTACCTCGTCCATCTATCGTGACGTGACGTGGTTTGTGTTCACCAGATACACGTTCTCAGCCATTTTGTTTACATTCGCGGATGAATACAAAAATAGTGATTCGGTCATGTTATATTACACATGTTTAACATATAACAGTTATATATAAAGAAATACATAATGGGTATATTAGATCACCCAATAATAGAGATACAATAAATATATGAATAATCTGCAAAAAAAATAGTCCGTCTGCTAATTGAAATCAAATTAAATATTGAAATAAAGGATAGCTGCTCGCCAAATGGCATTATTGCCGAGCGCGAGGGTAAACAACGTCATAAATCATCATCGTATATTAGATCGAATACAAGCATTGTCATGTGATAAATATGCATCTTTTAATATAAACAAATAAAGAAAAACATAATTTCAAGGTCAATTAAAAAGAAAAACAAATCCGTGTTTTGGGGATAAACTACTCTGATTTTAACTTTGTAAGAGGAGAATGAGACGTTTAACTATTTATTTCATTGATCGGTCGGACTGGTGTTTAAGAGAATCACATAGAAAAATAAATGTAGGCTTAAATAACAAAAAATATATGGTATGAGAACACACTAATTTATGACAACATGGTGATATAGATGTAACAACACTGGGCTAGGAAATGTACCTTACCCAAGAGTTCTCAACAATAACTGTCGCCAGTGGGGATCAAACCCTGTTAAACCGTTTGGATATATACGTACAATAGGCTGGCGATAACTCGAAGTGGAAAGGAACCCTTAAATTACTTCGAATTATCGACGTGTACTTTTCATTTCGAATTTTATTTAAACTTGGATGTTGATAATGAAAGGAAATTTAGTGATAACATCATTTTAAATAAACACTGGCCACATTTTTTTTTTTCAGTAGCTTATTTGAAAGTTATGTCATTTTGTGTATATTCTGATAAGCCTGATCAGATGCACAGGGTCATCTGAACCTATACATTTCAGAAATTCAAGTTTGTACCTTTTCCCATGGATGGGCTAAATTACTGTTTGAGGTACCAGCGACCGGTATGGGCTTAATTACTGCTTGAGGTACCAGCGACCAGTCTGGGCTAAATTACTGTTTGCGGTACCAGCGACCAGTGAAGACTCGGCTGCGTATGTGGGTATGCACGGTCTCACCAGGGCCTTCACTGTCCGTCGGTATAGTATATTGCAGTGAATGCTTCAGCTAATAAAAAACTAATATCACTAGTTAAACACCTCTGTTACTTTCCCAGTTTCAACAAACTGCTGCAGACGACATTTAAAACATCTCGACACAAATGAAAGCATCATTATTGAATAGAGTAGATAACTTTTATCAGTTAGCTCTCCTTTGTCACAATATGTTCGAAAGTCGATTCGTCAACATGAATCTTAAGTGGTAAAGGGTTAAACGAGACCAAACCGGAGATGTAATAAGACCCGAAATCTCCAGACGCTACTCGTTTAACCCTTTACCACATACCCTTTACCACATACAACACATCTGCAGCAGACGACTTTGAAAACATGTAGGCACGAATACCGAGAATCGTTGTAAAGGAAAGTATAATTATTGAATAGAATTGACAACATTGTTGTAAATACAGAAATTGCTCAATATGATCAATTTCTCCCTTTGCAACACTGTCTTAAAAAGCCGTCTGATTCGGAGACGTCTAATGTCGTCACTTTGAGGGAAAGGGTTAAAACGTTTCCTATTCATTGACGCTGACAATTTCGGAACTCGACTATTTACGATAAATACGTACTGGGAGTAATAACCCATCTTTTGTATCATTATCGAAAAGAAACGACCTATTTCGGGTTTAAGTGAGTTGTAATCCAGGAAAGCATTGTTTGTTTGGTGCTTTACGCCGCTTTCAACAATGTTTCAGTTATATCACGGCGTTTCCTGTGTAGGTTACCAGTACTACTGGTCCATTTACCCTGACACCAGCCTGTCAGTCGTAATACAAACCCTGATCGCCGAGGGCAGCCATTACTACCATTGTTTAATTCCCCAGGCAAGCAAACCCTAGCGATATTATTTAATTCACGTGTCGAAACATGGATCCAAAGTGATACTGCTTTTCAGTGGTGTCTTAAAACCTTTGAATAATTTACGAACAATTCAGATCAAGATCAGACTACAGATGAGTTATATGAGTGGCGTATGGGTATTCGGGGGTATTCTCGCGTCTTCTCTCCGTAACGAGATCTTATAAAGTTGAATCGGCGACAAAATAATGGGGTTACTGTTCCAGCCTTTTGGTCAACAGATAGACCTAGGCCTATGTATACCATAGGCGGACAAAAAAATGGAGTTACAGTTCTAGCCTTTTGGTCAACAGATAGACATAGGCCTATGTATACCATAGGCGGACAATTAAGGATGTGCGTGTTCACTGTACGCAGGTGGAACAAGAACCAAGATTGCTAGACTCAGCTGATATCCAATTCCAGATCAATATATAATTATTATAAATATAGATAAAAGTAATTCCTAACAGACACACTGGGTCATCCAACATTGTTTGACTTACCTTGTTGGTCAATGTCCTTTGACATCAAAAGAGAAAATCCCACCATTACAAAGCAGACGAGAAGAAACGTAATGGCTGTACAGGCAACTACTCGCGTAACGCTTTTGTTCCCTGAACCACGTGCCTGACCCGTGACCTTTTCCTCAAGCGGTTCCTCCTCCATTAATGCTGTATGTGTTGACGTCAGCGCTGTTTGCGATGACGTGTTATCTTTGACGTCGATCTGACATATTGACACGGACATTTGTTCTATCTCGTCCTCCGACTTTATCATGGCTGACTAAATACCTGAAATTATAAATAGAAGATGAACACATTTTATTTGAGTCAGTTATCACAATCTAGGTCCTCCGAGATTCCTGGAAGTCCACAAATAGATTACAAACAATTAAAAGAGCCGTCCCGCGAGAAAACCAAAAGTGTAGACTCTGCGTAAAGTATCGATCCGGATCAGCTTGTGCATGCCGCGCATGTTAACCCGGATAGACAAAGTTCGCCTCCTGTGGATTTTCTGTTGCCGGAATCATTACTCTATACCTCTATCCACCTGATACGGAACGTGTCGGCCCGGATCAGTCTGCGTTGACTGCGCAGGCTGATCTTTGTCGATACATTACGCAGAGGCCATTATGTTGGTTTTTCTCGCGGGACGGCTCAAAATTGTTTAGTATATATAAGTAAATACATTTTAGCTGATTTGAATCACCTGACTAAATGGCGACTGTTGTAGAAAAAAGACCTGACTGCGCGGGTTCTCAGAAAGATATGATTCTACACTGGGCGCAAAAGTAGTTATTTTCTAAGGTAGATTGTTAGCTTGATCGCCGATCAAACTGAAAACAGAGGTACAGTGGTAGAGCGTCGGCCCTCACGTACTTCGGGTTCGAATCATGCCATGAGAAGGTTTTGTCTTCTGGATTTTTCACACAGATGGCGCGAGAATTTGTTAAGTCTTTAGGAAGCAGACATAGAGCGGGACTAATACATCAACAAGTTTAAACTAAATGGACAATGATTCATTGTTAAATCGAAAAGCTCAACAGAAATTGAGTGACACTGGGAACTGTCTTTTAGGTAACTAATACAATAACCAGAGGTCCAGATAAGGAGCTCTTCTTCCCACAATTTCTCTCTTATTATTAAAGCGAACCCTATGTTGTGGGAACTTAAAAGAATCGTCTCACGATTATTTTGAGTAGCCACAACATAGGGTTAGAGGATAAAATAAGAAAATAAGGATTTTAGAACATACAAAACGCCCCTTATCTCGAGCTCTGCAATTACTGATCGACTTATTGGTCTTTAACGCAATTTAAAACACTTTTTCAAACATTTCACGGCGGACATTTTACCTACTCATGTGCTTCATGGCTTTCTCATAACAGGACTCCACACAACAGACTTTCCAAGCAACTGGCTGCTTTTCCACATAAACTGCTAGCCCAAAGGTTGACGACGAATGACGCTTGTCACAGTGACTTTTGAAAGCCGGCGGTTTATCATTTTATCGATATCCCCCTCAACCCCGGGGTGAGGGTTTTTGGGAAAACCCCCTTGAGCTGTACTGTATGTTCGAAGTCGCAACCTCTGGATTGACAGCCCGCGTCGCTACCTAATGAGCTACCGGGGCTCGGTCTAATAAACTATAGGCGCGCATAGACCTTAAATAAGAAAGATATGTGACAACCGTAACCGGTGTCTGAAGCTTCGGACACTAATAAGATAGTTGTATCCAACAAATTGAATATGAATTGAACAGGAATCCTCGATCTGACGTTTAGATGGAAAACTAAATTGTTTATGGCATTTGTTGATGTAACCGTTCCTTTTTCTCTAAGTCTGCCAGGAAACAAATTATTATGTAATTGTACTTTACTAAGTGCAGAGCGGTTACATCCTTTATCCAAGCTCTATGTTCAGTATATGCTGACCTCCGTATTTGTTACAGTTGTCATTCATCTAATTCGTTAATTGTCCGGATTATCTGACACGGGTGTGATACGGGTCTCATCGTATCGTGTTTTAAATGATACAGGGGGTTTACGTGGGAAATCGGCCTCACTCACTCGTTATTGTAGTCAGACAAATGATTACGAGCAATTCGTACGTATGACTTCGGTAAAGGTTAGCTGACCCCGACGTCGGAACGAAGAGATCCGTACCAAGCGTTGCATTGTCATTTCAAATGGTCAGGAGACATTTTGGGTTTTTTACGCGGAACACAAACTGAATGATATACGGACACGAGTGAAAATCTTAACTGTAAATTGACAATGCTTAAATTATAATAAAGCTGGTGTTATTTAAGATTTGTCATTTAACTCCTTTTTCTGATTCCTCCTTGTGGGCATCTTTTTCAAAAATGAATGTGTCTTCAATACTTTTAGTAGAATGTCATGTAAGTAATAGTTCTGCAAAATAATCCCGAAAGCAGACTTGCGAGTTCAGAGGGGATTATATAATTTTATAATTTTGCACCTCTTTTTTATGACGCAGCAACCGGAGTCCTTAATCAAATCATACTATTTTTCAAAAGAATCACGACAGGTCCATTTATTTCGTTCTGGGTGAGCTTAAACAAAGAATTTTCAATTTTGAGAAAAAAGTTCAAAATATAGAAGTAAAAAATATTTGATCGTTTATTTATACGTATCATTTTAAAATGGAGTTATGATTTTGATACAGATTTGAGCGTCGATATCTCGTTCTAAAGGTCCCGTGTTCGAATCCCGTAATGAGTTAGTTCTGCCTTAGAGATTTGTCCAAGCAAACGTCGCGATGCTGGTTAACCATTTCCCTCATACAGTCACTTTCTGGTGCCTCTGCAGAAGATGATTTTTAACAATAGTGTGACAAAAGGATAAAATGCTTATCATGAACAATTTCACCTTTTGTTACAAAGGTTTCAACTCTTTTCAAAACTTAAATTTTCCTTTATAGGGATTTTCCGAAATTTTGTCTAGATGTTTTCAAAGTCATCTGCTGCTGTGAAT
Organism: Serripes groenlandicus; assembly: GCA_031761405.1. Classification (NCBI taxonomy): domain Eukaryota; kingdom Metazoa; phylum Mollusca; class Bivalvia; order Cardiida; family Cardiidae; genus Serripes; species Serripes groenlandicus. Next base: position 75,309,020 of record JASEVX010000003.1, read on the forward strand.
TGTTGGATGTGTGAGCGGGTTACGTCTCCAGGAAGCAGACATAGAGAGTGATTGATAAAAGCCAGAGGTCTAGAAAAGGAGGAGTAAACTGGTGTTTACCCAACGATATCTCTCTTATGACTCAACCAAACCCTATGACGTAGGTATTCAAAAGAATCGTCTCACTGAGACGATTCTTTTGAGTACACACAACATAGGGTTTCAAGATCATTTAAGCATTTGAGGATGTGAAATACTCTTCGTATCTAGAGCTCTGAAAGCTGAAAGTTAGTTTCGCAATCGATGTTTACAAAATAAATAAGTTTTAACTAAAAATTAAGGAATATATGCCGATTTTGAAAACAAAATAATACATACTTTTTAACCACTTTTCCCATCTACAGATACCTGAGTTCATTTGTACCAGGGGTAGGATAAAACCGAAAACTAGGCAAGTTTTATTTTTTCCCTTCGATATATTCCCGCAGACATATTCGATAGTAATTCGATACAGCTACTAAATTTGTTTAAACTATGCTATTTGAAGACAGCTGAACTTTGCTCGCGATTTCGAGACAAGTCAAACTAATATTCTCGTCTGGAAACATGATTTATTATCAAACTTATTATCGAAGTTACGCTCCGTGATCCCATATAGACATAAACAGTAGTTTTATAACACCAGCCATTTCGCACTAATATAAAACTACTCGCTTGTATAGTCGGTTTTGGGTCCTATATTTGTACGGTGTTTTACGATGGTTTATACAGTATTAATGAGCCGTGCGCGAGAAAACCAACGTTATGGTCTCTGCGTAATGTATTGACTCTGGTAAGCCTGCGCAGTCCGGGTCGACACATTCCGCCTCAGACGGATAGAGGTATAGAGTAGTAATGATTCCTTAAACAGAAAATCCACAGGAGGCGAAAAGTGTCTATCCGGGTTAGCCTGCCCGGCATGATTTAGCCGATCCGGGTCGATACTTTACGCAGAGTCAAGAATGTTGGTTTTCTCGCAGGACGGCTCATTTCAGTCACATGACAGGATATCACGGGTATATTACTAATTCTGGTAATAAGCTGACATCAGCGCATCCGTCGTAACGCTATTCTCCCAACAGTGAGAGACACGACGGGTAGCCACTACTATCATTTATAATTTCTTTTGTATGACCCGATCGGGGATCGATTCCCGGTTTCTAGCTAGCGAGACATACTATCTTAGAAATAGGCCACCGATGCGGTTTAATTGTTATAGCAACTGTTTTGAATAGGGTTCCAGTATGCATGTGTGGCTAGAGCAAAAACAGAAGAGATCATGATTAGACTGCACTGAGTAGCAAGTTAATCAGGATGTTCTCCAACCGCTGTGACCCGAAGGTTGGTATTTTATGTGAAGTGGCTAAATGGTTATTACCTTATTAAAAACAACATATTTAGTTTTTCGTTTATAGGTAACGCGCACATATCCAACTATGAGAATCAGCGACTGTCAAAAATCGATAACAGAAATTACATTGAATTATAGAGGAATGTTTTAGTTTTTTTCTCTATGACAATTTTATTTCACAAAAGAAAAATATCTCCTGAATATAAATATATATTTTTTATGTGATTTATCTTAATAACATTTTGGTCATTTTTAACTTTAAATACAGTCATCCAAATTTCCCTCTTCCTTACATATAAACAAACCGTTAAGAAAATTAATTATTTTTCCGCTAATTTTTACATGTTCTTCAGTGAATATCTTTAATTCAAAAATAAAATATTAAAAGGGCACTTATGGTATAATGTAGAAAATTCATTTAACTATTATTTGACATATATTTTATTAAAATAAATTAATACAATTTTGGTCCTTTTTAACATTTTCTACAAGTACAACTGATTTTTCAGCGTAAAAATGTTATCAGTAGACAATGAAGTATCCTGTATATCTCTATATTGCCCCTCGGCATCACTATCGATGTATACATTTTTGTTTTTTGTTTTTGTATACATACCGAAAGTTACGCAAATGTCCGGTAATTCCCATGTTTATTACATGACGAGCATTGTGCCATATGTTTGTTTTTCTCCAATAACCCATGAAACTTTCCGCAATGAAACATACTAAAATCATGTGAGTCACCATTTTGGGTAATAAAAAGCGGTCGGTCAGACGAAACACACGGATTGAAAATTATTGCAATGCTTTTTGTTTAAATCGATATTTATGGTCCTTAAAGTGCTGTGTTATTTTCATGTGAATTAACATTTATACGAAAAAAATTCTGTTTTGTATGTGCGCTTAATGACATAGGCTGTCAATGCGCCGTAACATAATACACATTCATTCATTCACGAAAAGGTAAAACAAATCAAAGTACTGAAAGTACTAGTAACGAATTATTTTGAACATGTATTGTATTGTAAAATCTAATTTATGAATGCAATTGATCATGCTATTGCACAATTTAGTCTATTTTATTATTATTAATATTTTTGTCCAGAGATTATTTTTATCAGTAAATGTAGCATTTCAACGGCGATGCGAGCGTAACTCTTTCACTAAGCTCTGCGTAAAGTCTGTCAAAACACCCATGGCATATTTGTGAGATTTACATTGTTAGTTCGATTTGTTTTCGTCACCAGGGGCGGATCCAGGATTTCGGCTTATATTATAACTATGTTTCATGTGAGTGAATTAATTATTATAAATCTATAATGTTTAACAAATCGCATAAAATAAGAATTAAAAAAAAAAAAAAAGAACAGTTCCAATTGGAACTCGAACTCGCGTCTATAAGTAGTCCATGGTTAGTAGTTCTACACGCTCTCCATTACACCACGGTACTTTGATACAACATTTGAGCGTTACTTTCGTATATATATATTAAGCTAACTGAATGCGCGCGTATGTAAACCATGATCTATAATTAGAAAGCCCCTTTGATCATCGTTATCATGTTGGAAAAAGGAGAAACAACGGCGATGCGAGCGTTTAAAATGCACACTGACTATTTCACTGAGCTCTGCGTAGTGGCATATTTGTGAGATTAACATTGTTCTATACAGCGTGGGGTCGACTTCTAGTGAATGGGCATACGACTAAAATTCATACTTGTGCCTTATACGTACCTGCCGACAAATGAAATATATATGCGCGTACTGTTAATTTGATATTTTCTAGAAAATTGATTATCTATGATGATTCGATAGTATAATTATGACTTCACTGTATTGAAATAACACGTAGAAGTCATTTTAATATCGAAAAAATACTAGGACTATTTAGGTGCAGCGAATGTGTATTCTAAGCGGAAGTGTAGTTTAACCGTGACTTCCGCAAACAAACACGATCGCGTTAACTGTATTATTTTTTGAGAAAAAATAATTCGTTAAAAATGGAACTGTTAACGAAAAAAAAAGAATTCGTCATAATAGACAGCAATACGACGTCAGAACATATACATTTTAACTGTACCGTTCTTTACTGACAAGGTGATCTAGACGCACGTAATTTTCAGTAATCAATCGGTAATGTCCGTGTTTGATCAACAATAAAAACACTTTATAATTCAATATTTCGACCATAGGCCTTTTTCAATCTATATTTAAGATCACACACTATGTTGCGTCATCTTAAAAGTATTGAACATGAAGACTAACATGATGATTATCGTAGCCAAGGACGACGTCGCGTCATTTCCGTAACACTTCAGTTTGGCGTAACTTCAAATGGAGCGATGTCATGGAATCAACTTGAAACACCCCAAATTCCTATACATGAGCACTAGATTCACTCACACAAAATGGTTATACAATGTATACGTTGATTAGATCAGACTGGGTATGTACATGTCAATCAAGATGCCTATCCCCAATACGCAACAAAAACATAAAGGCCCACTCATATTCATCCACGCTTGATAATTCCTATAAATAAAAAACAAATTGAAAACAACTTGGCAAGGAGATAAAATATATATAAATGAAAGTATAATTATTGATCCGACATTGTGGCAAAAAGATAAATTGCTCATGCAATTGTTCCTTTGCGACAATATTTTCATAAGTCTTCTGCTGCAGGGGCGTCTATAACCATCTTTATTATGGAAAGCCTTAATCAGAAATGTGACCCCCTGTATAAATGTATGTAGCATTCAGGTTCTAGATAATCTGACATGATCCAATCGTATAAAGTATCGTTGTCTTCTTCAGATTCTCTGGTAAAAAACAAGTTCGATAGTAATTTGATTAACAGATCAAATGGTTTGTTTTACGCGATATTTGAAAGTATCCAAACTATCTTTACAGATCCAATATGCTTTCGGTCTGCCGACATAGATTCCTATTGTCTTATACACTTGGCTATACCATTTTAACCATTTTTTCACACTAAACATATCTGCAGCAGACGTCTTCGGAAACATCCAGATATACATGGAAAAACATTATAAATGAATGGATTATTGTTCAATAAAAGGGTAGAAAACACTGTGTCAAAAATAAAAATAAAACAAACATGTAATGTTTAACAATTTCTCCTTTGATACACTGCTGCTTTACAAAGTTGTCTGCTATAGATTCGTTACATTACATCTTCATGTGAACATAGGATAAACAAAGTACACAGCTTTGATTAGCTAATGATTCCGACTTCTGTCAGCTAAGCCTGAACTTTCCACAAAACATCAGAACGAGTTTCACTTCTGAAAGGAGCATTTCGATGTAGAATAGCCCAAACAGTTTCAGGTAGGGCAACTTAGTGACAGAGGAATTAAACAGCATGTTTACTCTTTCTGTGATTGTTTGCACTTTGATATCTGTATTCACCGGTATAATCAGACGAAGTAGCGTCAGTGTTACTTTCTCAGTATAAAAAAAGAAATTATTAAATATGGCATCTCGTTGGATAAGTGGTAGGTAGAATAATATAACATCATTCTTGGTGTATATCAAACAGGTGGAACGATAATAATAACACCAACACAGTCCTCCAGATAAAATACATACTTAACTGGTATGTCTCTATTTGACTGTCTTAAAGGGAATCCGCTGTGGTTGAGTGGTTAGCGTCGGGGATTTGAAACCAGGTGTCCCCGGTTCGATCCCCAGTCCTGGCACTACGGTCATGATGGAGGGCCCTTCGGCAAGGCACGTCTTCTTGCCTAGTACTGGTGTGTTTACCCAGGGATCATGAATAAGTGACATGATATAACTAAAATAATGTAGAAAGCGGCGTAAAACCCCAATAAAACAAAGACTGTCTTAAAGTTTTAAAACTAAGTTAAAGGGACTGAACACCATAATGGTCCAAAATCGTCATATTTTATACTTATTCTAATTAATCCAAAATACGTCGATATATATGTAACGGAATGTTGTAGTCTTGTTTTTCATTATTTCATAGGAAATAAGCAGTTAAAAAAACGTCCGCTCCGTGTTTTACCGTTTAAAAATACCGTGGAATTTCCTCTTGCTCATTTGAATTTGTGGGTTCAATTCGACATTCTCTAACACTATCGACTCATTACATTCATGTACATGCGTGAGTGTAAGGAACGACAAATCTGCGAATGAGATTGTCAATTCGGTTGTAGTGATCACGTGATAAATATACAGCGATATTATTAGATTTACTGGGTTACTAACCCAGTAGATTTTATAATGCAAAATAACAAAAAATCTCCGCAATATTAATAGTGTGCATATATTGAAGTACATCAGTCAGCAAATCTCAATGCCTTACATGCAAAAACATCAAGGTAATAGCAATTTTTAAAAGATTTCCTTTTTTTTCCGCTTTTTTCTCATATGGGATTCAGTCCCTTTAACAGTCTACACTTATATGATGTATCGAACATGTTTGAATTTTATATTTTTGATAATGTGATCTTGTGATTGGAATAAAAGAAGGGATATGTTGATACCAAACTGGGGCAAGTTCTGACGGGTTGCTATCAGGAAACGCGTTTTCTTATAAGATACAGGACATGACCCTCGTTTTTTCTCTGATTATTTTTCAAAAGTCGATCTTGTCAGTGATATATCTGTATGTGACGCATAGAACAAAACAAATATAATGTTTTAATTGAAGGCTGAAGTAGGCTGATTTACATTTAAACAAAGAAGGACTCGTTTATGATTAATCATTTTCAACATACACTATTTCAGCAGCAGCATACTTTGAAAGGGTCTAAGTAAAAATATGAAATATCTACGTAAATGAAAATATAATAACTGAAAAGAGTTGAAAACGTTGTTGCCAATGGAAAAACTGCTCATTATATGCAATTTCTCTTTTTGCCGAAATGCTTTCAAAAGTCGCTTGCTATAGAGGAGTCTGTATCTATATAAACATCAAACAAGAACGCCGCGGAGCGAACGCCATCGCTCACCTGTCTTTTCTAAGTCGAAAAGGGGCATTACTGAATAATTATTAAAGCTAGAAGTATATGACTTGGTATAGACATGCATATTGTACCTTGAATTATTTGTACCAAGTTTCATTTGAAAATGTTGAACGCCTTTTTCAGTTATGAGGTAAAGCTAAAGGTTTTTGACGACGCCAAGGGTATCACAATAGCCCGACTTCTTTTGTTTTTTGAAAGTTAAACTTATGTTAATCAACACTGAAAAGGAAGAGGGAATCGTTTTAGTAGTCTGCAACCTTTACCAAGATGGTATAATCTAGGAAAGCAGTGTTATTTTTACTTTCTAAATACACCAAAAGAATGATTGCCTAAAACAACTCTGTCTGTAATTACTACGTGGCCGATTTTAAATACCATAATTACGTTTTTCAAAGTCTAGTTTTAACTTTGTTGTTATTATTATGCGTAATCGATTGCGAACCAATTTCTCAACTATTGGCATTACTCACTCCCGACGGTTGCCTCCAGGAAACTGACCCAGTATTAACGTCGCCGTTGCTGAAAAGTCCCGAAACGCTGACTCTCCTCACCGCGGTAATCGAACTCAGAGCCTTTCGAGCCCTTGCTCTACACCCAGGGTCACTGTCACCAACACAACTTTACTCCAAATGTTCATCTACCAATATCTCAAGATTGTGTATCCAATAAAACAAAACATTACATCTAAGGTTCATCTACCAATATCACGAGTTAGTATCAACATAACTTTACCACTAGGACTCATCTTTATCGAGTTAGTATTTTTCAAAACTTTACTGTTTAGGTCAATCTACAAAAGTCACGAGTTGGTATCCAGCACAACTTTACTTCACAGGTTCATCTTACTATATCACGAGTATGTAGCCAACTAAGCATTACTTCTAAGGTTCATCTACCAATAGCCAGAGTAAGTATAGAACAAACATTTACAAATGTACTCCTAAGGTACATCTACCAATATCAAGAGTTTATATTCAACAAATATCTACAAATATTAATAGTGGGTTTCAAACTAAACTTGACCTCTATGGTTTATCTACCAATATCAAGAGTGTGTATCATACTAAACTTTACTTATAAGGTACATCTACTTATATCAAGAGTTTATATCCAACAACACTTTACTACTACAGTTTATCTACCAATATCAAGAGGGTGTATTCAACTTAACTTTACTCCTAAATTACATCTACCAATATCAAGAGGGTGTATTCAACTTAACTTTACTCCTAAATTACATCTACCAATATCAAGAGGGTGTATTCAACTTAACTTTACTCCTAAATTACATCTATCAATATCAAGAGGGTGTATTCAACTTAACTTTACTCCTAAATTACATCTACCAATATCAAGAGGTTGTATTCAACTTAACTTTACTCCTAAATTACATCTACCAATATCAAGAGTTTTTGTTCAACAAAACTTTACTACTACAGTTTATCTACAAATATCAAGTGTGGGTATCAAGCTCATGCTCGCCAAATGGCATTAATGCCGAGCGCGAGGGTAAACAACGCCAAACAACAACAACAAGCTCAACTTTACTCCTAAGGTACATCTACCAATAGCAAGAGTGTGTATCCACTTTAACTTGAATACTACGTTTTATCTACCAATATCAAGAGTGTGTATCCAACACAACTTTTCTCCTTAGTTTCATCTACCAAAAGCAAGTGTGTGTATCAAACAAAACTTTACTCCTCCGGTACATCTATCAATATCAAGAGTGTGTATCCAACTAAACTTTACTTATAATCTAGCATTATCAAGAGTTTCTATCCAACTAAACTTTACTCCTAAGGTGCATCTACCAATATCAAGAGTGTGTATCCAACCTTACTTCTAAGGTGCATCTAACAATATCAAACACAACTTACTTATAAGGTGTATCTACCAATATCAAGAGTGAGTATCCAACAACACTTTTCTCCTTAGTTTCATCTACCAATATCTAGAGTTTGTATCCAACTTTACTTTACTTCTAAGGTGCATCTAACAATAGCAAGAGTGTGTATCCAACACAACTATACTCCTAAGGTACATATACCAAAAACAAGAGTGTGTATCAAACAAAACTTTACTCCTAAGGTACATATACCAAAACCAAGAGTGTGTATCCAACACAACTATACGTCTAAGGTACATATTCCAAAAACAAGAGTGTGTATCCAACACAACTATACTTCTAAGGTACATATACCAAAAACAAGAGTGTGTATCAAACAAAACTTTACTCCTGAGGTACATCTATCAATATCAAGAGTGTGTATCCAACTAAACTTTACTTATAATCTAGCACTATCAAGAGTTTATGTCCAACTAAACTTTACTCCTAAGGTTCATCTACCAATATCAAGAGTGTGTATCCAACCTTACTTCTAAGGTGCATCTAACAATATCAAAAGTGTGTACATGTATACATTAGAACTTTACTCCTAAGGCTCATCTACCAAAAGCAAGAGTGTGTATCAAACACAACTTACTTATAAGGTTTATCTACAAATATCAAGAGTGTGTATTCAGCAAAACTTTACTACTACGATTTATCTACCAATATCAACAGTTTGTTTTATGTTTATCTACCAATATCAATACAAATTATATAGCCTAAAAATCTTTGCTTCTACAACTATCAATATATTGTATCTGATAAAGGTTCATCTACCAATTGCACGAATTTGTATCTTACAAAACGTTTCTTTTTAAGTCCATCTACGAATATACCGAGTTCGTACCCAAAGACACTTTGCTTCTAAGATGAGTGTGTATCCAACAAAATATTACTTCTAAATTCATCTACCAATATCACGAGTAAGTATCCCAAAAATGTTTGTCTCAAAATCCATTTACCAATATCCCGAGTTTTTATCCAACAAAGCTTTACTTCTAAGGTTCATTAACCAATATCACGAGTTTTCATCCAACACAACATTTACTTCTAAGGTTCATTTACCAATACCTCGAGTTTTTATCCAACAAATATTTACGTCTATGGTTCATCTACCAATATCCCGAGTTGTTATCCAACAAAACTTTACTTCTAAGGTTCATCTACCAATATCCCGAGTTGTTATCCAACAAAACATTATATTTAAGGTTCATTTACCAATATCCCGAGTTCTTATACAACAAATTTTACGTCTAAGGTTTATCTACCAATATCCCGGGTTTTTATCCAACAAAACTTTACTTCTAAGGTTTATCTACCAATATCTCGAGTTTTTATCGATCAAAACGTTATTTCTAAGGTTCGTTTAACAATATCACGAGTTTGTTTCGAACAAAACTTTATTTCTAAGGTTTATCTACCAATATCCCGGGTTTTTATCCAACAAAACTTTACTTCTAAGGTTTATCTACCAATATCTCGAGTTTTTATCGATCAAAACGTTATTTCTAAGGTTCGTTTAACAATATCACGAGTTTGTTTCGAACAAAACTTTACTTCTAAGGTTCATCTACCAATATCGACATTTTTTTATCCAACAAAACTTTACTTCTAAGGTTCATCTACCAATTTTCCCGAGTTTGTATCGGACAAAACTTTACTTCTCAGGTTCATCTACCAATATCCCGAGTTTGTATCGAACAAAACTTTACTTCTAAGGTCCATCTACCAAAATCGATAGTTTTTATCCAACACAACTTTACTTCTAAGGTTCATCTACCAATTTCCCGAGTTTGTATCGGACAAAACTTGACTTCTCAGGTTCATCTACCAATATCACGAGTTGTTTCCATCAAGACTTTACTCCTAAGGTCCATCTACCAAAATCGATAGTTTTTATCCAGCAGAACTTTACTTCTAAGGTCCATCTACCAAAATCGATAGTTTTTATCGAACAAAACTTTATTTCTAAGGTTCATTTACCAATATCCCGAGTTTTTATCGAACAAAACTTTACTTCTAATGTTCATCTACCAATATCACGAGAGTTTGTTTCCATCAAAATTTTACTTCTAATGTCCATCTACCAAAATCGATAGTTTTATCCAACACAACTTTACTTCTAAGGTTCATCTACCAATATCCCGAGTTTGTATCGAACTAAACGTTACTTCTCAGGTTCATCTACCAATATCCCGAGTTTGTATCGAACAAAACTTTACTTCTAATGTTCATCTACTAAAATCACGAGAGTTTGTTTCCATCAAAATTTTACTTCTTATGTCCATCTACCAAAATCGATAGTTTTTATCCAACACAACTTTACTTTTAAGGTTCATCAAATACAATTTAAGCAAGGAACTTCTGCGACCAGTGTTCTTTCAGAAAAGTGTGTGAACATATTTTAAATGATTGTATCCTCTATTCTATTACTAATCACGGATCTTTTTAGCAAGTTTTTGGCAAACATTGTTAGTATATATTACATAATCATATTACGATGATCTACAGAAATAGACAGGGATGATAAAAATCAAATATCGTAGGAAATAATTCCCATGGTATAGTATCAGTCGCCCGGATGATATGAATTTACGTAACTAATTACGTTACGATTCATGTTCGCGTCCTTTAAGCGTCATAAACATAGAGACACGTGTACTTTTATCAGCTACGTAAAATCAGAGCAATTTTCAACAATCGTATGTATGTTCATGTACCGGTATGGTGTGTTTGCCATTCAAGGTTTGATACACGATTGTTCCGGTATGGTGTGTTTGCCATTCAAGGTTTGATACACGATTGTTCCGGTATGGTGTGTTTGCCATTCAAGGTTTGATACACGATTGTTCCGGTATGGTGTGTTTGCCATTCAAGGTTTGATACACGATTGTACCGGTATGGTGTGTTTGCCATTCAAGGTTTGATACACGATTGTTCCGGTATGGTGTGTTTGCCATTCAAGGTTTGATACACGATTGTTCCGGTATGGTGTGTTTGCCATTCAAGGTTTGATACACGATTGTACCGGTATGGTGTGTTTGCCATTCAAGGTTTGATACACGATTGTACCGGTATGGTGTGTTTGCCATTCAAGGTTTGATACACGATTGTACCGGTATGGTGTGTTTGCCATTCAAGGTTTGATACACGATTGTACCGGTATGGTGTGTTTGCCATTCAAGGTTTGATACACGATTGTTCCGGTATGGTGTGTTTGCCATTCAAGGTTTGATACACGATTGTACCGGTATGGTGTGTTTGCCATTCAAGGTTTGATACACGATTGTACCGGTATGGTGTGTTTGCCATTCAAGGTTTGATACACGATTGTACCGGTATGGTGTGTTTGCCATTCAAGGTTTGATACACGATTGTACCGGTATGGTGTGTTTGCCATTCAAGGTTTGATACACGATTGTACCGGTATGGTGTGTTTGCCATTCAAGGTTTGATACACGATTGTACCGGTATGGTGTGTTTGCCATTCAAGGTTTGATACACGATTGTACCGGTATGGTGTGTTTGCCATTCAAGGTTTGATACACGATTGTACCGGTATGGTGTGTTTGCCATTCAAGGTTTGATACACGATTGTACCGGTATGGTGTGTTTGCCATTCAAGGTTTGATACACGATTGTACCGGTATGGTGTGTTTGCCATTCAAGGTTTGATACACGATTGTACCGGTATGGTGTGTTTGCCATTCAAGGTTTGATACACGATTGTACCGGTATGGTGTGTTTGCCATTCAAGGTTTGATACACGATTGTTCCGGCTTATAACAAGCTGTTGCAGTCGTCGGGCATTTGCTTCTACACGCGCTTAAACCATTTCCCACTTATAGACGCTTTCTGACGCCTCTGCAGCAGACGGATATTTGAAAACATAGTGCATCTTGAAAGTTCCATAGCCACTTCTCGTATTTATGAAGATAAACATGTGAACAATTTAGAGCCTAGCCAGACTTGACGCAGAATGTTGGTTTTCTCGCGGGACGGCTCATACGTACGTACGTAAACTCGGAGCTGTGATATGACTGACACACCGGGTGACTGACAAGTAGTTTAAACCGGCGTTAAAACATTACTCAATCATCAAATGTAACATCTGCCATAAATGTACGCGTAGTTGTATGTATACCCATGGGTGTTACTATACTAACCATGTGTTAACCCTTTCCCTCATACGACAATTCTGCAGCAGACGACTTTGAACGTATTTTGTCAAAACATAGAAAATCTCCATAATTGAATGGATAACCTATGACAAAAAGTGGAAAACATTGTGGCAAAAGGAGAAATTGCACGTTTTGTGCAATTTCTTCTTTTGTCACTATGTTTTCAAAAAGCTGTCTGCTGCAGAGGCGTCAAAAAGCGTTTATATGAGGGAAAGGGTTAAGGCGATGTAATAATACCCTAAATAGACAGACGCGTTCAAGCGTTTCGCCGTTTTTGATTTGCTGTCAATCTGGGTAAATCGATACATATGAGTTAGGTTCTAGTAAATTTAACTTAAGACATTTGCGACCACGGAAGACTTAAACCAGCCTGCATATCGGTGCAGCCTGATGTTGATCTGCAACGTTCGTCAATTAGCAATGGAGAGTGTAACCAATCTCTGGTGTGTGGACAACTGGAACCATTTGAAGTGATAGCGTATCCCTTATAGCGTATCCCTTTCTATAATTGTCATGAAAAAGAAAGGTTGATCTATCTCGAGTACGATACAAATGGACTGTGATGGATTAAATTCAAGATAACATTGAACCCATTCGATCAAATGTGAAGTCAGATAGGGTAGTCTCTTCCATTTAATTAATCCAGCATTATCCGAGTTAAACATTCTAATCGCAGAAAACCAAAAACATATATACATGTATATCGAATAATTACCATCTTATTTTAAAAAGCATACAGTTTTCTTGTTATACGAGTGTATGCTATTGACGACGTTTTCAACACTGGTCGTCGGGGGACAAACAGAAATAATGGCCGGTCCGCGGAAGCCCGGAAGCTCAGTTGGTATCAACACGGGATGTCAATCCAGGGGTTGTGAGTTCGAACCTGTGCTTGGTCAACACTCTGTCTGATGTTTGACAAAAGTCAATTTGACACGTGTTATTCGTCATCCACCAAAGGGTGAACACTGTATGTGGCAATTAAAGCCATTTGCTTGAAAAGACTGTTATCTAGAGTACTGGCGCGATACACCTAGGAAACACATGGTCAGGTAAACTGACCGACTTTTAATAATTGATGATAACGGCGTTAAACCTAAATCAACAATACCGGTTGTCGGAGACATTGACCCAGAGGTAGAGTGTCCTGTGTTCAATTCCCGTGTGAGCGGAGTTTATATTTGATTTGATATTTCCCTACACACTCGAATGACGTACGGCTGAAGTACTGTATAAGGTTTTTTGTTTTGTGTTTTACACCAATTTCATTTTCTGAAACCTGTTTGATAATTCTCGTTCGGTTAATGATATATGTTTTCCAAGGTATCATGAACCCGAAAGAAGGGGCCTTGTAGGTGATGCCAATGGTGTTGTCTGTCATATGCTTTGTAAAAGATTCTCTTTTTTATAAAAAGAGGCTTGACTTGTAAATTAACATGATATAATGTATTTGAATAGGAATTAACTCTAGGCCAAAATCGACATGTTATTATTGGTATTTTCTATAGACCGACCGATTCTGGTTCCCTATACTTTAATTGAGTCGAAGACTCTATTTCTTTTGCTGTCCGCTCTGGCACCGAAGACGTCATTACACTCGGAAATTTCACTTTAAATATGTTTAAGCAACAATCTGAACGGAGTGTCCAAACTATTTGCCAACAAGTTGGTCTACAACAACTTATTCAAGATCCAACACACTACGCTGAAAGTTCCAATTCTATCATTGACATTCTATTTGTAAAATGGTCTGCTTCAGTTTTCTCTTAAGTAGTAGCTACCCCTTCCTAGAACAGAAACAGCAATATCCCTGTCCTATCTTTGGGTTATTCCGCTTTAAAACCCCATTTAATCCGTTTGCTAGAATAATACAGAAATACGATTTCAACTGTCTGAGAGACAAGGCTTCATCCATTGAATGGGATGATATAAGTTCCGATGATATCGACAAATTATGCCATTAGCCTAACAAATACAATTAATGAAATGATTGTAGCCTCCATAACTCATAAGACCCTTAAAGTCAGACCATTTGAGCCCAATTGTATAGATAAAAACTTTGAAAAACAAGAGGCCCATGAGGGCCTATGTGCTACTGGGTGTGGTTCTTTGGTCATTTTCAATCCAGAGCATGTATGTATAGTGAAGATCGGATAGTAAATGGAGGCTCTATTGTGTTCACAAGCTGTATTATAGCAATTTTGACAATTTCAAGGGCCATAATCCAGTCATGCAATGACACATCTGGCTGGTTTTCGAAAGAAACCGAGCTCTCCCCAATATTGAACTACTATCTAACTTTGGTGAAGATCAGATAGTAAATGGAGCCTCTATTGTGTTCACAAGCTCTATTATAGCAATTTTGGCATTTTCAAGGGCCATAATCCAACCTTGCATGGGCTGATTTGGCTGGTTTGCGAAAGTAACCCAGCTCTCATGGATATCTAACTATGATATAAATATGAAATATCTACGTAAATGAAAATATAATAACTGAAAAGAGTTGAAAACGTTGTTGCCAATGGAAAAACTGCTCATTATATGCAATTTCTCTTTTTGCCGAAATGCTTTCAAAAGTCGCTTGCTATAGAGGAGTCTGTATCTATATAAACATCAAACAAGAACGCCGCGGAGCGAACGCCATCGCTCACCTGTCTTTTCTAAGTCGAAAAGGGGCATTACTGAATAATTATTAAAGCTAGAAGTATATGACTTGGTATAGACATGCATATTGTACCTTGAATTATTTGTACCAAGTTTCATTTGAAAATGTTGAACGCCTTTTTCAGTTATGAGGTAAAGCTAAAGGTTTTTGACGACGCCAAGGGTATCACAATAGCCCGACTTCTTTTGTTTTTTGAAAGTTAAACTTATGTTAATCAACACTGAAAAGGAAGAGGGAATCGTTTTAGTAGTCTGCAACCTTTACCAAGATGGTATAATCTAGGAAAGCAGTGTTATTTTTACTTTCTAAATACACCAAAAGAATGATTGCCTAAAACAACTCTGTCTGTAATTACTACGTGGCCGATTTTAAATACCATAATTACGTTTTTCAAAGTCTAGTTTTAACTTTGTTGTTATTATTATGCGTAATCGATTGCGAACCAATTTCTCAACTATTGGCATTACTCACTCCCGACGGTTGCCTCCAGGAAACTGACCCAGTATTAACGTCGCCGTTGCTGAAAAGTCCCGAAACGCTGACTCTCCTCACCGCGGTAATCGAACTCAGAGCCTTTCGAGCCCTTGCTCTACACCCAGGGTCACTGTCACCAACACAACTTTACTCCAAATGTTCATCTACCAATATCTCAAGATTGTGTATCCAATAAAACAAAACATTACATCTAAGGTTCATCTACCAATATCACGAGTTAGTATCAACATAACTTTACCACTAGGACTCATCTTTATCGAGTTAGTATTTTTCAAAACTTTACTGTTTAGGTCAATCTACAAAAGTCACGAGTTGGTATCCAGCACAACTTTACTTCACAGGTTCATCTTACTATATCACGAGTATGTAGCCAACTAAGCATTACTTCTAAGGTTCATCTACCAATAGCCAGAGTAAGTATAGAACAAACATTTACAAATGTACTCCTAAGGTACATCTACCAATATCAAGAGTTTATATTCAACAAATATCTACAAATATTAATAGTGGGTTTCAAACTAAACTTGACCTCTATGGTTTATCTACCAATATCAAGAGTGTGTATCATACTAAACTTTACTTATAAGGTACATCTACTTATATCAAGAGTTTATATCCAACAACACTTTACTACTACAGTTTATCTACCAATATCAAGAGGGTGTATTCAACTTAACTTTACTCCTAAATTACATCTACCAATATCAAGAGGGTGTATTCAACTTAACTTTACTCCTAAATTACATCTACCAATATCAAGAGGGTGTATTCAACTTAACTTTACTCCTAAATTACATCTATCAATATCAAGAGGGTGTATTCAACTTAACTTTACTCCTAAATTACATCTACCAATATCAAGAGGTTGTATTCAACTTAACTTTACTCCTAAATTACATCTACCAATATCAAGAGTTTTTGTTCAACAAAACTTTACTACTACAGTTTATCTACAAATATCAAGTGTGGGTATCAAGCTCATGCTCGCCAAATGGCATTAATGCCGAGCGCGAGGGTAAACAACGCCAAACAACAACAACAAGCTCAACTTTACTCCTAAGGTACATCTACCAATAGCAAGAGTGTGTATCCACTTTAACTTGAATACTACGTTTTATCTACCAATATCAAGAGTGTGTATCCAGCACAACTTTTCTCCTTAGTTTCATCTACCAAAAGCAAGTGTGTGTATCAAACAAAACTTTACTCCTCCGGTACATCTATCAATATCAAGAGTGTGTATCCAACTAAACTTTACTTATAATCTAGCATTATCAAGAGTTTCTATCCAACTAAACTTTACTCCTAAGGTGCATCTACCAATATCAAGAGTGTGTATCCAACCTTACTTCTAAGGTGCATCTAACAATATCAAACACAACTTACTTATAAGGTGTATCTACCAATATCAAGAGTGAGTATCCAACAACACTTTTCTCCTTAGTTTCATCTACCAATATCTAGAGTTTGTATCCAACTTTACTTTACTTCTAAGGTGCATCTAACAATAGCAAGAGTGTGTATCCAACACAACTATACTCCTAAGGTACATATACCAAAAACAAGAGTGTGTATCAAACAAAACTTTACTCCTAAGGTACATATACCAAAACCAAGAGTGTGTATCCAACACAACTATACGTCTAAGGTACATATTCCAAAAACAAGAGTGTGTATCCAACACAACTATACTTCTAAGGTACATATACCAAAAACAAGAGTGTGTATCAAACAAAACTTTACTCCTGAGGTACATCTATCAATATCAAGAGTGTGTATCCAACTAAACTTTACTTATAATCTAGCACTATCAAGAGTTTATGTCCAACTAAACTTTACTCCTAAGGTTCATCTACCAATATCAAGAGTGTGTATCCAACCTTACTTCTAAGGTGCATCTAACAATATCAAAAGTGTGTACATGTATACATTAGAACTTTACTCCTAAGGCTCATCTACCAAAAGCAAGAGTGTGTATCAAACACAACTTACTTATAAGGTTTATCTACAAATATCAAGAGTGTGTATTCAGCAAAACTTTACTACTACGATTTATCTACCAATATCAACAGTTTGTTTTATGTTTATCTACCAATATCAATACAAATTATATAGCCTAAAAATCTTTGCTTCTACAACTATCAATATATTGTATCTGATAAAGGTTCATCTACCAATTGCACGAATTTGTATCTTACAAAACGTTTCTTTTTAAGTCCATCTACGAATATACCGAGTTCGTACCCAAAGACACTTTGCTTCTAAGATGAGTGTGTATCCAACAAAATATTACTTCTAAATTCATCTACCAATATCACGAGTAAGTATCCCAAAAATGTTTGTCTCAAAATCCATTTACCAATATCCCGAGTTTTTATCCAACAAAGCTTTACTTCTAAGGTTCATTAACCAATATCACGAGTTTTCATCCAACACAACATTTACTTCTAAGGTTCATTTACCAATACCTCGAGTTTTTATCCAACAAATATTTACGTCTATGGTTCATCTACCAATATCCCGAGTTGTTATCCAACAAAACTTTACTTCTAAGGTTCATCTACCAATATCCCGAGTTGTTATCCAACAAAACATTATATTTAAGGTTCATTTACCAATATCCCGAGTTCTTATACAACAAATTTTACGTCTAAGGTTTATCTACCAATATCCCGGGTTTTTATCCAACAAAACTTTACTTCTAAGGTTTATCTACCAATATCTCGAGTTTTTATCGATCAAAACGTTATTTCTAAGGTTCGTTTAACAATATCACGAGTTTGTTTCGAACAAAACTTTATTTCTAAGGTTTATCTACCAATATCCCGGGTTTTTATCCAACAAAACTTTACTTCTAAGGTTTATCTACCAATATCTCGAGTTTTTATCGATCAAAACGTTATTTCTAAGGTTCGTTTAACAATATCACGAGTTTGTTTCGAACAAAACTTTACTTCTAAGGTTCATCTACCAATATCGACATTTTTTTATCCAACAAAACTTTACTTCTAAGGTTCATCTACCAATTTTCCCGAGTTTGTATCGGACAAAACTTTACTTCTCAGGTTCATCTACCAATATCCCGAGTTTGTATCGAACAAAACTTTACTTCTAAGGTCCATCTACCAAAATCGATAGTTTTTATCCAACACAACTTTACTTCTAAGGTTCATCTACCAATTTCCCGAGTTTGTATCGGACAAAACTTGACTTCTCAGGTTCATCTACCAATATCACGAGTTGTTTCCATCAAGACTTTACTCCTAAGGTCCATCTACCAAAATCGATAGTTTTTATCCAGCAGAACTTTACTTCTAAGGTCCATCTACCAAAATCGATAGTTTTTATCGAACAAAACTTTATTTCTAAGGTTCATTTACCAATATCCCGAGTTTTTATCGAACAAAACTTTACTTCTAATGTTCATCTACCAATATCACGAGAGTTTGTTTCCATCAAAATTTTACTTCTAATGTCCATCTACCAAAATCGATAGTTTTATCCAACACAACTTTACTTCTAAGGTTCATCTACCAATATCCCGAGTTTGTATCGAACTAAACGTTACTTCTCAGGTTCATCTACCAATATCCCGAGTTTGTATCGAACAAAACTTTACTTCTAATGTTCATCTACTAAAATCACGAGAGTTTGTTTCCATCAAAATTTTACTTCTTATGTCCATCTACCAAAATCGATAGTTTTTATCCAACACAACTTTACTTTTAAGGTTCATCAAATACAATTTAAGCAAGGAACTTCTGCGACCAGTGTTCTTTCAGAAAAGTGTGTGAACATATTTTAAATGATTGTATCCTCTATTCTATTACTAATCACGGATCTTTTTAGCAAGTTTTTGGCAAACATTGTTAGTATATATTACATAATCATATTACGATGATCTACAGAAATAGACAGGGATGATAAAAATCAAATATCGTAGGAAATAATTCCCATGGTATAGTATCAGTCGCCCGGATGATATGAATTTACGTAACTAATTACGTTACGATTCATGTTCGCGTCCTTTAAGCGTCATAAACATAGAGACACGTGTACTTTTATCAGCTACGTAAAATCAGAGCAATTTTCAACAATCGTATGTATGTTCATGTACCGGTATGGTGTGTTTGCCATTCAAGGTTTGATACACGATTGTTCCGGTATGGTGTGTTTGCCATTCAAGGTTTGATACACGATTGTTCCGGTATGGTGTGTTTGCCATTCAAGGTTTGATACACGATTGTTCCGGTATGGTGTGTTTGCCATTCAAGGTTTGATACACGATTGTACCGGTATGGTGTGTTTGCCATTCAAGGTTTGATACACGATTGTACCGGTATGGTGTGTTTGCCATTCAAGGTTTGATACACGATTGTACCGGTATGGTGTGTTTGCCATTCAAGGTTTGATACACGATTGTACCGGTATGGTGTGTTTGCCATTCAAGGTTTGATACACGATTGTACCGGTATGGTGTGTTTGCCATTCAAGGTTTGATACACGATTGTACCGGTATGGTGTGTTTGCCATTCAAGGTTTGATACACGATTGTTCCGGCTTATAACAAGCTGTTGCAGTCGTCGGGCATTTGCTTCTACACGCGCTTAAACCATTTCCCACTTATAGACGCTTTCTGACGCCTCTGCAGCAGACGGATATTTGAAAACATAGTGCATCTTGAAAGTTCCATAGCCACTTCTCGTATTTATGAAGATAAACATGTGAACAATTTAGAGCCTAGCCAGACTTGACGCAGAATGTTGGTTTTCTCGCGGGACGGCTCATACGTACGTACGTAAACTCGGAGCTGTGATATGACTGACACACCGGGTGACTGACAAGTAGTTTAAACCGGCGTTAAAACATTACTCAATCATCAAATGTAACATCTGCCATAAATGTACGCGTAGTTGTATGTATACCCATGGGTGTTACTATACTAACCATGTGTTAACCCTTTCCCTCATACGACAATTCTGCAGCAGACGACTTTGAACGTATTTTGTCAAAACATAGAAAATCTCCATAATTGAATGGATAACCTATGACAAAAAGTGGAAAACATTGTGGCAAAAGGAGAAATTGCACGTTTTGTGCAATTTCTTCTTTTGTCACTATGTTTTCAAAAAGCTGTCTGCTGCAGAGGCGTCAAAAAGCGTTTATATGAGGGAAAGGGTTAAGGCGATGTAATAATACCCTAAATAGACAGACGCGTTCAAGCGTTTCGCCGTTTTTGATTTGCTGTCAATCTGGGTAAATCGATACATATGAGTTAGGTTCTAGTAAATTTAACTTAAGACATTTGCGACCACGGAAGACTTAAACCAGCCTGCATATCGGTGCAGCCTGATGTTGATCTGCAACGTTCGTCAATTAGCAATGGAGAGTGTAACCAATCTCTGGTGTGTGGACAACTGGAACCATTTGAAGTGATAGCGTATCCCTTATAGCGTATCCCTTTCTATAATTGTCATGAAAAAGAAAGGTTGATCTATCTCGAGTACGATACAAATGGACTGTGATGGATTAAATTCAAGATAACATTGAACCCATTCGATCAAATGTGAAGTCAGATAGGGTAGTCTCTTCCATTTAATTAATCCAGCATTATCCGAGTTAAACATTCTAATCGCAGAAAACCAAAAACATATATACATGTATATCGAATAATTACCATCTTATTTTAAAAAGCATACAGTTTTCTTGTTATACGAGTGTATGCTATTGACGACGTTTTCAACACTGGTCGTCGGGGGACAAACAGAAATAATGGCCGGTCCGCGGAAGCCCGGAAGCTCAGTTGGTATCAGCACGGGATGTCAATCCAGGGGTTGTGAGTTCGAACCTGTGCTTGGTCAACACTCTGTCTGATGTTTGACAAAAGTCAATTTGACACGTGTTATTCGTCATCCACCAAAGGGTGAACACTGTATATGGCAATTAAAGCCATTTGCTTGGAAAGACTGTTATCTAGAGTACTGGCGCGATACACCTAGGAAACACATGGTCAGGTAAACTGACCGGCTTTTAATAATTGATGATAACGGCGTTAAACCTAAATCAACAATACCGGTTGTCGGAGACATTGACCCAGAGGTAGAGTGTCCTGTGTTCAATTCCCGTGTGAGCGGAGTTTATATTTGATTTGATATTTCCCTACACACTCGAATGACGTACGGCTGAAGTACTGTATAAGGTTTTTTGTTTTGTGTTTTACACCAATTTCATTTTCTGAAACCTGTTTGATAATTCTCGTTCGGTTAATGATATATGTTTTCCACGGTATCATGAACCCGAAAGGTGATGCCAATGGTGTTGTCTGTCATATGCTTTGTAAAAGATTCTCTTTCTTATAAAAAGAGGCTTGACTTGTAAATTAACATGATATAATGTATTTGAATAGGAATTAACTCTAGGCCAAAATCGACATGTTATTATTGGTATTTTCTATAGACCGACCGATTCTGGTTCCCTATACTTTAATTGAGTCGAAGACTCTATTTCTTTTGCTGTCCGCTCTGGCACCGAAGACGTCATTACACTCGGAAATTTCACTTTAAATATGTTTAAGCAACAATCTGAACGGAGTGTCCAAACTATTTGCCAACAAGTTGGTCTACAACAACTTATTCAAGATCCAACACACTACGCTGAAAGTTCCAATTCTATCATTGACATTCTATTTGTAAAATGGTCTGCTTCAGTTTTCTCTTAAGTAGTAGCTACCCCTTCCTAGAACAGAAACAGCAATATCCCTGTCCTATCTTTGGGTTATTCCGCTTTAAAACCCCATTTAATCCGTTTGCTAGAATAATACAGAAATACGATTTCAACTGTCTGAGAGACAAGGCTTCATCCATTGAATGGGATGATATAAGTTCCGATGATATCGACAAATTATGCCATTAGCCTAACAAATACAATTAATGAAATGATTGTAGCCTCCATAACTCATAAGACCCTTAAAGTCAGACCATTTGAGCCCAATTGTATAGATAAAAACTTTGAAAAACAAGAGGCCCATGAGGGCCTATGTGCTACTGGGTGTGGTTCTTTGGTCATTTTCAATCCAGAGCATGTATGTATAGTGAAGATCGGATAGTAAATGGAGGCTCTATTGTGTTCACAAGCTGTATTATAGCAATTTTGACAATTTCAAGGGCCATAATCCAGTCATGCAATGACACATCTGGCTGGTTTTCGAAAGAAACCGAGCTCTCCCCAATATTGAACTACTATCTAACTTTGGTGAAGATCAGATAGTAAATGGAGCCTCTATTGTGTTCACAAGCTCTATTATAGCAATTTTGGCATTTTCAAGGGCCATAATTCAACCTTGCATGGGCTGATTTGGCTGGTTTGCGAAAGTAACCCAGCTCTCATGGATATCTAACTACTGTATCAGTTTGACTGAGATGCAATCAAAACTGATGACTGTATCGCGTTCACAAGCAATTGTTTACGGACGCACGCACGCACGCACGACGCACACCACGCCACGGCATAAGCTCTTCTGGCCTTTGGCCAGTAGAGCTAAAAAACTAATCAGAGCTCGCACACGTGCATTTAAAAAAGCAAAACCACTAATTATAACACTCACTGGACAAACATAAATACTAAGGGAATAAAGCAGTCAATCACATCAGAAAACCAAAACGGAAATACTACACATATCTCTTTAAAACTCTATCATCTCCTTCTTCACATAAAGATTGATGGGAACTTCTAATATCATTCATCTCTACAAAATGTAATTCTTCTATTCCTAGTCTTCTTTCAAACGATAAAGTTGTTACCAACCCAAATGGAAATTTCAATTTACTTAACGATTTTTTGAGGACCACACATTATTGGATGAAAATGACACTATCCTTCCTGACTTACCCATATGTGTAGACGAATTACTCGACCAGATAAACCTTACAACTTTGAAGTCAAAAATGTACTTTCGTCCCATCCCCTTGGCAAGGCCTCCGATCCAGATGATATTGTTAACAGAATACAGAAAGAACTTGCCACAGAGCTATCCCAACCATTGTGAAAATCTTCAATGCTTCCTTGTCAAGTGGTAAAGTTCCAATTTCATTGAAAGTTGCATATGTATGGGTTGATTTTAAGAAGGAAAATAAAGTACATTGCAGAATTATCGACTAATCTCTTAACTTAGTAATATTGAAAATATTCTGGGACGGAACGGTTAATTATCAAGTATGTTTTTATTAATTATTGAAATACAAGGGTTCTGAATTCACAACAATCTCGACTTGTTCCTGGTGACTCAACTATCTGTCAACTCACTTTTCTGTTCAATAGCTTTTGTCACTCTCTTGATTCTGATAAGGAAGTAAGGTGTGTCTTCTTTGATTTATGCAAGAAATTCTACCGTGACTGGCACAAAGGATTATTAGCTACACTGAAGTCAGCCGGCGTTGGCAGACTCATCTTGTCATGGTTTGAAAATTACTTGGAGAACAGGTAACAACGTGTAATACTTCCTGGTGCTATGTCGGAATTGCTTAATGTTCATGCTGGTGTTCCTCAATGTTCAATTTTAGGCCAACTTCTCTTCTTATTTTCATTAATGAGCTTGTAAATGAAATATAATCAAATATACCCCTATTTGCTGATGACGCCAGTCTTTACATCATAGTAGATAATACAGCTATATCTGCATATACATGTACCTTAAATTCTGACATTGACTGTTATGACCTGGTCTAATAAATGGCTGGTAACGTTGAATCCTTCCAAAACAGAATCCTTACTATTGTTTCGTAAATCAAATTATACTCTTACCTTAAAATGAACAGAAATCCTATTTTCAGAAGTGAAAGCCCTTACACATTTTGGGAATTTTTCTTTCTGACGATTTCTCTTGGAAATCTCACACAGCATATATCATACACAAAGCATGGCCAAGAATACGTAAATACCTTGAAACAATATACACATCCTTTATAAGACATTAGCTCGAATACAGAGATGTACTATGTCTGAGAAGGAGCAAATAGACACAATTCAATATAGAGCCACAAGAATTGCACGAAATTAGTAACACTCGATGATCTCCAGAAAGAAGTTGGATGGGAAACCCTGCAGTCACGACGGTGCAAACACAAATTGCTATTTATTTTATAAAAAATGATGCACCCCTGCCTACCTTCCTGATATTATACCGG
>JASEVX010000003.1:75334013-75372161 GCA_031761405.1 Serripes groenlandicus
TGTTTAACAAAATATTTGGGAAACAGCATTGGTGAAATATGCTTGGCTATTGGTGAAATATGCAAAGGCTATGCTAATGGCGATTCACAAAGTGGTTGAAATCTGTAAAATGCGTGGCGGAAATTCCGACAGATATAGTGACAATGCTCAGCATAATCATGGATCGTTTCAGATGGGGGCTTCATATCAAGGACACAGACGTATGTATTGTTACAATTGTGGTAGAACAAATCACTCCGCACACCAGTGCAAAATGCCAAGACATTAGGGACACAACGACAGGCACTCATCGACCCCAGTGTGTACACAAAATAAGTATGACGTTTTAAATTTGATCTGTGAAAATTGTAACACCATTAATCAAAACTGTAAATGTGAAAATACAATTGAACACAGTTCTCTCTCTTTTGAAAGTAATTACTCATCATTGAATTTAGAAAACTCTCAAGTTGATAATAATACTTCTATTTCATGTTCAAGTTTACATCAGACACCCACTGCAGATAAAGGCTCTTATTGTACAGGAAGTCAAAATAATGATACACCGCCAAAACGCGAAAATAACATGACGCAAAATATTGATATCAATAAAATTGCCAGTAATCAACCTAGTAATCCATGTCCCATTATTACTGAAAATCGCACATCGAAGCACAATGATACTTTTTCTTTCAATACCAAAGGGTTGCACATCGGGAGTCTAAATATTCAACATATCCTTCCTAAATTAGACGAATTAAAATACATATTAAGTCAGAAAAACAGTTGCGATATTTTGGGTATTGTAGAAACTTTTTTAACGTCTAATACAAACAAAAATGAATTATGTATTCCAAATTTTAATTTTGAAAGAAGAGACAGACAGAGTAAAAAAGGGGGAGGTGTATTAGTTTTTATTCGAAACAAAATTCCATATAAGAGACGTTTTGATTTAGAAACGGACGACATTGAATCAATATGGATTGAAATCAATCTACCTACATGTAAACCATTTATTTTGAACTTTTTGTATCGTCCACCAGATAGTAAACAAGATTGGATTTATACTTTTGAATCTCAATTAGTTAGAATCGATCAATTGAATATTGAGGCACATCTCTTAGGAGACTTCAATATCAGCTTTTCTATGCACGGGGATGTACCAAATTATGCCAATAAACTTTGGGGCGAAATTATATTGAGGTATGATTTGAATCAAATGATTAAATTGCCCACAAGAATTACGAAATCAAGTTCGACAATAATTGATCATATATACAGCACTCGATCTGATCTTATATCTGATGTACACGTGCCTGCGTTATGTATAAGCGATCACTTTCCAATATGTTTTACAAGAAATACCAATAAAATTAAACTGAAAAAATATCAACATCAAACTATAAAATATCGATGCTTTAAAACATTCTCAGAATCTCATTTTCTTACTGATCTCTCCAAATCGCATATAGAACTAGTTGAGTCTGTTTCAAATCCAAATGAAGCACTCGAAATGTTCTTTTCAGTATTAAACACCGTGCTCATAAAACATGCCCCAATAAAAGAAAAACGAGTAAAATATAGTTCACAACCAGCTTGGTTTAACTCCGATATAAAAGAAGCTATTCTTAAGCGTGATAATCTACACAAAAATAAACATTTTGATGCTTATAAAATACAAAGGAATAAAGTGTCATCGATGCTTAAACATAGCAAAAAGAATTTCTACAATGATGCCATTAAAGAAAACAAGAGCCCTAGTTATTTGTGGAAAAATTTGAATAATATAACCTGCTCAAGTAAGAGCAGGCATGGCTTAACTATTCCTGATATTATAAAAGTTGAAAACTCCAATATCTCAGGGTGTCCAAATATTTTAAATGAACTGAACAAACATTTTGTAAACATTTCTAATATCATTAAAAAAACTGGGCTCGTTATAGACCATTTCACAAAACTTCAACGTTATATCAATGCGACATTGACGTCAGACGTCACTTTCGAAATAAAGCACATCAATACGTTTGAAGTCAAAAAGCATCTAGATAGCTTGAATGTTAAAAAATCTGTAGGACTTGACGGTATTGGTCCAAGAATACTAAAATATTGCGGAGACTACATAACACCTGCTATATCGTCTATAATAAATAGCTGCATTGACAAAAATATTTTCCCTGAACTATTCAAGCATGCATGTGTTATTCCAATTCATAAGGGAGGAGACAAAAATGATCCCCATAATTACCGTCCCATATCAATTCTCCCAACTCTCTCTAAGATTTTTGAACGGCATATATCAAATCAGCTGCAGGATTATTTTCAAAGATATAATTTAATTCACGAATTTCAGTCAGGTTTTCGAAAGAATCACTCATGTCACACTGCGCTGACATACCTCATCGATTCTTGGTTAAAAGACATTGATTCTGGTAAATATATTGGAGCGGTTTTTCTAGACTTGCGCAAGGCTTTCGACTTAGTAGATCATAATATTTTACTGCATAAATTAAAACTATATCATTTTTCTGAAAATGCTGTAGCATTCCTCTCTTCATATCTATCAAATAGAAAACAGCTAGTTAAAGTAAAGAATGTAATGTCAAACAAGCTTCCAGTTACAAGCGGTGTTCCTCAGGGTTCTATACTAGGTCCGCTTTTGTTCCTTCTTTACATCAATGATATATCACTTTCTTCTCATACTGGGAAAACAGATCTTTATGCGGACGATACCACTCTACATGAAGCTGGTAATGATATCAAAAACATCGAATCTAACCTGCAAGTTCGCTTATCATCTATCAATGACTGGTGTAGGATAAATAATATGGCGTTACATCCTAATAAAACGAAATGCATGATTATTGGTTCCAAATATAAAATTAGAAAAGGCCACCAAATGAAACTAAGCATTGATAATTTACATATAGAAAATGTGACATCGCAAACAATCCTCGGAGTTATTGTAGATAATACACTCTCATGGTACCTACACGTGAACAGTGTACGTGCGAAAGTAAACTCTAAAATTAATCTTCTTAAAAGAATATCATTTTACGTATCCCATGATATGAAAGTACTATATTACAATGCGTATATTATGTCTACTTTTGACTATTGTTGTACAGTATGGGGTGGGACTTCTAAAGTCCAAAATATTATATTTAAAACCCAGAAAAGAGTTGCTAGACTTATATTAAACAAACCTGTACAAACCAGTTCTAAATCAATGTTTTCTGAGTTGCAGTGGTTGACTTTTGAACAAAGATATTACTATTATATTGCTTTATTGGTATTTAAAAGTAAACATAACCTTACACCAAGTTACATTTGTAACCTTGTGTCCTTTGCAAACAACGAACATTACAATTTACGTTCTGCTAGTAAAAATAATTTGAATGTCATGAAATTTAAAACAAATAACTTGAAAACAAGCTTTACCCATAGCAGTGCTAAAATCTGGAACAGTCTGCCTTCAAATATTAAGAATATTACTAAGTTACAAACTTTTAAATACCAGTGTAAAAAGCACTTACTTAACATATCGAAGTTATAAGAAAAGTATTTACAACATTGTTCTCATTTGTTTCAATTTATATATGCTTATGGATACATATATGTTCTGTATGAATGCTGAAATGTGTGATATAATGTTGTTTTTAAAATCTATATTTACTATTTACTTTAACATGATGGTGCTTGTCGTATAATTGAATGAATGATTTGTTAAAAATGTGTTTTGTTACAGAAGACCACATTGTAAATATGACTTTTTACATTTGTTAATTTGTATAAAATGCATAATGTGTTATCTTCTTAAAATAAAGAATTTATTATTATTATTATTATTATGCTTGTAAGTGTTACTTAGCGCTAAGTAAGTTCGATGGCATTGAACCTTGCGTATTGTGAAAACTCATTAAAATCTCTGCAAATACGAAGTTTTTACCGGAATATTCACTGTACGTCATAAATACAGAAATGCATCTTTTGACAACAACATATAAGAATAGCCCCACTGGTTGCATATCAATGTTACTTTAAAGGATGCCATACCGGAGTGACAATGTAACGTGTACCGGAGTTAAGCCATCGTGGGTCTCACATCCAGGCACTAACCGCGATGAGCGTTGCTTTACAAATCCCATCGCTGCCACCATTTGTAACGTGTACCGGAGTAAAGACATTGCGGGTCACCCATCCAGGCACTATCCGCGATGAACGTTGCTTAATGTTATGAAAAGGACAACCACTCTACCAACGTCGCTATAAAAGCCGGCTTCCACAACAAGGCTGTAGAAGTGATATTTATACCTATACCAAGTTCCCGTTAAATTTCTCCCTCTTTTCTCTTGACTTCGACCCGAAATCACACAACTGAACACACGAAGTACACCAGAGCGGAGTCTATCACTTGGAACTGCCGGGGTCCGTGGATGATGGGGATATCAACAAAAAATCCCACCGCTGCCATCATTTGTAACGTGTACCGGAGTTAGCCATCGCGGGCCACCCATCCAGGCACTAACCACGATGAACGTTGCTTAACTTTAAGAACAGTTCAACCACTCTACCAACGTTGTTATAAAAGCCGGCTTCCACAGCAAGGCTGTAGAAGTGATATGTATACCTTACCTATACCCCGTTCCCGTTACAACAATAAGACCCCAAACTACCAGACGCGCGACATACGGAACATATTTCGGGAATGTAGACATATTTTAACACATTATAAACGGCTCAAAATGAGCAATTTTCCATATAACCTAGATTCTTTAAGTCGTCTGCTTCAGATTTGCTGTATGAGGTAAAGGGTTAATATGGTTACGACCTTAGCCGAAATGATCCGATTGCAAGACGATCTAGTGTCGTCTCCATTTTCTCTAGTCCAGACAAATCCAACACTAATTAGATAAAGCCATCAAATATGTCTAATTCAATATTTGAAAGTATCTGAACTTTGCTCGAGTTTCCTAGACAATTTAAGGTTTTCGTCCTGCCAATCATGATTTAGGGTCTTATCACATGAGTTATATGAAGACTTGGCTGGGATTCAAAGAGCAGTCGTGAGCCGGACGTAATTTCTTAATCGGAGTTATAAAACACTAGGAGACATGTCTAGCATTTTGAACTCTTAATGTTTCTGCATACAATGAAGACCCAGGCGAGCCTGTGCGTCCTCAAAGTCTCCAAAGTCTCCACAGTATACATGCATATTATATAGACTTAAATACATATTATGATACTGGAGTGTAGACCTTTATGGCAATATGTCTTGAAATGATCTCAAAGCGGAGTGTCTTTAAGACCCCAAATGCAAGATGTACAATCCATCAGCATACATGTATAAACACTGTCCGACCGTTTCTCTCTGCAGAGAGAGTTAACTGACCAGCTTCTCCCTTCAGTATGCAATATACAGCATTAACATGCATGTATACACAATACAATTGCAATTACAATATATGAGGTTATAACAAACAAATATAAGTACAAATTACAAATTAAGTTTATTCTTATAGTCAACCAACAGGAGAGTAAGAAAGTATATTGTGTTGTGCCCTAAAATATTCAAGCAGAGGTGAAAGTAAATTTTGAGTATTATTATTGTTTACATTACCTATTGTAATAGAGATATTCTCTTTTCATGAAGCCGTTGTATATCAATATTGCTAGATGAATTACGATTTCGTTTTTAATTTTTTTATGACATGAATAATTCTATGGATTTATACATATTTGGGTATTTTCCAGTAGTATTTACCTAAAAGTTGTAATCTTATTTCCATGGTTAATAGGACACTCTAAACTGAAATGAAGCTCATATTCTTTAACATTTCAGTGTTGACATTTTCTTTCAGATCTAGTTATTTTATTAGTTTGTGCCGTCTGCCTAAACGTACTCCATCCACTAGATTGATATGCTGATACACGGGCTGGTCCGGATTAAACACAGTGAATATCATATGGTTGATTTCCCGAGAGCACGTCATGTCAGTTTTCTTTTTGGACAGGAGTACTTAATTCTTATTCAAGAATAGAAATCGACGCGTAGGTTAATTGACTATATCAATTAACGAAGCTTTTCTAATTCCGAAACCAACAATGTTGTCACCAAAACTAACGTTAAATAAATGGCGAGCTATTTCAGGACTTTTTCTACTCGCTACTATAATTAAACTTTCCAATACGCAAAGGCAATTTGACGCATCTATAACAGACGACTTTTGAAAGAAATGTGGATAAAGAATAAGCGATTTCTACATTTTCGACAGACTTTCTAACTATTTTCAATAATGATACTTTCATTTATAGCAATTGTCCATGTTTTTGCGTAAATGTTATTAAAGTTATTTTACTTCTATTGTACTTTTTGGGGGAAAACCTGAATTTGAAAGAAAGAAAAAAGAGCAGCTTCACTCTAAAAATTGATTTTCCGGGAATCTGACGATCGCATATTAAGATCAATATATGCCAGCGAGCAGTCTAATCATCATCTTCTCTGGTGGCCGCAGCCTAGTCATTGAAGTATTCTGTAAACTTCGCAAAAAAAGACGGAATGCAGTGTGTTCTATATCGCCAGTAACACGTTCCCCACAAACAACGAATCTGCAGCAGACGACGATGAAAATATTAAGACAACACTATTGTATATATCAATAAATGAAAGAATGCTTTTTTAATAAAGTAGAAAATATTGTGCCGAAATAAGTTACTCTTTATGAGTAATGTCACGTCTGATCGTTATACGTAAATTCAGTTCTTTGATGTGGGAATAGTGTATATTTGTTACAACCTCCAATACGTCCGATTTCCTAATGCAGTAGTGCAATTGTTCATCGTAAGCAATTTGTCTCTTTTCTTATAATATGTTTGCTCTATGTCTTTATTATTTTTAGTTATAATATATAGATATCATTATATATATATTATATGTTGGTGTGTGAGTGTGTGTGTGTGTCGTGGTCAATATATAAAATGGTAGGAAGCAGCTTTCTAGAAAGGGTTGACCATTTAACAATAACTTTATTGAATTCGTCTGGCGAAAAAGGAAGCTTGGATGCTTTTGAAAATATTGAATTCGAAGACGGTCCTGAACGTACCCATAAGCTCCATAAAAGCCGTGTATGTTGGGGCTTGCACATACCTTTTTAGTTTTATAACTCTCTCAACATTATCAATCTTTATATGATGGCCTCTGTAGCAGACGACTTTTTGAAACTTTTTTTGGCAAAAGGAGATTTTGCTCATAATAAGCGTTTTGCCACATATGTGTTAAACTCTTTTACAATAATATATTTTTTCTCTTTACATGTATACAGAGATTTTTCAAATGTTGCCAAGATCATTTCAAATTCGTCTACTGCAAATGTGTTGTACTTTATAAGGATAAACTACCAATTGCGAATAATGAAGACCAATATTACACGTAGCCTGTCTATTCGTGCCAGTCTAACATTGAAGCTGCGTTGCTCTCCTTCCATCTATCAATTCGAAGCTAAGACTACTCAATAATTGCACGTGAAGTATCAACCATCGCGGGATGATGTACTCAATAAATGTGGCGTGCACATGTCAAACATCCGGGATGATGTACTCAATAAATGTGCGTGCACATGTCAAAACAGTCCGGGATGATCAAAAACTTGTAAAACTTTCCGGTATGAATGTTAGAAAAGTCTGCAATGAGATCCCTCTTAGGAATGGTTAACTAGAGTTCGTTTGTGTTATTGGTGGTTATTGGTGGCCCGATCATATGTGGGGCGAATGCCATTCCGTTTGTTTTCCCGAATAGGAATTTGGGTGTTCGGGGAGTGCAAACGGATCATATCGGGAACATATTCGGTAGTTGTTCTAGGAGCTTACTGGCTGTTCGGCTCCCGTACGGATGCATACGAAAGGGCATTGCGAAAGCTCTAAGAATGTAGTTGTGCATGTTCAAAATATGTTTATCGACATCCGAATATGGCGTTCATGTTTTATTCGGGAAGTAATCGGGAAGCATTCTAGGAGCATACGGCATGTACGGAAAACGTTCGGAAGCATGCGTCTAGTTCTTGGTGCAATCGAATGAAAAAAAAACTTGGAGGTGCCCGAACGGACCTAGAACATGACTAATGCTTTCCGAACGGTGTTCAGAGTAAGCCAAAAACGTTCGGAAAGTGTGCGGAAAGAGTTCGGTCCATTCTAGGTCGATTCGCCGTGTTTCTGAAAGCATTCAGAAAGCAATACGGAAACTTTCGAGAAAGCAAACCTTCGAAGTCAACATGCGGAAAGTATTCGTCTATTCTAAAGAGCATTCTGAAACCATACTGAAAACATTCGGAAACCAAACGTAAAGCATTCCGGTAATACATTGGGGAAACACATTGGAGGGATATTCGGCCAGTTCTTAAACAACTCAAACCACTTTCGTATACGGAAAACAAACGGAAGCTCATTCGTGCCAGGCCTAGTGTATCGGATTATTTGAGCGTTTTTACACGATCGCTGCGCTGCGACTAATGGATTCGAACACGGTTCCAGAATTTCTGGTGCTTGATGACCGTTCTTTTCGTGCATCATTGTATAGGAATAAATCGACTGGGGTTTCATTATACTGCCAAAGTATTTTCTAGATTGTTCTAAATGTCAAAGAAAATCAATAGCTGATTGGGTATGAACTTAAATTTGCTTATTATAAAAGAATAAGAATGTTAATGAGATCACTAGTGGACACCGGTCCTGTTTTTCTACTTTTGTATCTGGTTAAAAGAATGGGAAATTCCGTCGCGATCCATCAGGCGGTAACGACAAGCGTCATCAATCTAAGGGGTTCGGGTGCAGTTCAAACATCGTTCCGATGATTGTAAAAATTCCTCTTGACTGGCGCCATTCGTCTTACAACATGTCTATGCATTATGGTAGCCACTAACCCGTGTAATAATGATTTATTGATAACAGGTGCGATACTGTCATTGAACATCCGTGAGATTGTGTCTATAAACCGTTAATCATTATCTAAATGTAATACCGTGATACGCTGTCAAACTCTGTAACCAAACAACAAAAACAGCGATGCAACAAGATGAGCTTTAGCCTGATTATGCCCAATGGTTATTGGTCCATTCTTTGTTTAAAGACGGACTAATTGTCAGCAAAAAAAAATCTTGTGTTTAAGCTGTCTAAATGTTATTAATTACAGTATGCAAATTCCAGTTCACTGTTTCACTAACCAATGTATAACTCGGACACATTTAACCTGGTCCTGATATTTCGGATGCCATGGAAACCAGAATACTGCATGTAACGAACGAAACCTGAAGGATTTTGTTGTGTGAGCATTGAGAGGAAGTTTTGCCGTAAAGTGTTAGTCCCAATTAACGCACTTATTACAGAGAAGAATGTGTTGACTGTCGGACGGCACGAAGCAGTTTTTATTTTCTAGTTGTAAATAGTAACAACGTTATAAACTAGTAAAACGATTGAGTCATGTTAAATGTCGATTATGTATATCCTTTACGTGAGTTGGTCCAATTAAAATAGACATTTTTAATTAGTTTGACTATTTTTCCAGATATGTATATGAACAATTAAAAAAATATCGCCATAATTTCAAAGAGAGGTCTGATATAAATCTGTCATAAGTCATTTAAAATATCTGGCTATGTATGACAGAAGTCGAATCTGATAAATCATGTCCTAGAAAAACATTGTATTCTAGATATTTCACTGAAAGCAATCGTTTTTACCCAGTATCACAATGGTTCCTTATATAGTCAGCTCTAGCAAAGAGATAATTGGTTTAAGCAATAGACAGTTGAAACGATTATATCAATTTTGTTTCGATGTTCTGCATGTCAAACACAAGGGCTCGTTATCAGATAAATTGGAATTTATTGGGACTACTAGAAGCCTAGAATTTACACAATGACTGCATTTTGGATAAGATAGTTATGTAGTTTGTTTGTTACTTCAGAAATTGTAATCGTGTATGACATTGTAATGTTGTTAATTCGGTAAATGTAGGTGGGTATGATAGTTTTTGTTTGTAACTTTGGTAAACGTAATTCTGTATGATACATTTTGTTTGTAACTATGGTAACCGAAAGTGTGTATGAGATATCGTGTTTGTTACTTAAGAAATTGTAATTCTGTATGATGATGTTTTGTTTGTAACTTTGGTAAACGTAATTCTGTATGATATATTTTGTTTGTTACTTCGGTTAACGTAAGTGTGTATGATATATTTTGTTTGCTTCTCCGGTAAATGTTATTGTATTCAAGGTATTGTGTTTGTAAATTTGTGTATGTATGATATATTGTGTTCTTTACTTCGCTAAACGTATTTGTGTATATATGATATATTGTGTATATTACATCGGTAAACATAAGTGTGTAATATAGTTTATGTTTGTTACTTTGGTTAACGTAATTGTGTATGCTATATTGTGTTTGTTACTTTGGTTAACGTAATTGTGTATGCTATATTGTGTTTGTTACTTTGGTTAACGTAATTGTGTTTGCTATATTGTGTTTGTTACTTTGGTTAACGTAATTGTGTTTGTTACTTTGGTTAACGTAATTGTGTATGCTATATTGTGTTTGTTACTTCGGTGACCGAAAGTGTGTATGATATATTTTGTTTGTTACTTCGGTAACTGTAATTGTGTTTGCGAGTTTTTGTTCTTTACTCCGTAAGCATGTGTGAGATATCATGTTTGTTACTTCGTCAAATGAAATTGTGTATGATATATTTGTTTAGTTACTTGCGAATGAGATTGGTGTGTTGTTCTTCGGTAATTGTAACTGAGTATGAACTATTTTGTCTAATACTTCAGTAAATGTAACAATATGGTTCGATATCAAAAGGGCATATGTTACAATCTAATTGTTTACCGTCGTAACAATTAAACCTCAGAGTTCACACTTTCTTCTAATTTCCACTATGTTTTCAAATGTGGATCATAATCGGCAAGTTCACCTTTTACTTCAACCTATTCAACTCAATTTAAAACATAATACAATCTTTTTTATAGAATGTCCTTATTTATGCCTAGATAGTTACAAAGCTGTCTGCTGCATATGCGTAGTATGTTGGAGAGGGTTAAAGCAATAGATAGTTACAAGGGTTGTATTTATGTCAGACACAAGACTGGTTTTCCGAAAATTACTTTTGAAATGTCTCTGATAAGCTGACCTTCAAAGGTTTAGACATTAAAGGCAATCACAAACTCATATCGTTGCTAAACAGCTATTACCTATGTTTGGCTAGATACTTTGAATGTCGCCTGCTGCTTCAAGTATGTTGTTTGTGGGAAAGCATTTGTTCATTTTTTTTCCGTAAGGCTTGAGAACAATGACCTTCTCGTGGTTTGTATTGTATAAAAAAAAAAAACTTCCCACAGAAAAGACACAGACATCTTTATTCAGGGCAAATTTGCAGACTCTTCTGACATGGAAACCCCTTTGGGAAACAATTTACGATGCATATTACGATTCCGTTCCCAATTCTTACACCTTTTAACAATCCTTAGACATTTTTGGCACATTTCACTAAATGTTTAACTTTGCGCTTATTTTGTCTACGGAATATAAACTACTAATAATGTGTAAAGACAGTATTAACACTCGCAATCGGTGCTTACATTGTGTAATTTGAATATTTTCAATTAACACACTCGGAAGATTTGTCGATTAGAGGAAAGGGATTATGGTGATTGAATTTATTTTGAGGCAGGTGGAAAACAATGCTAATTATTTTTTAACTAATTTGATTCGTTTTATCTTGGTCTTTTACAGACCAATACCTTCTTACAAGATATTTAAAAACAGCTAAAGCAGTTCGCTCCACAAAAAGCATGTGGTTAGGTCATAATGGTATCCTTGTCCACAAGAAAGATTGGGCCACGTTTCCCGGAAATCTCGTTATTAAAATTGATTATTAATGATCAAATTGTACACAAAGGAAATCGGTTCTGGTCTTCGTCGATCCCAAAAGGCTTCATGTGGTGTTATCGTAGGTAAACTATTTTAAAACAAAGGATTACATTAATAAAACAAATAGTTTATTTGTCAACAATCGGTCAGCCTATCAAAAAGCTGACTGCATTAGCCACAAAAGGGCAAAAATAATTAAAAACCTCTGAAAAGGTGGCGGAAAAAAAGCATAAACAGAATGAAACGTGACAACGTTATCCTTTAATACAAATGATAATACAGGGATGACAGTGTATTCATTGCACAATAATTGCCGTTGTTTCAAATGCAGAGTGAATTGCTCGATTTGATTAGTTTAAAAAGGATCACGCGACTAAACGAATTGCATTTATTGTCCGATAAACGAAATTGATCACATGACCAGGTCACGGAACTACTTTTAATATAGAAATGAGATCCAAATTTTCATTGATATTTCCCTTTTCAATTCTTTCGTTGAAAAATAACGTTTCCCCCTTAAATAACGATATCATAATACGTTTATGAATATAAAGTGTTTTACTACCTTTCTTCCCGTCAAAAGACCTAATATACAAAACATATCATAATAAATGATCGCGAAAACTTGACCGCCTTGCTAGGTTTTGCGATGAGCCAAGATCAAGTTCAGAACGTGCCCTTGAGCCGTCTCATCATTGAAGTATATGTAGGACGGTAATGACGAAACAATCGACAATAAGATAATTTCTAAACCTCCGATGGGCGAAGTACCTGGTTCTTATTATAATAATCCATCGTCGAGAAAAGTATTCATTAGGCCCTATGCAATCGAAAATAGGTAAACTCATGACATTCAGAAGTGTTCGTCGGATGGTTGTCAAATGTATATATAGCAAGAGTCAGGGGTGTATTTAGTTTGTCATAGCACAGCGAACACCTAGTCGAGTGCTTATTAAATGTTGCAATTTGATTGGTTTGTTCGGCTATCATAGGATTGAGTGCTCGGTGTGCCTTCACGAAGTACATTATTCATTAACTTGCGTTCGGTACAAGTTCACAATACTGTGTTGTAAGATAAGTCAGTTGATGTTTACAATCAGTTATCGACCACAGAATAAAGGAGACATGATGTACGAAATCCAATCATTTCGATCAGTGTAGATCGCCAGTAATAGCCATTTATTTACGGAAAGTAAAAGGTTGCAATGAAATTGTTGAAAAAACGGGATTAACTACCGATCACTTAATCACGAACAGTGAGCAATTAGATTGTATCGCATTAATGCTACAGCCGATTGTTATGTACACTTGCCATAAAAACGCCAAGGTTGTTTTATTCCTCGAGCTTAGCGCAAGTGGTTCACTTCTTCGATGTGATGTTTGTTCCACTCGCAGCATTTGAAGGATTAAGTTTTAAGTTAAACATTGACCCATTCAATCAAATGTGGAGATCGTTCATTCACATTTTTCGAATAAGAAAATTCATACATTGACAGTTTAATGCAAACGCTGTGATCAGTTGATTCCATTTAACACTTATCCTGCTGTAGGCAAATTAAAGTAACATTTACATACCGTGTTATGCACTATTACATGTATTAAGTGCAATTAAAAGCAATGCAGGCCAAGATCAGTCTGCACATCCGTGTAATTTCATCTTGGTTTGCAAAGTTGCCACTAATTTACCAGTATTAAGAAAATATTAGCAAACATATATAATACAACTTTTCAAATATCGGACATGACCATACCATTTGCAGGAATTCAGTGGTATAATGAACGATGGTTAGCCGGGTGTAATTATATAGGAAGGTTTTTGTTTTTTTTAAATATATAAATTTATTAGCCACATGCTTAGATATGTGAAATATGTAATTATTAACTCTATATTAGTTTTGGAATACGGAAGCTCAGTTTGGTCGGTAATAAACAAAATGGAAGACTTACTTCTAGAAAATGTTCAAAAAAGAGCTACAAAATTAATACCGTCACTCAAACATAAAGAATACCAACAGAGGCTAAAAGAACTTGGATTACCAACATTACAGTATAGGAGATTAAGAGCTGATAGGTGGAAACATACAAGATTTTAAACAACATCGAGAAATTAAATATTCATAAGTTATTCCACTTTCATCAGACTAATACAAGAGGTCACAACCAGAAGTTGTTCAAATGCCACTGTAGATTAAACATTCGAAAGTATTTCTTCTCACAACGAATTATAGTACCATGGAATAATCTGCCTGATAGCGTCGTAAATGCAAAAAATGTAAATAACTTTAAAAACTTGCTAAACAAGTGCTGGAATGATCCAGTTTTTAAATTTGTGCCATATTATGGAGGACCGGAAGCGGCACAACTAAACAAAATCCAAAATGGACCAGAGAGGCGGAAGCCTAATACGGTCTCGACAACAAGGTAAACAAGGTAAATATAAGGTTTATAATACACATTATATATTTTCCAGTGATATAACAAAACAAAAATTGGTTCAAAACTTAAGTCGTACATTTGTTTTAAGGATGATTGTTTGTTACGATATAATCGCATTGAGTGAGCACCAAACGCACCATTCTCAAGAGTTGCTATGCCAAGAATGAACTTTCAAATATACATCCAGCTCACGTTTATACAAACAAGTGCTATTATGCTTATCTGATGATTTGACGAGGCCCGGTAGCGACGCGGGCCGTCAATCCAGAGGTTGTGAGCTCGAACCCCAGCTCGGCTTACGTTCTTTCCGACATTTGACTAAAGTAAATGCGACACGCTATGGACCAATGGACTAACAGTATATGTGGTCAAACATCCAGTTACTTGGAAAGACTGGTGTATGGAGTACTGGTCTGTGAAAGCCGAGAAACACATGCGTATGTGAACTGGACGCCGTGAAATGGCAGAGCTTAGTTGTGCTATTTACATGCGGTTTTAAGAAGGAGTAAACAGTGACACGCATCACGATATAATCCACTGATAGTATTCAGTTATCCTCAAACACGTAATAAAAAGGTACGACCATGGAACAAATGACTCGTGCTCTACCAGACCATATCACCTGTTTCTGATTATCTTTATATATTTAATGAACCAACATATTCTCGAAATTAACCATTTATTTGCACTTCTCGCTTATGAGTCAGAGAATGTATTGGAACACGATCAACACATTGCCGTATATAATTGGAGGACGGGAGGATCTCCAATTAAACCAGTCCGATTGGAAATGGTACGAATTTGCTTTTGTGAAAAAATCTGATCTGAATGAACTCGGTCTTATCAAAGTTTCAAAGTTTAATTCATACATTCAACACTTGTTGAATGATATATGGGGAAATTGATAAACATGCATACATATAATGATTACCAGGCTGTATACAGAATTCTCATAAACATATAAAAGGGGAAAATAGATAAAAATAGCAAAACAAAACAAAACACACAAACTAATATAATAACATCCCTTCTCCTGCTAGTAGACCCGTCGGACTGGAAGGCGACATCCGCAACCGTACGGCGACCACAAAATGTACAATGTTGCCGGTAAACGTGAACAAAATGCGAGAAAATGTACCAAGTAATTACAAACTTGAAAAAGGCCGAGCTCTAAGCGCGACCTGTCCGATCATACCGCGTCTTCACGACCTCTCCGCGCTTATGGCGTTTCTATTGAGATGTATGGGCTTGTCAATGGCGATCCGACGCGTTTTAACCACGCCCATTGGGTTCTTACCACGCGTCTTCTACCGTGTATCGCGACTGCATGGCGACCTCACGGAGTTTCTACCACGTGATCACGGCGACTACATAAGCTGGTCAGATTTTCGGAAATTCCCGATGTATGAACTTTGAAACGCCAGTTTTTATAGCAGGTCGCACATGAAAAACATAGTCGCCATAGGAGCGTAGTAAAAGCTTGAGAAACACGCCATGGTCGTACTTCATAAACGCAGCATAAGAACATCATAGGCTCACTGCGAACACCATAAGAACATCATAGGCTCACTGGGAACACCATAATAACATCATAGGCGCACTGGGAACACCATAAGAACATCAAAGGTGCACTGGGAGTGCCATGAAGACGTGGTTCAATCACGCAACAGTGGTGAAATCATCTTGACATCGCCCTAACAACGCTATACGGACCCCGGATTGTCATGGTGACGGCGCCATGAAGTCACCGTTGCAAATGTTTCAATTTTCACAGCGTCTTTGACACGCGTGTACTACGTTCAGGGAGGTATTACGACGCTTGTCTAACGACCTTCGCGACCCCACCACGTTCCCACCGCGTCCCAGGTTAGATCGCCGAACCTTGGCGTTTGTTTTGAACATGCTTAAAACAAAAGTCGTGAATCGGCGTTAATTGGCAACCTTGGCGATCACAGCACGACGTCTGGCGTTTCCACCACGCTTACGGCGACTTTGACGCGCTCTGGGCCTATTTTCATTAGCCGTAGCAGCGCAGTCAGGACGCCACCCCGGTTTGACGGGGATATAACATTATGCCGCTCAAATTTCACTTCCAATGATTAAATATAAGTTATTTACCTCAAAATCCACAGATTTCACACCAATACAGTAAGACTGGGACAACTGTATTATCAAATAATTTAAGCTGACATTCAAAAGACAAATTTCGATTTCGTATTTTCCGGAATAGGCCAAACATCGCCAAACATCGCTTTCCTAGCATGAATAATGGCATTTTCTTTCAGAATGGAATGTCAGAGTGTACACAAGTTGACAGAGTCGTCTTACAACCCTGTGTACGTAATCTGTGAACAGTGTAGATCTTTATCAGCCTATGCCTATCTGGATCTCCGCGGTACACAAAAGTCAACCTGTACCTTTCCTAGCCTGAACAATGGCATGTTTTCTTTTTCAGAACTGAATGTCAGATTGTACACAAGTTGACAGAAGCTTCTTACAATCATGTGTACATGATATGTGAGTGTAGATCTGTATCAGTATGTGTGTATGCATAAGCTAGCCTGGATCTTCACGCGTCAAAACAGTCAATCTGTACCTTTTAGCATTGGCGGGATTATTTACGCATTTTTTAAAAAGTGATATGCTGAAACTTTTTTTCATGGAACGTGGGTCACATGCGTTCGTATGATTATAAAAAAAAAACCTTAAGCATTGCTTTTGCAGATAAAAGAAATTCAATATATATTGTGCTTATTAAAACTTAATTATATGTAACAATACGTTCTTTAGCTACAGCCGTTTAGATATTATATAATCAAACATGTTATAAATCTTTAGAAATGAATGTCTAATTATTGAATAGTTCATAACATTGTTGCTAAAAGAGAAGTTCGTGTTTTTTTGACATTATGACAATGGCATTCGTGTTATTGTAACAATCATAAACACAAGTATTAAGTTAACGGTATAAACAATGATTGTTGTAACAAATGTAAATGCGGAAGTGCAAAAAAATGTATCAACATATTTCATTTACGAATACAAACACCAGGGTTATTGTTTTAACTCTTTCAGCGCCAAAGGCAATATTGAGCTTTTTGCTTTTTGCTATTTGAGCTTTTTGCAAACAATACAGATTCAGGTGAGTCAGCTCGTAACGAGGTGTCTCACCTGAAATCTGCATTGTTTGGCTGTGAGTTATAAAAATATTCCAAAAATTCTATAAGATGAGAATAGAGTCGTCCGCGTTTGAACATGGAAGAGTCTACTTTAAACAATTCGGCGCCGAAAGAGTTAATAAGAATGAACATTGAGGTTTTTTTTCTATTTTCAAATTAATTAATGCAATATAAGGACACATTGCTCAAACGTGTTATATTTGTGCTGTAAAAATAGTTGATAATCTAAACAAAGAATGGACACTCCAGTACAAACTGAAACTCGTCATATATATATACATATATTAACCCTTTCAGCGCCGAATTGATTAAAGTAGACTCTTCTATGTTCAAAATCGGGCGTCTCCATTTCTCATGTAATTAAAGTTTGGACTATTTTTATAAATAAAAGGCAAACAATGCTGATTTCAGGTGAGACAGCTCGTTACGAGCTGACTCACCTGAATCAGTATTGTTTGCAAAAACCTCAATATTGCCATTGGCGCTGAAAAAGTTAAAAGAAGTTTATTTGTATTTCTTTTTTAGTTTGTTTGTCTTTCCGTCAGAAACAATTATACTTGGTCCTTTCGTAGAACATGTGTATATTAAACATGTTTATATTACTATGTACTTATGTTCTTGTCAATTAATCTAAAAATAAATATATCCATATCACTGGAATTGCACAGTTGTCGTTCCTTACCTCACTCATACATGAATACATGAATGTAATGAGTCGATAGTGTTAGAGAATGGGAATTGCATAGTGGACATATTCTTTAGTTTCTATCATTCTATCAATGATCTTCAGTTTATATTGTTAACTATTTGAAGAACTTTGCAGTAGTGTTTCTGTATTTTACATTAAATACACAAAATCGGGAAGATTTGCTATTCATATCTCAAAACCAGTCATGCACACGTTTATAAAAAAGCTTTCAATCTATTTCGTAATATATACATGAACAAATAAAATTATAACATTCGTAAAAAGTCACTGCGACGAGTTTTGTCATAAATTTACTGCAAGACGTTTTCATTGCATAATTCGTTTCTAGTGTATTCCTAATCAATTATTTTTGCGTTGGACAAGAAACAATCCCATCCAACAACATGTCTACCAGAGAATGTAGATAAGAAATAATTGTCAATCTCCGAGAGAAATTGTAAAGATTTATCAGAGTATTCGATCATTGATATAAATCATTGTATTTAATAACGTAATAACTGAATTCGTCTGTTGAACTATCCGAGTTTTACCCCGATTATTTCGCAAGTCAGGGCGTAGCTTCATACAGATCTGCGTTCATTGAAATGGTACGGTAGCAAACTGTCGTCAATCAAGTTACAGTTTGTCTTTACCTATGGCATGAACTTTTGTAAACCGTAAGCCACCATAATGCTATCTTGAGCGCAAGGCTAGTCTCTGTATATCGTTTTGAAAAACATGTAAGGCGGTTTCTCTTGGAGGCAATGGAAACACCTATCATAGTCGTTCATGCATTTTCGGAATAAATTCAACATGCATGCATTATTGGGAGTATACCCGAATATATGCTTTAACACCTACTTTATACCTGAAGTCGTTATACGGAGATCCGCTTCAAGCTCCTACCTGACACGACATATAATCAGGACATTATAGAGTCATTGTATTTATTAACACAATAACAATTTTACTCGGGGACACTAACCTGATCCAGCGTCAGAAAATGTAAAAATCTGAAAACGTTCTCAGTGCTCAGAAATGAATTCCATACTCCAAAGTAAGGCTGCTGATTGGTCAATTTGGAGAACGAATTTGCTTTTGACCTATCAGATACTTGAGCACAAATTTAGAGCACAAATTAAACTTTCATAGTTTTGGAGCCAGATCTTTATGCAAAAAAAAGCTACTACACATCCGTAATCAAAACTAGATTAACTAAGGGCGAGGTTAAACTCTGGGTCCTCCCTTCACGCTCGATGCGAGTACTGCTTGTGCTTCAGGAAGTAGACATCTTGCGTGATAAATAGAAGTTGTTATAATTTTCTTCACAATCGATGTAAAGTAAAATTTTAAAAAAATCCCTAGACGAACTTCTTTCGGCGTACTGGGCGCGCCTTTTGATACAATTATTGCCTTTTATCATTGGAACGGTGCCTAGTCATCGATTACACGTTTCGTGTGCATTTTTGTTGTTTCTTTGAAAATGCTTTCAAACGGAAAATTGCCTTTAGTTAATTCAAAAGTATTTTCTGCATGAAACCCGGTTATACAACCCCGGGATGCAAACACATTCCTTGTATGTTACACAGAACATTTAACAAACCTGCAGCCGATGACATTGAGAGCATCTAGACACAAATATGGGCAAGCTGTCTTCTCCATGACTTCAACTATGTATTTGTTAATGGCTACACATTCTGTAAATTGAATGCCAATCAATTGTATGTTATGTTATATTATGTTATAACGAACATTTAAATTATTGAATGGAGTTTACAAAAGTGTGCCAAAACGAGAAATTGCACAATGCTTCATGTGAGAAAGGGTTAAGCATTTCGCTGATTGAACCGATGCGTAAAGAGAAGGGGAGGAGGAGAATTGTGTAGAAATAA
The DNA here is from genome assembly GCA_031761405.1 of Serripes groenlandicus. Lineage (NCBI taxonomy): Eukaryota > Metazoa > Mollusca > Bivalvia > Cardiida > Cardiidae > Serripes > Serripes groenlandicus. The sequence goes on from JASEVX010000003.1 coordinate 75,354,104, forward strand.
GAAATAACAAGCAAAAATAAAAGATACATTCCACGTTTAAAAGTAGACTCTTCCATGTTCAAACTCGGACGACTCTATTTTCATATTATAGGAATTTTTGAATATCTTTATAACTCACAGCCAAACAAAGCAGATTTCAGGTGAGACAGCTCGTTACGAGCTGACTCACCTGAATCTGTATTGTTTGCAAAAAGCTCAATATTGCCTTTGGCGCTGAAAGAGTTAACAATAGTTTTCAATTCTTTCTCCTATTAATTATTTTCGCAAGTCTTTCGAAAAGGTTAAAAGTCGATTTAAAGTGCGCAGACAACACATTTGCATCAAAACAGTTTGAAAATACGGAAAATCTATATAATTGAGAGTACAAGAGAAAGTTGATGCAAGGCATCAATGTCGCCGGAAAAGACTGCATTGATTTATTTATGTATTCTTGACTTTCCTTAGTCTATTCAAACATTATGAACGTTGTAATGAAAACATTTGCTTATAAATGTTATATTCATACCTATACATTAGGGTATCTATAAAAAATTAACGAAATGTGTACACATTTATCTGGCTTAAATTTAATTTTGCTGTTGTTACTTATTTAAATAATAGTATTCATTCATATAATTTCAATGTTTGTCAATCTTATTCGAATCACAAGGTAAATATCCTGGTATTGCTTTAAAGGGAGGTAATTTGAAGAAAACAAATGTCTTCAAAAGGAGAAATATATCAGCATTACCGTCTACAGTTTAAATTGTTCTATTGTTTGTGGATTTAAAAATGTTCTTTTTTTCTTATTTCTACATGTACAACGAAATATTGCGGCTTCTCTTTGACGCTTTGCGTCAAACATTCGTCTTGTACTTGTCTAAAATAAAATAATATCACTCGCTTTTTCATATCGAAATGCGCATGCGCGAAAATCGATGTTAAAGGTCACGAAACTACACAACAGAATAGGGTCTATATTTAGCTTAGAAACAGTTCCTACTTTAGATATTCATGGATTAACATTATTAAATGAATTCTACACAAATCAAGACATCTCTTTGAACATGAAAACAACATTTTAGTAAGTTAAAATTGCTATTAAAAGGAGAATCCGAAATTGACTTCAATGATGACACATAAGAGTCTGCATTAGGGGGTGTTGGTTCACGTCTTGAAGGGACCACTTTTGTCTTCGTAAATAAGACAAAAAACTTAAATGCGAGTGAAATAAAAAAAACTGCAAACATTAAAAAATCGGAATATTTATTTCATTTTAGATGTGTCATTTATTAGTGTTCGTAAACAACCACAATTGTAATATGTTCAAATCATCTAGATTTGTTTCTTTCTAATAATAAGCCGCCCTCCCATGTGATTTCCGAAAAGCTATTAAAAATAGAAGTCGCGGGCTTCTGCCCGGCGACTAATAATTATTTAATGGAGATGAACCGTCTCCCACATGCAGACGCCTTTTGACGTGATTTCAACTGACAAACATTGCTCAATGAACAATTTCTAGTTTTGCCACATTATTTAAACTCTAATCAACAAATAAGCTTTCATTTATAGAAAATGTCCATTGTCTGGCCCCCAGTGCTTTCAAAATTGTCTACTGCAGATTTATAACGTGTGAGAAATGGCTTTCGTAGAAAACGGCCCTGATGATACTGACTCGATCTATCATTCTGCCTGATCTTTATTGTTGCTGTTGACAGCAGTAGACTGCGTGCTTGTCATCACAACAAGTAATGGAAATGTCAAAATTGCTAGTACAATTGATTGACGACTGACTCATCGCTATTGCGTGTACCTGTTAATAATAGCAGACGATTTTTTTTTGCGGGGGGATGTGGTGTATGCTACAGACAGCCAATGACCGCAACGAGGCTCGGTCTCAGATCCCCCGGGAGTCTTGATTTCTTTACGTATTAAGCATAATATTCTATTTTGTTGATTAATAAGGGTTTAACGCCGTTTTCAGCAGTATGTTAATAAACCGTGCGGTAGCCGTTTACTGTCGGGCTCCCTAACCAATGTTCCCGGGTTCGAATCCCGCGATTAGCTGTATCTTCATTTGAGATTTTTCCACACAAAAGGTGCAAATACTAGTTAGGTCTCCAGGACGCAGACATCGAGTGTGATTTATATAAGCATGTTTCGCAATCGATGTAAATAAAATAAATTTAAATAAATTAAACTAACATCATTTTATTTATATCACGGCGGTCAGTTCTCGAGGCTATCTCGCACCATTACTCCACACAACAGTATTCACAGGTAAATAACTACCTTCCGACTTTTTAATCCATTGGAAGACAACAGATGACACTAGTCTTGTCAGTCATCGAGGTTCGAACTCACGACTACTGGACTACAATCCCTCGTCGTTACTGACAGAGCTGTCGGGACTCAACCTTACGAATTGGACTATGGAAAGTCGTCTAGTATAGGCCATACACATCCTATTATTGCCGTTTGTTTATTTAATTATATTTGCAGATTTCAACAGTATTTAAATCGTATCACGGCTGAGACAGTGATACTGCTACCCGACAATCCTGAGCGCCAAGAAGGGAAAGCCATTACTACCAAGAGAATGTCTAGAATTTCTCAAAAGAGCAATTTTGATATTTACATTACCTGGTGTAATGGCAAGCACGAAATCTATACTATACAAGAGTTGCTGCAAGATACAGCAATTGGCGCGGGAATCAGCATTGTATGGCTTAAGAAATACTGTTTGATTCGAAAAACACGAAACCCGATCGTGTTGACCTCGATCTCCCAAAATTATAGTAAACATTTGACTGCGCATGCGCGTCCTTTTTCCCTTAATTTAAAATCGCAAAATTTAGCACAATATCTTCGCATTTATGAAAATATTCCCATTTTCCTAATTTAACGGGAACGGGGTAAAGGTTTATGTATAAATATCACTTCTACAGCCTTACTATGGAAGCCGGCCTTTATAGCGACGTTGGTAGAGTGGTTGACCTTTGTGTAAAGTTAAGCAATGTTCATCGCGGTAAGTGCCTGGATCGGTTACCCGCGATGGCTTAACGCCGGTACACGTTATAAATGGTGTCAGCGGTTGGTGTTATTAAAAAACTATGGTTTTAATTTACATTTTAATTATAAAAAAAACTACTCGCTTATAAATAGACTGGTTCACTAATCTTAATCACTCGAACGAGAACCAGTCTAGTGACGAACTGCTACGGACATATCCGAGAGCTGACGTGTGACTACACACACTAACAAATCTACTGCATATATTGGTCTTTGTACCGCACACTGCATATAAAGACAGTACCACCACATATAAGAAGAGTTGCACTACATATAACCAATACAGTACAGCATATAAAGAAAAAAGTATCACACATAATGACATTTCTACCACATATAATGAAATATCTACCACATATAAATGAACTATCTACTGCATATAAGTAAACAGGTCATAATAAGACGGTCATGGCGTTCCTTAACATAATGTACATTTTTGTCCTTTTTCCACAATGTATTCAATAGTTATACTTTAATTTACATAGTTGTGTTTCCTTATTGTGTCTGGAATCGTTCAAAGGCGCATGCAGCAGCACTGTTATATGTAGGGATGGGCAAATATCAGTTTAAGAGCATAAATGATCAAAGTGCATACGTATAAGTTTGCTATTTTATTTTGCTACAGTAGCTTCAACCCCTAAACTTCCATCTATAGAGAAGGCTTGATAATCCGTATACGGTAGATTTGTTGTATGTGGTAAAGGGAAAAGACATCATTTATAAGAGTACAGTCGTTTATCACTCATAAGGTCAATTTCGACATTTCTATTAAGGGTTGTAAGAACACTTACGAAGTATATAGAATAAATAATAACTGGATAAGTGGGGGAAGCGTGAAACACCAATTATCTATATTAAAACGTATCCCCAGAGGAGTCTATAACATCAGAACATAAGCTGGAGCGTTCAGTGAAACAGTTTGGTAGCTCACGATTGCCAATCAGCCAATCAAAATACAGCTGTGTTTATATAGTAACTGTGATTTGATTGGTGGATTGGCAAACTAGAACTACCAAACTGTTTCACTGAACTCAGGACTGTAACAAAAGAGAGAAACAATGTTCGCACCTTGTTATACATTTCATAATTGACGACCATATCACGGTTTTGAGCGAGAGTCGCTGGTCCGATCCCCGATCGGGTCATGCAATTGTCTTTATAAATAACTATGAATACATGGCAGATATGATATATTATTCTGAAAACAATACAAACGCTACCAAACTGTTTCACTGAACTCAGGACTGTAATAAAAGAGAAAAATAATGTTCGCAAATTGTTATTTCCGATTCCCGATCGTGTCATACAATTGTCTATATATATATACAACTATGAATACATGGCAGGTATGATACACTATTCTGAAAACAATAAAAACTCTCATCGCTGACTTTGAAAACATTTATGGACAAATATAAAAACATATTTAGTACGTCTAGGTTAGTGTTGTATGCGGCGTTATAAATCATTTTAACAAATGTTATTTTGCTACCATTAAAGTGAATTCGTTATCGTCATAAAATATAGAATGTACAAATAATTGTTTGTTTCGGTGCAAGATATATTTTCACCGGTAGAGCACCATTGGTGTTCATAAATTGGGACAATTTATCTCAATCTCACATCTAAACAAGCCTGTGTTATTGCATGCCTTTTTACAACCTTATGATATACAGAGATGGGTTAACCCATGTTAAACGGAGCACTACCACTGTTAGGAACAGTGAGTGTGTCAGAGTATAATCCACCATTATGTAATATTAGTATTACAAAAGTCGCCGCAGGCGAAGCCGGACTTATTACATTTGTGAACACTAAACTTGTTTTAATGCAAATCGATTGCGAAATGTTTCCAGCTTATATTAATCTCGCTCGACGTCTGCTTCCTAGAAACATAACCAATACTCTCATAATTGATTGATTGGAAAATTTAAAGGGCAGAACTCGCTCTTAACGGGATTTTAAACGTGTTTATAATGGCTTACAAGTAACTTCATACAATGAACTAGATGCGCAGCTCCACTGGTTTAGCTACAATGACTCCATACTGTGACAATGTCATAATGTTAACATTATTTCATATTTAAAATAAACAGTTTCAAAATTTAGTTATTTTTTAATACTTATTTTATCTCCATTTCGGCCTGTCTTGTACCATGTAGTTGTAAGTTCTTAAGTTACTTTAACGCCGTAGGTCACTACAGAAAAGTCTAAGAACACGTAACCGGTGCCTTTAACTACCGATTAACAGTCATGATAAGCCTTCTGTCTTCATACGTCTTTGAACTCAAAATATGTCGCCGTGGCTTTACCCTATTGCTAATACATTTCTGGCTATATATAAGATACACTCAGATTATTGTTATTCATCATTATCAGAAACAGCAGCATCATTATCATTAACAAACTCTTGCTCTTTTCGTTATCCATGGACCAACAGCACATGCCCAGACCGGCATTCTAATAAACCATCCCGGAACGTCAACACGAACATGCAACAAGATACCTTTTCCCCCGAGGCTGCTTACAGAGATTAACACTCAGTGACCACTATCATAACGTCTTTCAGAGATTAACACTCAGTGACCATTATCATTACGTCTTTCAGAGGTTAACACTCAGTGACCACTATCATCATGTCTTTCATAGAATAACACTCATTTACCATTCCAATACGTCTTTCAGAGAATAACACTCAGTGACCATTATCATTACGTCTTTCAGAGATTAACACTCAGTGACCACTATCATCTTGTCTTTCATAGATTAACACTCAGTGACCGTTATCATTACGTCTTTCAGAGATTAACACTCAGGACCATTATCATTACGTCTCTCAGAGATTAACACTCAGTGACCATTATCATTACGTCTTTCAGAGATTAACACTCAGTGACCGTTATCATCATGTCTTTCATAGAATAACACTCATTTACCATTTCAATACGTCTTTCAGAGAATAACACTCAGTGACCATTATCATTACGTCTTTCAGAGATTAACACTCAGTGACCGTTATCATCATGTCTTTCATAGAATAACACTCATTTACCATTTCAATACGTCTTTCAGAGAATAACACTCAGTGACCATTATCATTACGTCTTTCAGAGATTAACACTCAGTGACCGTTATCATCATGTCTTTCATAGAATAACACTCAATTACCATTTCAATACGTCTTTCAGAGATTAACACTCAGTGACCATTATCATTACGTCTTTCAGAGATTAACACTCAGTGACCATTTCAATACGTCTCTCAGAGATTAACACTCAGTGACCATTATCATTACGTCTTTCAGAGATTAACACTCAGTGACCATTGTCATTACGTCTTACAGAGATAAACAATCAGTGACCATCATCATTATGTCTTTCAGAGAATAACACTCAGTGACCATTATCATTACGTCTTTCAGAGGTTAACACTCAGTGACCACTATCATCATGTCTTTCATAGAATAACACTCATTTACCATTCCAATACGTCTTTCAGAGAATAACACTCAGTGACCATTATCATTACGTCTTTCAGAGATTAACACTCAGTGACCACTATCATCTTGTCTTTCATAGATTAACACTCAGTGACCGTTATCATTACGTCTTTCAGAGATTAACACTCAGGACCATTATCATTACGTCTCTCAGAGATTAACACTCAGTGACCATTATCATTACGTCTTTCAGAGATTAACACTCAGTGACCGTTATCATCATGTCTTTCATAGAATAACACTCATTTACCATTTCAATACGTCTTTCAGAGAATAACACTCAGTGACCATTATCATTACGTCTTTCAGAGATTAACACTCAGTGACCGTTATCATCATGTCTTTCATAGAATAACACTCAATTACCATTTCAATACGTCTTTCAGAGATTAACACTCAGTGACCATTATCATTACGTCTTTCAGAGATTAACACTCAGTGACCATTTCAATACGTCTCTCAGAGATTAACACTCAGTGACCATTATCATTACGTCTCTCAGAGATTAACACTCAGTGACCATTATCATTACGTATTTCAGAGATTAACACTCAGTGACCGTTATCATCATGTCTTTCATAGAATAACCCTCATTTACCATTTCAATACGTCTTTCAGAGAATAACACTCAGTGACCATTATCATTACGTCTTTCAGAGATTAACACTCAGTGACCGTTATCATCATGTCTTTCATAGAATAACACTCAATTACCATTTCAATACGTCTTTCAGAGATTAACACTCAGTGACCATTATCATTACGTCTTTCAGAAATTAACACTCAGTGACCATTTCAATACGTCTCTCAGAGATTAACACTCAGTGACCGTTACCATTACGTCTTTCAGAGATTAACACTAAGTGACTAGTATCACTACGTTTTTTAGAGATTAAAACTCAGTGACTGTTATAGTAACGTTTTTCACAAGTTATTGAATCCATTCAAGGACAAATATACCAAATACATCAGCGACTGTGTCCAGCACATATATATTATGGGCGAGGTAGTAGTTTCAATATATAACTCTTATGACCATAGGCTTGCTTTTCCAAACTTTTGGGGTTTTTTCTATAGTCATGAGTAGCTTAGAAAAATTGCTTTTTTTTTGTTTAAAAGATACAACTCGGCTTGTGAAAATAAATAGAAATTCTCCAAGTATGTGCTCAATATGACTTTTATCAGAAAAATACATTCGTTTATTCTCATTGTATGACTTGCCCCAATACATTGTATAAAATAGGCTTTTCCTTAGATGTATGTTAAGAATAAACAATTCAATTTTCTATTGTTATAATCTAATGGAGAACAATGTCACTAGAAATGACATTATTGATATTCAAAGAGAACCTAAACAGGGTCAAAATGTTGACGACCTGAAGCCAAAATCGGCCATTAACCAATATTTGAAAGTGCGTTTCAGTAAAAGTGTTGACAACATTGGTAGCTCTAATGTAGTACAAATTGATTTGAATGAGATGTCAAGTAATTTAAACATGTCCAAGTTGTTTTCATTTCCTGATCTTTCGATGTTCAAACAGGGTAAGTCCCCATGTTCCAATCGCTTTGTTTCACAGGGACATTTAATTAATCAGTACACAAACGTGACATCATTATTTAGCTCACGTCACGCGAAAACTGACCTTCGGGACACATTCTAACGAGTAGGATTCAGACAGGCCTCCGTGCGGTCTTATTAGAATCGTCTTGTTGTACAAGCATTTGAGAAGCCCCTTATAAACATTCAAACCAACGATCCGACTACACAATTCGCCCGTAAGTTCTAACTGTCATTAGTTTAAAAACCACCTAAGGTCAGTAATCGCGTGACGCTTCCAATTTTCCTTTTATTGGTGTTATTCCATATACGTCAATAAATGTTCGAGCTTCCATAAATCCTTTCCATACACTTCTATAGATAAGTGTTTTGACCCACTTTGTACCTGTGATAAGTATATGATAAGCCAGCCTATGATATAAATCATACCACAGAGTCAACGTCCTTCGTATGCACACATATGAGCCGTCCCGCGGGAAAACCAACATTGTGGACTGTGCGTAAAGTATCGACCCGGATCAGGCAAAGCATGCAGCGCAGGCTTACCCGGATATAAACTTTTCGCCTCCTGTGGATTTTCTGTTTCAGGAATCATAACTCTATACCCCTGAGAGTGAATGTGTCTGCCCGGATGGCCCGGATGGCCCGGATGGCCGATACATTACGCAGAGGCCACAATGTTGTTTTGCTCGCGGGACGGCTCAATTATATAAATACATTGTCTTTCAAATGAATCCCCGTCCGTCCGTCTATATGTCTGTCTGTCACACTTTCACTTAACTTCTTATTGACAGAACAGACAAATTTTTCGTCGAGCAAATTGATTTAATGGACTAAGAGTGTTTTAGATATATTTAATTGCAATGACGATATAGATCGATGTCACATTGTATACTACTAGAGTGCTTTGTCAAAAGTAACCGGAAGATTTTTTAGATAACTTAAACATCGAATAGCAGTTAACAATGTCATAGATATGTCTGATTATTTACTGGTAGAAATTAATTTCTTTGATTTATATATAACATTTGAGATTTTGCGAAAGGGAAAGATACAAATCGGACTACACGGTGGTACAGACGGCCCTGCGTTCGGTCAAACACGTTTGGAGCTTTAACGGGCTATCAATGAATCCACCATTCAAATTGCACTTTGAGACTCAGAACGAAGAGAAGATTGATATTGAACTAAACAGAAGCTGTTATTAGATTTGTATATTCCCGAATGTCGATTTCAATGTAAAGTGACCCAAATAAGAGCGCTGATTATTTTCATTGACACGAAGATTCGAATGAGTGCCTTCCATATTGGTGAACAGGATAGATCAACGATTGATTGATTTTACCCTTACCCTGCTATGCGAGACTTTCAACAACATCTATTAATACTGATGTACATGACTTTATACATGTGTGGCAAATGATTGCGGGCTAAGTAAGATGGTAATTGCTCGCGAAATGACCTTATTATTTATTCTCAATTCAGGTCATTTCAATATGGTGGCTCGACTCCTTAAGGTTTGACTGGTTGTAAAATTCGCTTATAAATTGCTTCATGGCAAAATTAAACACATTTTCCGTTAAAAACAGTTTGATGGAATTAATAAAGACAAGTGACGTTGACAGTTGATTGGTAGAAAACGGATTGTTCATTGATTCATCCCGATATTCCTTCTCCGTGGAATGCCGATTGATCTAGAACTAGATACATCGTCATGGGAGAATTATTCTTGTAACTTTAATAGTTTCATTACAGTAAAGAAAATTGATTAAATAATTTAATAATCAAATTATCGGAGATCAAAGACAACGGAATGAGTTTTGTTGTGTATAGCGAATATATCAACCCTTCGAATATAATTCTGATTTGTATATAGCCTTTTAAAGACATAGTGACCTTCATAGAACCATCTTATTGCAAATATTACGAAAGCACTTAAAGTGAAATTCGGCAAACTACTTTGATACTCCTTATTAATTTTACCGAATATAAATTTAAGAATGTTTGACAAGAGGAAACAGTATTTGGTATACTGCACTCACTCAGGATAAAGTCCTATTTACCAAGCCAAAACAAATAAGTGAAGTATACAAATAATTATGGAATGGTGGTTATCTGACCGTAACAAGATTGAGAAGGCATCAAGAGGTACGACTAGTCTAACTGTTGGCGGGAATACTGTTATTCTGAGCCATTTACTGTACACAGTGTTTTTAAACTCTTTCCATTATGACTTTTTAAAATGGACTTATCAAGCTTTGAATAGTAAAAATTTAGAAGAAATCAAGATACAAACGTTGAGTTCGGCAGCCAACAGTATAGTGAGACGGCGTAGTTCCGCCAGCTTGTCGTACAGTTTAAAGTCTGGTGTAGTGAGACGGCGTAGTTCCGCCAGCTTGTCGTACAGTTTAAAGTCTGGTGTAGTGAGATGGCGTAGTTCCGCCAGCTGGTCTGACAGTATAGAGCCTGGTGTAGTGAGACGGCGTAGTTCTGCCAGCTGGTCTGACAGTTTATAGTCTGGTGTAGTGAGACGGCGTAGTTCCGCCAGCTGGTCTGACAGTTTAGAGTCTGGTGTAGTGAGACGGCGTAGTTCCGCCAGCTGGTCTGACAGTATAGAGCCTGGTGTAGTGAGACGGCGTAGTTCCGCCAGCTGGTCTGACAGTTTAGAGTCTGGTGTAGTGAGACGGCATAGTTCCGCCAGCTGGTCTGACAGTATAGAGCCTGGTGTAGTGAGACGGCGTAGTTCCGCCAGCTGGTCTGACAGTATAGATACCTGGTGTGGTGAGACGGCGTAGTTCCGCCAGCTGGTCTGACAGTATATAGACCTGGTGTGGTGAGACGGCGTAGTTCCGCCAGCTGGTCTGACAGTTTAGAGCCTGGTGTGGTGAGACGGCGTAGTTCCGCCAGCTGGTCTGACAGTATAGAGACCTGGTGTGGTGAGACGGCGTAATTCCGCCAGCTAGTCGTACAGTTTAGAGTCTGGTGTGGTTAGACGGCATAGTTCTGCCAGCTGGTCTGACAGTTTAGAGCCTGGTGTGGTGAGAAGGCGTAGTTCCGCCAGCTGGACTGACAGTTTAGAGCCTGGTGTGGAGAGACGGCGTAGTTCCGCCAGCTGGTCTGACAGTATAGAGCCTGGTGTAGTGAAACGGCGTAGTTCCGCCAGCTGGTCTGACAGTTTAGAGCCTGGTGTGGTGAGAAGGCGTAGTTCCGCCAGCCTTTCTGACAGTATAGAGACCTGGTGTGGTGAGACGACTTAGTTCCGCCAGCTGGTCGTACAGTTTAGAGTCTGGTGTGGTGAGACGGCGTAGTTCCGCCAGCTGGTCTGACAGTATATAGACCTGGTGTGGTGAGACGGTATAGTTCCGCCAGCTGGTCTGACAGTTTAGATACCTGGTGTGGTGAGACGGCGTAGTTCTGCCAGCTGGTCTGACAGTTTAGAGCCTGGTGTGGTGAGACGGCGTAGTTCCGCAAGCTGGTCTGACAATATAGATACCTGGTGTGGTGAGACGGCATAGTTCCGCCAGCTGGTCTGACAGTTTAGAGCCCGGTGTGGTGAGACGGCGTAGTTCCGCCAGCTGGTCTGACAGTTTAGAGCCTGGTGTGGTGAGACGGCGTAGTTCCGCCAGCTGGTCTGACAGTATAACTACCTGGTGTGGTGAGACGGCATAGTTCCGCCAGCTGGTCTTACAGTTTAGATACCTGGTGTGGTGAGACGGCATAGTTCTGTCAGCTGGTCTGACAGTTTAGAGCCTGGTGTGGTGAGACGGCATAGTTCTGCCAGCTGGTCTGACAGTTTAGAGCCTGGTGTGGTGAGACGGCGTAGTTCCGCCAGCTAGTCTGACAGTTTAGATACCTGGTGTGGTGAGACGGCGTAGTTCCGCCAGCTGGTCTGACAGTTTAGAGCCTGGTGTGGTGAGACGGCATAGTTCCGCCAGCTGGTCTGGCAGTATAGATACCTGATGTGTGATGCTCTTTTTAAGTGAGAGAATATCAATTAAATATTGATGAAAACAATATGGAAATTCGAGAACTAGACCATCATGAGCAGCGTTAAAAAAGCTTTACATTTTGGAAGAGGCAAGCAAATCGCAAACATTCGAACATACGATATGAAGCCAATACTAGTTAATATGAATCTAGTTCGGTTTGTATTGTTTAATTAGTGATGAACACCCTATCAGATTATTTCTCTACAAATGTAAAATGTCTTTCAATGGCACTATTATGCTGCCTTATGGTTACTTTATTTTTTACCCACTTACATCACATGGGCAGAATACGGCTTTGAAATAATAATACAAACTACAAAATGTTTACCAATAAAATATCAATTATTGCATACAGTTTAAACGTCGTCATAAAGGGAGTCATTGCTCATTTCGATCAATTTATCCATTTACTACAATGTTTGGAACGTCTGGAGTTCGGTCAGTAATATTAAAAATCATTGGCGATTAAAGTAAAAAAAATATCATAGATTGGCAATGATTTGTTCCATACTTATATATGTAGGTTATTGCCGAAAAAGATTTGTGATAGCTAAAATAATTATATGCTGCTGCAAAACTTAAAAGTGCTTCTACTTGTTGCGAAGGATTATTTTACTTTGATGTTTACTACATGACGCCTGTATTCCATGCTCTGATAAGGAATCGACCAATGAAGCTAAACAAGAGAAAGTTGATGCAAGGCATCAATGTCGCCGGAAAAGACTGCATTGATTTATTTTTTAACACACTTGTATTCTTGACTTTCATTAGTCTAAACATACACATAATGTTTTCATAAGGACTAATTCCAGGAGTTTTGAAATTCCACATAGATCTACAAATTTCAGGATTTCTTTTGGTCAGGATTTTTGATGTTTTGTATTTGTCAATAAAACCACAACAAATTAATACATTTTGGGATTTAAATCTACATGCAATAAAAAGCTATTAAACCCTTTCCATGTCTGAAGCAACAATGAAAACCTTTAAACGCTTAAAACATTGAGAAAACGGTTAAATTGCTGAAGACATGAACTTCCTCCTTTTTAATAATAATTATAATAAATATTTCACAGATGTTAAAATTTATCCTCATATGTTTAAAAAGTAGACCACACTTGAAACAACATATCAGCTTAATTGTTTATCTAAATCGTTGATGCATACAATATATGTTTGGCGCAAGAGAAATGCCAATTGCGAGTCCCATTACTATTTAATAGGTGGCAAGTATGAAATTAATTGGGTGCGAAAGAGCAGATTTTCTTTATTTCTAAATATATTGTTTATCAGAGTTTGTTCTTCTCTTGATTTGTTTCAAGCCAAATAAACATTTAATATCACATATATTTAATCATTCAAGTGTGTAATATTAGCTATCTATCTGTTATAAGGTGTTTGAGAATTTCTTTCGAAATTTTGACCCTCGTCTGTCAAATCGAGGCGTAGTGTCAGACATCGAAGAAAGTGAATAAAAAATCAGGCAAAGCTTTAGTGCATGTTTTATTCCACTGCATTCGAGTGAAAAAAAGCATTTCTATATTATCTTTCTTTCTCCTACATTCGACCCATGCACTCGTTTCGTGACGTTTAAGAAATCAATTCGTCGTGCGACATTTTTTGTCTGCATAAACAAGTCACTTTTCTAAGTTTACATTTTACTTCCGGTTACTTCGCTTTGTTTACATTTTTGGCAATATGAAACTAGGTCACGAACTGAGAAAAAGGCGTTTCGACGTTCACGACCGATAAACAGGCTTATATTACATATTTTCACAAAATATTTCTTATTTTTGTTTCTGTTACCAGTTTATGTTGATACTTATCTATTAAAAGGAGAATTCGAAGTGATTTTCATATCGATAGTCTTCTGCAAGCAGGTGCGCGTATGTAAAAAAAATAGACTGTGCGACGTAAAGGTGTGTAGTTATCGCCTTTTGATTACATAGTTTATGAAAATAAAGTATCGCAGTCTAGCTAATAGGGACTGTTTTGTCTTCGTAAATAAAACACAAAAACGTAAATGCAAGTCAGAATAAAGAAACTGCACATACTTAAAACATCGGAATATTTATTTCATTTTAAATGTGTCATAACTTAGTGTTTTTAAACAAACGCAATTGTAATATGTTCAAGCAGGGACACTATATTACAGGGATATGAAACGCGTGCGGTTTCATCAGCCTTATCAGTAATATGTTGGCCTCACTTCGTACAGGTATCGGCCATTTTGATTTACCCATTCCGATAGATAACGACCTTCACTTGCGTATGATAACGGTTACTTGCGTGTAAATACGGCTGTTTTCGTTGATTTTCTAGCGCTCTTTACAGTAACCAGGGACACAAAATATAGACTCCCAGCATATTTATTTCATATATACCTGCCACGATTCTTCGAATTCTTTAAAAAGTTCCAAGCGATATAAAAAAAATTGCTGTTTTAGGGGTTCATGACACTGCGTGTACCTCCCTGATATTTGAGAACGTCGAAAGAGAGATATTTACTAATGGGTTAAAAAAGCTGTCCAAATATGACCTTATAATTATCATATTAAAAGATAAATTTAGAGGTCTGCTTTGATATTCTCCGTCCTTTTGTTTTTTAAATGATTTCAATGCAAGCTGGTGATAATTAGACCTTCACTTGCGTATGATAACGGTAACTTGCGTGCAAATACGGCTGTTTTCGTTGATTTGCTAGCGCTCTTTACAGTAACCAGGGACACAAAATATAGACAAAAGATTCAAATTTGTGTAAAATAATTTATTCTTTATCAAGAAGTCTTAGTCAAGTGGTATTTTAATCTTTTCAAAATAAAAACAATAACTGGTTATTACAATACATTATTTTTTTATTAAAAAATCGTTTGATGGAAAAACAGATTGTTATTGAAAACATGAGATTATCTCTTGATTGAGGTGGCCCAAAACGATAAAATATATGCAATTCTAAAGAGGTCTATAATATCACACTGACCAGATGGCAGGGTGACTTATGTTATGTAACATTATGCAATCATTTCCTGTCGTGTTCCTGTCGTGTTCCATATGTGTTGGTTACATACTAATTAATTGGTTTTATAACCCTTTCATTGTTCATACAGGGAAATGGGCTAATTGGTAATTAAACTCTTATTAATAACCCTTCTCGACATTCAAACATCTGCAGCAGACAAATTCGAATTCATACTTGGCCATTCATTTTGCAAATATATCTAAGATTGTAAATGTAATTATGATTTAATAAAAAAGGGCAAACCATTTTTTTAAAGGAAAAAAAATGCTCAAGAATCTTGACAATCATTTTTGGATGCAGCACACGACTTTTGAAAACAGTACAACAAAAGGAGAAATTGTTCATAATGGCTCCTTTTGTCACAATGTTTTTAACTTTATTCAACACTTGTTCTTTGATATTTTGTCTATGATGTTCTAGGTCGTCTACTGCAGATTTGTTTTATGTGAGAAAGGGTTAACTTTCACTTTCATTCATATACCAATATTTTAATACATGTTACGTATATACATTCATTCATGTACATGTACCAATGTTTTAATATTATACTGTATATCATATAATTATTGATTTCCTAGCTTTCTTTGCTAAAGGAGTGCATTTGTTTTTCGTTTTCTTTGGCCTCCTGCCAATTCGTCCCCTTCTGCTGCCATGAAGTTTGCCCATTCTGAAATAAATTAACATTGAATAATGATTATACACTTTGCCTTCGTTGTTAAAACAGGGATATATTTCATTGATTAAAAACCTTATATCATGAATTAATTGTTGGAAAGTTACACACAAATCTAGGTACCCATAATTTTCATTAATTGGTCGCCCTTTGTTAAAATTTATCCGCGTTTTTCTCAGTTTTTCTCAAACAATTCTAGGTGAATCTCGGCATACAACAGGTTTGTGAAAATAATTTAAACCAACATTGATCATTCAACATTATCAATCTGACCTTTAAATGTATATATATTGGCAATATAGAACCGCAAATCATGTTTTGTATAAACCCGATTCGTTATTTTTCTAAATGTCCGCCATTTTTTTAAAATTTCATCGCATTTTTTCTCAGACAATATTAGATTCTCCATTGAATACATACAGGTTTGTAAAATAATTTAAACCAAGATTGATCATTTAACATTTACAATCTGACCTTTGAATGTGTTTATAACAGCAATATTTAACAGTAATTGATGTTTTGCATAGCCCCTATTTGTTATTTTGACAAAATGGCCGTCATCTTTTTTAAAATTCATCGCATTTTTTCACAAGTTTTCACAAACAATTCTAGAAAATTTCCGGCAAACATCAGCTATATTAAAATAATAGGGCCACAGTTTGGCCAATGATCTTTTATAATATAACATTGAAATGTGTTTATAACGGCAATATAGAACACATGGCGGTCCCCCGCATAGCCTATATTCTTCGTTTTGAATTTTTTGACCACAATTTTGTTAAATTTCATCGCATTTTTTATCATTTTTTCTCTGACAATATTAGATTCTTCATTGCATACAACAGATTTGTAAAAATAATTTAAACCAAGATTGATCATTTAACATTTACAATCTGACCTTTGAATGTGTTTATAACAGCAATATTTAACAGTAATTGATGTTTTGCATAGCCCCTATTTGTTATTTTGACAAAATGGCCGTCATCTTTTTAAAATTCATCGCATTTTTTCACAAGTTTTCACAAACAATTCTAGAAAATTTCCGGCAAACATCAGCTATATTAAAATAACAGGGCCACAGTTTGGCCAATGATCTTTTATAATATAACATTGAAATGTGTTTATAACGGCAATATAGAACACATGGCGGTCCCCCGCATAGCCTATATTCTTCGTTTTGAATTTTTTGACCACAATTTTGTTAAATTTCATCGCATTTTTTATCATTTTTTCTCTGACAATATTAGATTCTTCATTGCATACAACAGATTTGTAAAAATAATTTAAACCAAGATTGATCATTTAACTTTTACAATCTGACCTTTCAATGTATTTACAAAGGCCACATTGAACAGTAAATGGTGTTTTGCATAGCCCCGATTCGTTATTTTGACAAAATGGTCGTCATCTTTTTTAAAATTCATCGCATTTTTTCACAAGTTTTCACAAACAATTCTAGAAAATTTCCGGCAAACATCAGCTATATTAAAATAACAGGGCCACAGTTTGGCCAATGATCTTTTATAATATAACATTGAAATGTGTTTATAACGGCAATATAGAACACATGACGGTCCCCCACATAGCCTATATTCTTCGTTTTGAATTTTTTGACCACAATTTTGTGGAAAATATCGACTTCAAAAACTCATTGCAATAACTATCATTTTTTGTTTAAATACAAGCTCAAAGTTAACGTAAATGTAAGAAAAAAAGATAGAAATTATGTTATGTACTTACATTCTCGGTTATTCCTTTTTAAACTTATTAATTTTAATAAAACATCCGTCTATCTACATCGATAGCCATCGCGGAAATGAATGTACGAAGTGGATAATGACCAGAGCGGCTAATGACCGCTTTTCTTACAGCGAGTCGAAGATAACGGAGCTTATCGATGCGTTTCATATCCCTGTAATATAGTGTCCCTGGTTCAAGACATTTAAAAAATATCTAATAATAACACACCCCCTTCAAAGTTCTCCCTTAATAATGTATGGATATTTCTCTCTCTGTCGCTCTGTCTCTCTGTCTGTCTCTCTGTCTCTTTCTCTCTGTCTATCCTATCTGTCTCTCTGTCTCTCTGTCTCTCTGTCTCTCTGTCTCTCTGTCTCTGTCTGTCTCTGTCTGTCTGTCTGTCTGTCTGGTCTGTCTGTCTGTCTGTCTGTCTGTCTGTCTGTCTGTCTGTCTGTCTGTCTGTCTGTCTGTCTGTCTGTCTGTCTGTCTGTCTGTCTGTCTGTCTCTGTCTGTCTCTCTCTCTCTCTCTCTC